>OZ022264.1:163184202-163246565 GCA_963978885.1 Nemotelus pantherinus | reverse complement strand
GCTTTATTTTGCTGAGCAAATTTGCAAGATTTAGGAGACAAAAATCACCATAGCTGGCAACTCTATTCTAATTTTTCAGCCAAATTTTCATCAAACGTTACATAAAATAAGATCCAAGTATTGGACGAATCTTGTCAAAATCTGATGGCTGAATCGGAAGTAATAGGCCAAAAACCGGTTTTTTTTCTGGGTGATTTTTCAAGATGGTACCACTGGCACAGGGTTGCCCGCATTTCAAAATCACTTCTATCAGACCTGGTCCTAGCTAATACCAACATGTCCTGTAAATTTCATTATGATCGGATAATCCGGTCGTCAGTTCTCGTGAACAGAACTTTCGAGTGCTGAAAATAGAGGTTATTTGGTGATGGGTTGCCGTTCTTGTGCAAATCGGAATTTTGAAAATTTTAATTTGATATGATGGACAAAGGTTGAAATTTATCAGTGATCTGATTTTTTTGTCAAAAATCAAAAATTTTTCAGGAAGGTCAATGATTTGAAGGTTTTTTATTCAGGAGCCTGCCGTAGCTACAGGGTTACCCGCACTGTCCTACAAATCCACATGTGCTAAATTTTAGTCAACATTAATACGCTCTGCAAATTTCACGATGATCCATTGTTTTTCTTAGAAGTAATGACAAATCAAAATTTGAAAAAAAATCTTTGCCTACTTTTAGGCACCCTGCACCCACACACGACCCACAATTTCCAATTTTTTATCATAAACAAGCTAAGAACATAATTACTTTTCATTCCCAATACTTTTCTTTAGCAAAACTTTTCACTGCTTGGAAATATAGGAGTCCCTCAAAATTCACTAAAACGCTCGCCGCCGCCAAATGGTTTAGAATATCTGAATTTGAGAAAGTCGTGGACCTACCTACTATATACATCTACGTTCTCCGAAAATTTCAGCTCAATCGAATCGGCCACTCCGGAGATTATCTCCCTTAATCATTTTGCTGATATATATATATATATATATATATATAAAGAAATATGAATTTTCGGCGAAACGAGTTTAATACTATTGTTCTTCGAACATTAGTAAAAACTGTGTGCTAGCACAGCCAGAAATCGCTCGTGAAAACTTGCAACGAGCACCATCGGCCAGCAAACTCTGTGCTGGCAAAGCGCAAAATCGCTCGTCTAAACCGGCTCTAACTAGGGCGCAAGGGCGGCAGTCTTCGGGCGGCTTCTGCTCGCGAAGAACTGCCTCGCTACCGTCGCCCTGAAGCGAGAAGAGAGTGACGGGTCCCGTTAAGCAACACCACGTAATGTATGGAAAGAAGGATCAACCGATCAATATCTGTAAATTTTCCCGCGAAAACGCAAACACCGAGTTTATCTATTAAAAACACTGCACATTTAATTCACTTTCGGCTCGGTCAACAAAATACAATTCGACCAACACTTAAATTCTATCGGCGCCAAATTCAACTATAGACTTGTTTAATTACGACCTATACGCGTATCACTCAACTTATTCTGAACGAGCAACTTAATCTACTCCTAATTCGCAAAAATCTATATATATACTAACAATAATTAAAGTATATTAACCTGATCAATCACTCGTTGGGGCCCTGTTGGAGTCGAAGCTTGTTGCATGCGTATCCTTGTTAATAAATCCCGATACCGACACACTCTGCTACGTCGTTTTCGTTGATTTCCTTCACTTTTCTCGCTAGCCACACTTCTGTTTTCCAATCCGCCACTATACCAGCTACTCGTATCCGTCTTCAATTTTTCGTCGTTTTCAACTCTGCTACCAACACTTGTTATCAATCCTCCGACGATCATGTAACAAAAAGATTCTATTAACTCCTGGCCAGATTCGATCGATCCACGTCTAAACGCTTACCGGGTCCAATTCAAAACGAGCGATTTTTCGCTTCCCGGTGCCCAGGAAGACTTTTGGCGGCAGCGTGATTTTCAAATTCCGTTGATCGAACTCAACAGAGTTCATTCTCCTCTAACCGGGTGTTGAATTTACATATCACCACGCGATCCAATTCGGGACGGTCCAATTTTGGAACATCTTAACTGACGTTCTCCCCTTCGTGACATTCCGACATGTCAACATTTGTTTATATAAATTGTGTTGTCGGGAATCAAACTGGTGGTGCTCGCAGCCTTTCGCTACATTTTCAAGTGAGTAAGAGTTTTGTATTTACTTTCTCGGCTTCGACAAAAACAGATCCGCAATCCTCCCAGTTTTCTTCCATCTGATCGCTATCAGATGAGAACCCAGTCGCGTTACAGTGATAATTCGTGCCGACCTTCCATATGCAAATTCGTGCGTGTCGCAAGTTTCGTATGTGCAAGTGCCTCGACCCGTATGTTGATATCCTCCTAATCTCGGTTTCCTTTCACGTATCTCAACTACCCTCCGCATCTCGGGTCCACTATATCACCAACATAGCGTTTGCTTCCATCGCCTTTCGATCTGATGTCTTTGAGTTAGGAAATCGGCAATTCGGCAACCGCTCGGTATCCATCGTATGTAGGTCAATTGTTGGCCTAGGTCTGGTGTCGTCGACATTGACGGCTTGGCCCATACGTTGCTCTGCCGGGTGTATGGTTTTTTGGCATAATGATCTGACTCGGGATATCTCGTCGATATTCTGGCGTTTTAATTAGCATCGCGATTTGGTCATTGCCGTTGATGGCTATGGTGTTGTTTATGCATTCGATTTAGTCGTGTTGTTCTACTGTTCAATGTGTCGATGTTCAACTGCGTTGTGCGTCAGTTAAACGTTTGTTTTAATTATGTGTCGTTCATTTTATGCTCCGTCGGCATGACTTGTGTTACTCAACTAACTAAATCATAATTAAGTTACAATCGGGAAATGTGAACTAACTTAATCTAACTTAAATTAAATTCGTGATTGCAATATCTAATTAATTAACCTAATCTTACTAAAACAAACTCGTAGATTGCGGTTATTGCCCAATCTCCATCGTTCTCACTTTTAGAGGACGATGGAGATCTTTTTTTTTTCTTATTAACCGACCGTGACAATTGTTTCGGCATTTTTTGTTGTTCCGGTGATAGATGTTTCTGTACTTTGGGAGTCGATCTCTTCGGCCATCTTTGTTGTTCCTGTGATAACTGTTTCAGTGCTATCGCTTTCAGAAACCTCTGCAGTGTCGGTGCTTAATGTAAGGGCATTGCATTGCGTTTTCATTCTTGATAAAGCATCTGCGACGACATTTGCTTTGACTGGACGGTAGATTTGTTCGTAATTATATTCCTCAATTCTAGATTTCCAGAGCTTAAGTTTGGAATTAGTGTTCTTTGCACTAAGGGCGTACGTAAGCGGCTGGTGATCCGTAATTATCTTGATTTTTTTCGCTCCGTAGAGGTAATTTCTTAAATTATCCAAAGCCCATACTATGGCCAACATTTCTTTTTCATTTGTTACATAGTTTTCTTCCGTTTGGTTTAAAGAACGCGAGATATAGGTTATGGGTTTGTCCTTTCCTAATTCACCCTGACTGAGAACTGCACCTATGGCATGATTCGAAGCGTCTGTCGTCAGGATGAATGGCTTTTCAAAGTCGGGGAAAATTAAAATTTCGGAGGATGTTAATAATTCCTTTATGTTATTGAAAGTTCGCAATTCATCTGTGTTAAGACTTATCTTAACATTTCTATATTGATTTGTTTTGGCTTGACCATTTTCACCCCTCGTTAAATTAGTCAGTGATTTCGCAATTTTGGTAAAATCCTTAATAAATCTCCTGTAGTATGAGGCAAGCCCCAAGAAACCCTTAAGTTCTTTAAGGTTAACGGGAGGTTTCAGATTACGTATAGCTTCCAATTTCCTTGGATCGGGCTTCATTCCGTCTTTTGTTGTTAAATACCCCAGAAACTCAGTTTCCTGCTTGAGAAATTTTGATTTATCCAGATTGACCCAAAGATTCGCTTCATTTAATCGCTTTTGTACCAATTCGAGATTTTTTAAATGCTCCTCTTCGTTTTTTTCCAAAGATGATAATATCATCTATGTATACGTAACATATCTTTCTGATGTACTCCTTAAGTACGTCGTCGATCATTCGTTGAAATATGCTAGGACCATTCTTTAATCCAAAAGGTAGCCTTATAAACTCGTATTTTCCGTTTAAGGTAGAAAATGCGGTTTTCGGGATATGGCAATTCTTTATTCTAATCTGGTGAAACCCGGAAGTTAGATCCAATGTACTGAAGAACTTTGATTTTCCCAGGCTTGCTATGGTATTTGATATATCTGGAATCGGATAGGTATCTGCGACGGTTACTGAATTGAGTCTTTTGTAGTCAACAACAAGGCGATATTTTTTCTCCCCGGAAAAATCTGGTTTTTTTGGCACAACCCAAATCGGAGAGTTATAAGGGCTTTTGGACGGCCTAATAATTCCATACTCCAACAACTTTCGTATTTGAGTATGCACTTCTTGGCGCATGTGAACTGGATATGGGTACGTTTTTGAGTAGATAGGCTCGCTTGTTGAAGTCCGAATCTCCGCTTCAATGTTAGTTTGTATAATTTCCGAATTATTCAAGGGGCCGAAAAGGGATTCGTATCTATTGAAGATGCAGTTTAACCTTTTTTTTACATTCGGTTCTACGTGGCTATCACAAACTACCATATTATTAACCTGAGTAGATCGTTTTGATTTAAGGTTAATTTGAACATTTGGTTCAAGGAACATAACATTATTTTTGCGATCGATTACGGCTCCAAGCTCACGGAGCGTATCGTCTCCAATTATGCCGTCAAATGTAAGGAGGCCAGGAAGTGTGAAAAATGAGATGGCTTTGTTAATGCCCCATGGAGCAAAGAATTTTCCAGTAATTTTCCGATCGATTATTAATTTCCCACCGGCAAAGTATATTGGGAAAGGGTTTTCAACGCGCTCTGCACTTAATGACAAATAATTTTTAACAAAATTTTTGTTAGCACTGGTGTCTATCAGAAATTTTAATAAGTTGCCTGTATGGCTTTTGTATTCTATGTAAGGTATGCTTGAGAGGCTTCCGTCATAAAATTTAATTCAGGGGCGCCTTCTTCAAGAAATTCGTTTTCATCGCATACCTTCTGCGATTCTTCCAAATAATTATCTTCTTCCAGATAATTTTCATTTTGTTCGGGCTCATTTTGTATATTAAATAACCTTTGGTTCTTATGTGGAAAGTCTGATGCATTGTTATATCGTTTGATGGAAAATTGGTTATTAGGTCTATTCATGTAATTTACTTGTCGTGATAGTGTTGCACTGTCTATTTTCATAGGTACAGGAGGTTTAGGATTATGTGGTCGCGGTGGTGGATTTTGGTCATTACTAAAAGAATTTGGATTTCTTCGTTGCTGATGCTGTGAATTATATGCCTGATTTTTTAGTTGCAAAGTTAGTGGATATTGCGGTTTCGGAAGTATGTCCCGTTTAGGTGAGTATATTTGATTCACGGGCGTAGTCACTACATTTGTCAAATCTTTTTTATGAACGTTTAGACTGCGGAAATTCATATTTTGCATTTCAAGGCTTACTGTATATGCTTCGGGAAGTGTAGATGGCCAACGAATCATAAGGATTCTGCCCAGGTCTCCGTTGAGCCCTCGAATAAAGACGTCTAATGCACGGTTGCGATATGTTTCAACTAACACATTAATAGTTTATGAGGAATAATTTTCAGTTTTTAATTTATTGATTATCAATGAGAATTGATGATTGACGCTAGCATAGAAAGCGTCAATTGACTAATTTCCTTGTCGCAAATTGTGAAGCTGATGTTCGAGGGTCTGGATGTCTCTTTTGTCAGCATAGTGCAATGAAAGACATTTCTTTATTGCCAGCCAATCTTCATTAAATATGTTGTAGGAAATGAGGGCAGCGTTTGCAGGTCCTCGAATTTTTTGCCTTATGCTTTGAAGCATGGCTCTGTACAAGGGTTTAGATTTAATAATCTCATAATCTCCGAGAATGGTTTCTACACTATGGATCCATGAAAGGTATTCCACAGGATTCCCGTCAAAGGTTTGTAGTTCCTTGACACAATCGGGCAATTTACTAATCTCTTTAAGATCTTCTTCGCATCTTGGGGCAGACGGGATTGATTTCTCGCACAATGTTTGTTTATTTTCGAGTGCATGGATACGAATATCAATTTTATTAATAAACTCAATGTGAGGATTTAATGCACCCGCGCGTTGCGTTAACTGATGTTTAATTTCATCCATTTTTGTTAAACGGGATTTTAATCAAGTTTTGTTGTTGTATTGTATTGTTAATTTAATTTTTTGTGTATTAACTTAATTTAGGTTTTATTTCGATTTCACTTTATTATTTCAATTCTCTTATTATGAATAAGTGTATGAAAAATTGATATTTTATCAGTACAGAATATATTGAGTTGTTGAGTAAGAATATTAAATTACTCACATTAATGCAACGATGTGTCGAAACATTCTTGAGTCCATGTTCTGGATACTCCGGTTAATCCCGTTTTTTCCTTATTTAGGGACTTACTAGGGCACGGTAGTTATCACTTGATCTGTTTTACGGTATATTCCCTTAAAAACAGTCCACTCACTGCACATTAACCTTTCCTTCAAGGTACTGATTTTTCCGCACAGGATCACAGATTTTTCAGCAGGGGCACATATTATTCCGCAACACTAAAGATGCAACTTTTTGTTTAAATTGTGTTACGCGAGGGCTGTTTCAATTCACACGCGTTTACGATAACCATTCGCTAGATCTGACGGTTTTTAACGAATGGTCCCTGCTCGGGCGCCAGTTAACTTTATCACAATAAAACTCTGTTAATTTGAAAACGTTACAAATTTATTCAGCGCGAATTGAGTGGATGACATGATTTAACTCCAATTTACATAGTTGCATCTATTTATAATAATCAGGTGCAGGTGTGCTGATGAAATCGTGCAGATGTGCTTGGTAACTTTCCCACGGGAATCGATGGTGACTCTGGTTTCTGCTGATGTGCATTCTTATTAATTATCTTATGTGCTGATGAGATGAAGATCTGCTTTGATGCGCTTTGTTTTGGTTCGTGTTTATGTGCTGATGAGATGATGATGTGCTTTGTTATGGTTCGTGTTAACTGTCTTTGGTATGAGAAACAAGTTAGTGAAATAGCAAACAGATTTTATTTATAAAAATAAAATCCCAATAGCATAGTTTTGAAAATTTAACTGAAAGCATTTTTGAAGATTTGGAGCATTTAATAGATAGCAAGATGAGCAACTTTAATGTTCAGCTTGCATTAGAATGCATACCAGTTTTTAATGGTAGTGCAAAACAATTAGATTCCTTTTTAACCATATAAGGATTGATCAACGAAAACCTCAATAAAGACGAGAAAGAGGATTTATTAAAGTTTACGAAAAATGTCAAATTGGGCTCTAGCGTCAAAACTCAACTTTTGAGTACAAAAATAGGCAGCTATGAAGACTTAGAAAAAGTGTTAAGAGATAGGTTCAAGAGTAGAAAAAACCCACAACAAATCCATACACAGTTAGCACAGTTATATCAAAATGGATCAGTTGAAAAATACAGTGAGAAGATATTGCAGCTCATTAGTGAATTAAATTAATAGCTTAGGACAAAGTCCATCTGCAGCAGAGAAAGTAGCGATACAGAAATCTAATAATTCTTATGCGCTTACTATTTTCAAAAACGGTTTAGACGAGTCACTTAAACCTACAATTTTCGCGGCACAACCGAAAACACTTATAAAAGCGATTCAAATCGCAATAGACTTAGAATCAAGCTATAATGCGACCAAAAATGTTATATACATAAATAAAAATTACAACAGTACTCGACAATTCAATTACAGATATAGATACATGCTAAACAATACAGAAAATGTATATGATACTTATAGTAAACACAAAAATGATAAAAGATTAGCTAACGGTTATAAAAATACGAGGAATAATTATAAAAACTCTAGCGCACCTGAACCGCTAGAAACACTAATGTTCGAAGAACAGTAGAAGAATCGTGCAGGTTTTGAGTGCATAATCCACCACATGAGCTGCTTATCACGGCCAAACTGTTTCAAACGCCACGTTCTACTTTGGTCTCAAGAATGCATTATAACTCATATGGTGGAAGGTTTCAGATATTACCACTGGCATGAATTTCAACGTTTATGAGAGCAAAACACGGGTTAATTATATTCGTTATCAGTTGCTTATTTCACAAAATTTCGAAAGCAGCATCTCATATAACATCAATGAAGAAAATGTTCAGTGACTGCAGCACTGTAACTGAAGTTGGTGTTTGGGGCTGCGATCCGAAAAATTTCCAGAACTTTGGGAATTGAAACATTGGTTATTTATTTTCATTGTAAATGTTTCCGGTATGAATACTAACTGTAAGCATTTATTGATACAAAAGTAGCACAACCGACTAGTGCTGGCAACCTTTCGCCAGTATCAAAGCCAAAAATATATCACATCTGCTTCACGTTGTTATATTACATTCGAAGTTATAGGAGTATAAAGAAATTTAGGATTACCTGCAGCGAGTTTTTTCAAATAATGGAAAGCTTAATATTTGCTGTTTATTGTCACTACAATATCATTACCAATTGAAAATTCTACGATAAAACCGCTTAATAAAGATATTGCAAACAAACACAAAACCAACAATAGCTGGCAACCCTATCGTGGCTTTTCAACCAAATTTGGCCTGAATAATGTCCATAGTAGGTTCCATTAATTGTATGAAATTCGTATTGATTTCATGACTGCACTGGAAGTTATAGGGCAAAAAACTTTATTTTCCTGAGCGAATTTTCAAAACCAAAGACACAAAAATTACCATAGCTGGCAGCACCAATCGAATTTTTCAACCAAATTTCTATCACACAGAGTTTAGAGTAAGGTTCAGCTACTGTGTCAATTTCATGAAAATCTGGTAACTTATTCAAATTTCATAGGGCAAAAAGCAGTTTTTTTTCTTTGTAATTTTTCAAGATGGCACCACTGGCACAGAGTTGCCCATTATTCAAAATCGCTTCTCTCAGACCTGGTCCTACTTAAGTTCAATGCATTCTGTAAATTTCAATGGTATCTGATTATTGATTCGTGAGTTCCCGTGAACAGAAGTTTTTGATGCTAAAAATATAGGTTGACTGGGAAAGGGTTACCGTTCTTGCCCGACATGAAATTTTCAAAGTTTTACTTTGAACGTGTAGATAAATCATTAGATTTGTATACAGATTGGTTTTATTGTAAGAAACGGACAGTTTTTGGAAATTCGATGGTTTAATGTTTTCACTTCCAAATTTTTATTTTTTCAAATTTAAGACACCAAAATTATCATAGCTGGCAGTTCCAACTGAATTTCTCAACCAAATTTCTACTAAACGTGGTATTAAATAAGGTTCAGCTATTGTGTGAATTTCGTCAAAATCGAACGATTCAATCAGAATTTATAGGGCTAAAAGCAGTTATCTCTTTTAGTGATTTTTCAAGATGGCACCACTGGCACAAAATTACCCGCATTTTAAAATCACTTCTATCAGACCTGGTCCTATATAGGACCAATACATTCTGCAAATTTTAATTAATTCTGCTCATTGGATCGTGAGTTTCCGTGAACAGAAGTTTTGGATGCTAAAAATATAGGTAAATTGGGCGAGGGTTACCAGGCTTGCGCGTTATACCATATAAAATTTTTTTTTTTGTTTATGTACACAAAGCACAAGTTTTACATATGAGTGGCTTTTTTTTGAATAAACGGCAGTTTTTCAAGAGAGACGATGATTTGAAGGTTTTCACTTTCAGTGCCTGCCCTAGCTACAGGGTTGCGAGCACGCTCATCAAAAGCTACACAAATCTACAACTAAATAATACCAATATGTTCTCAAAATTTCGTAATGATTGAATAACACTGTAAAAAGTTATAGCAATTTAAAAATTTTCAAGTTTTTCCGTTCTGTTTTTAGGCACCCAGCGCACACATGGGGTTAAATAATTCCAAAACATTATCCGATTCACATGTAAAACACGTTCAAAATTTATTTCGTCAACTTTATTTTTGCAAAACTTATTTGTGTACGGAATAATAGGTATATTAAAAATATCACTAAAATGGCCGCCGGCACCAAAGGGTTAAAGATTATTAACTTTTCACTATTCTGCATATACACCAATGTGTCCAGAAAATTTCAACTCAATCGGATGGCGCGTTCCTGAGATTTTTTCACTGAAATTTTTTGATGATATATATATATATATATATATATATATATATATATATATATATATATATATATATATATATATATATATATATATATATATATAGAAATATGAATTTTTGGCCAAAGTGATTTTAATACTAATGTTCTTTTTCGAACATTAGTAAAAAAACTCTAGCGCACCTGAACCGCTAGAAACACTTATGTGCGAAGATCAGTAGAAGAATCGTGCAGGTTTTGAGTGCATATTCCACCACATGAGCTGCTTATTACGGCCAAACTGTTTCAAATGCCACGTTTTACTTTAATCTCAAGAATGCATTATAACTCATATGGTAGAAGGTTTCAGATATTACCACTGGCATGGGTTTCAAAGTTTATGAAAGAAAAACACTTGTTAATTATATTCGTTATCAGTTGCTTATTTCACCAAACTTTGAAAGCAGTATCTCATATAACATCAATGAAGAAAATGCTCAGTGCCTGCAGCACTGTAACTCAAGTTGGTGTTTGGGGCTGCGATCCGAAAAATTTGCAGAACTTTGGGAATTGAAACATTGGTTATTTATTTTCATTGTAAATGTTTCCGGTATGAATACTAACTGTAAGCATTTATTGAGACAAAAGTAGCACAACCGATTCGTGCTGGCAACCTTCTGCCAGTATCAAAGCCAAAAATATATCACATCTGCTTCACGTTGTTATATTACATTCGAAGTTATAGGAGTATAAAGAAATTTAGGGTTACCTACAGCAAGTTTTTTCAAATAATCGAAAGCTTAATATTTGCTGTTTATTGTCACTACAATATCATTACCAATTAAAATTTCTGAGATAAAACCGCTTAATAAAGATATTGCAAACAAACACAAAACCAACAATAGCTGGCAACCCTATCGTGGCTTTTCAACCAAATTTGGCCTGAATAATGCTTATATTAAGTTCCATTAATTGTATGAAATTCGTATTGACTTCATGACTGCACTGGCAGCTATAGGGCAAAAAGTTCTATTTTCCTGAGCGAATTCTCAAAACCAAAGACACAAAAATTACCATAGCTGGCAGCACCAATCGAATTTTTCAACCAAATTTCTATCAAACAGAGTTTAAAGTAAGGTGCAGCTACTGTGTCAATTTCATGAAAATCTGGTTACTAATTCACATTTCATAGGGCAAAAAGCAGTGCAAAAAAGCATAGGGCAAAAATTACCATAGCTGGTAGCACCAATCAAATTTTTCAACCAAATTTCCACCAAACAGAGATTAGAGTTAGGTTTAGCTACTGTGCCAATTTCATGAAAATCTGGTAATTTATTCACATTTCATAGGGCAAAAAGCAGTTTTTTTTCTTTGTAATTTTTCAAGATGGCACCACTGGCACAGACTTGCCCACAATTCAAAATCGCTTCTATCAAATCTGGTCTTACTCAAGTCCAATGCATTCTGTAAATTTTAGCAGTATCTGATTATTGATTCGTGAGTTTCCGTGAACAGAAGTTTTTGATGCTAAAAATATAGGTTAACTGGGAGAGGGTTACCGTTCTTGTCCGACATGAAATTTCCAAAGTTTTATTTTGAACGTGTAGATAAAACATAAGATTTATATACAGATTGGTTTTATTGTAAGAAACGGACAGTTTTTTGAATATTCGATGGTTTGAATGTTTTCACTTCCAAATTTTTTTTTTCAAAATGAAGACACCAAAATTACCATAGCTGGCAGCTCCAACCGAATTTTTGAACCAAATTTCTACCAAACGTGGCTTAAAGTAAGGTCCAGCAGTTGTGTGAGTTTCGTCAAAATCGAACGATTCAATCAAAATTTATAGGGCTAAAAACAGTTATCTTTTTTAGTGGTTTTTCAAAATGGCACCACTGGCACAGAATCACCCGCATTTCAAAATCACTTCTATCAGACCTGGTTCTATTTAAGACCAATACATTCTGCAAATTTCAATTAATTGTGCTCATCGGATCGTGAGTTTCCGTGAACAGAAGTTTTTGATGCTTAAAATATAGGTAAATTGGGCAAGGGTTACCAGGCCTGCCCGTTATACCGTATCTTTTTTTTTTTTGGTTATGTAAACAAAGCACAAGATTTACATATGAGTGGCTTTTTTTTTTGAAGAAACGGCATTTTTTCAAGAGAGACGATGATTTGGAGGTTTTCATTTTCAGTGCCTGCTATAGCTACAGGGTTGCCAGCACGCTCATTAAAAGCTACACAAATCTACAACTAAATAATATCAATATGTTTTGAAAATTTCGTAATGATTGAATAGCTCTGTCAAAAGTTATCGCAATTTAAAAATTTTCAAATTTTCCCGTCCTCTTTTTAGGCACCCAGCGCACACATAGGGTTAAAAAATTCCAAAGCATTATCCGATTCATATGTAAAACACGTTCGAAATTTATTTCGTTTACTTTATTTTTGCGAAAATTATTTGTGCACGAAATAATAGGTATATTAAAAATATCACTTAAATGGCCGCCGGCGCCAAAATGTTAACAATAACTGACATTTAAAGAGACGTGGGCCTATTCTGCATATACACCAATGTATCCTGAAAGTTTCAGCTCAATCGGATGGCGCGTTCCCGAGATTATCTCACTGAAATTTTTTGATGATATATATATATATATATATATATATATATATATATATATATATATATATATATATATATATATATATATATATATATATATATATATATATATATATATATATATATATATATATATATATATATATATATATATATATGGAAATATGAATTTTTGGCCGAATCGATTTTAATACTAATGTTCTTCGAACATTAGTAAAAATACTTTAAGAAGAAAACCACAGATATATTATAAGTTAAAAGTAAAGGAATCACTTACAAATTGATTATTCGAAATTATCCTATTTATAGTATGTATATTAACAAAACCGTTGATGAACAAAAAATGTGATTAAAATTGTAAAGTATGGATTTGAGCTCAAAATATTTCCTTTCTACAGAAAAGATTTTTTTTCCCCAAAGGAGGAGGGTGTTGTGAATACTAAAATGTAAATACACATATCATCAATCTTTAACCGTCGACGCGAGCAGACGTGTTACGCGCACCGCGATCTCATTAATTCCATTAATTAATCCATACATTGACTGTAAGTGCTGAATATTAATTAATTCATTCTTTTGTGCGGCATTTAGTGACTCATTCATCACTAGTGGACTTCTTGACCATTTTTGTGCGCGATATTAATGACCCAATTTCGATATCGCAATTATGCATGTGTAGCTTAAGAGCACTTGAGTGAATATAATTTACCACCAAGCCAAGTGTGACAATTTCAATTTTCAATGTGACCCAATTTAAATCTTAAATGCAAGTGCAAGCAAATCAAATTAAATAAACAAAGTTTTCCCAGTGTTTTCAAGTGTAATAAAAATAAAATAACCATGACCTTCAAGTGCAATCTACCAAACTGTATTGCATTTGACAATACTTTTAAATATGTGACGTGCAAAGCTTTTTGCAACCGGAAGCTGCATGGAGCATGTATGGATGCTGCTGATGATAAGATCACTTCATCTGTTCCGATTGTCAGCACATAGAAAGGCTGATGAAATGTATGCATGACGGCATTGTTAGCAAAATAGCAAAATTAGATGCAGAGAAAGAGAATTTACTTTCCAAGCAACAATGTCAATTTAGAGCAAACAATGAGGCATTTACGGAAATGGCGAATAGCTTCGATAAATTGATAACGGCACTATTACAGACAAACGGTGATCGAGGCAAGAATTTAATCGAGTCCATTGATCGTAAAATCAATGCGATTTATAGTTCCCTAGATGAACTAACGTCTTCACTAGTATCAACGGCCTCACCTCGTATCAGCTCCAAAACCATCCTTGCTGAGATAAAAAGCAAACTGGCAGTCTCGTCTGCAACTCAATATGATGCTATCATTAATTTCAACACTACCTGAATGAATACAATGGAACAAAAGTTATACGCTGCGGTCAAGTCTTTCGAAGAAAAACTTAATTCGATAAATATACAGCTCAGCGAAATCAATAACACTGCAAGTGTTGATTCGTCGTCACTAGGTGTTGAGCTAATGTTCGCAGAGGTGAAAGATATGTTGCACAATGCTAGTATTAGTCAAAACAAAAATCATGTGACTAGAGTGCAATCTATGGACACATACACTTCCCCAATGAAACAAGATGCCATACAACATAGGGTCAGTCTGTCAGCACCACCAGTTCATCATACCGAAAATTTGATCTTCAACTTCGGTACTCTCTGGACAAAGGAGGAATGGTCGAGACGAATCGAAAAAATTAAGAGCGTTAATGCTGCTCAAGCTAAAACAAATTGTCATGCTAAATCAAAATCAGAATCACCTCTAAGGTACGAACTGTTTTTTGTAAAAGGAGCTCCTTACTCTGCCGATGAAAACTGGATGCAGAAATTCTTTGAAAATAAAATGTTGATCAAAGACTGCAAAGTTGCAATTTTACCAGGGCGAGTAAAAGGCAAAAAGTTATACAGGTGCTTTAAAGTGGCGATTCCAGCAAAATATGCATGGCTATTCACGAGCTTCAATGGATCAGTCGACGATCAAGTCTGGAGAGGGATATCATTCAGCAGCTGGAAAACCAAGGCTAGTCGTAAGAAACACATTTCTTGTAATTCTAAATTAAGTAAGGATAAAAAATGTAATAACGCCTCCTTCCAAAACGATTTCCATCCTTCTTCCCCAATACGAGCTACCAAAAATTCAACACTCAAACCCTCAAAGCTAGATACCTTGACAACTGCCCCGCAAAAAGAAGTTATTTCGAGCAACCATATTCAAATGGTCCCCGTGCAGGCTGATATGAGTGCCGACCAGATGTCCAGCGCGGAGTTAACCGATTCTCTCACCAGTCCTCAAATAACCGTTCGTCCTGGCATGCCCACCAGTGCAGCAACAAATTTTTCATACCAAAATTTCATTCAGAAAATGAAAAAGACAGTTTCGGCAAAAAAGAATGTTGGGATTAAAGACAATACAAATTGTGAAATTGCACATTGCGGCCCAAATGATACCAATAAAGCTAGGAAAGACTCTCTGCATGAAAATCCTACTCCAGCCCAGTTATCACCTTCTCCATATGCAAATTTCATCCGTGGTGGAGATCAAATTCCATCCACAACCACCTTAGCTACAAAACTTCCATCACAACCTGCATCCAGTTTTTTAGACCCATTAGTGCCTCTACATTTGAAAGCTACCATTACATCAAGTGCTGATTTAGAAAACAGGTATCTACTTTCTCGGCTAAGAGATGGTAAAATATACTACAATGTTCGTCTATTCCTGGCCTATATGCACAAAGCCAGCGACTGCGCATGTTTTGAGGGTAAAACCAAAACTCATTTGAAAATTATGATCCAGCAAGAGGGTCTACCAATCGACTTTGATTCCCTTCATGTTATCTTTACTCGGTACCACGAGCAGCTTGGAGTATCCGCAGACCAAGTCAAAAGTGACCTAAAACTATACGCTTCACATGTCTCCTCAAAATATATTTCTCAGCTTCAGAAAGCAAGGGAAGATTTCAATAGGTATCGATCCTAACAGAAAACAATCTAAACATGGCCCCAAACTTTTTTACCACAATTGCGGTGGTATGAGAGGCAAGCTAAATCAACTCTTTCTTGACGCCAAATCTTGCAAATTCAATGTGCTTACCTTTACCGAAACCTGGTTAAACCACTCTCATTTAAACGAGGAAATACTCGACGGTTGCTGGACCATATACAGAAATGACCGTAATTATACCCATACTGGACAATTCAGAAGTGGTGGTGTACTCATTGCCGCTCATAACTCTTCCTCGAGTGAAATAGTCGAAACCGATTCACAATATCAGTTTGAGCACAAATTTATTCGAATTTCTTGGCCCAAAGGTTTCTTGTACATTGGCATTTTCTACGTCCCGCCTAACTCAGACGATACCGTTTACAATGACATATGCGAAACCATTTCTTCTCTGGTCTCACCACTTAATGATAATGATAAGATTATAATACTAGGAGATTTCAACCGTCCAAATTTAAAGTTCGTGGAAGATGAAAACGACAACAACCTCCTTCCGTTCAATATCGTTGATTCTTCTGATTTAAATCTTGTAAGCACATTTTAGAGCAATGATCTGCAGCAAATCGCCCCGACTTCTAACCAAAATGGCAATTGGTTAGATCTAATTTTTACCAACAGTTACGACGATGTAGTAGCTAATCTGACAGTAGATGCAGAGCATCTTTTTTCCAATACTTTTCATCACTCTGCTTTTACAGTCGAGCTAATTATATCTGATTTGACAACCTCAAAGTCATACAACAATTCAGTTGTATATGATTTTCGAAATTCTGACTATGAGAGCATTAACCTCCACTTGAATAATATTGACTGGAATAGTTCTCTTTTAACTTTGGAATTGAACGATGCGGTGTCTTTATTCTACCAGTTGATTTTTGATGCGGTTGAAAAATTTGTCCCGAAAATAAAGAGAAAAGATAAACTATCTGAGCCTTGGTTGGATAGAACTCTGAGGTGTTTACGAAATTGGAGAAATAAACTATATAAGATAATAAAAACCGACATCAATGCTAGCGAAGATATCAAGAGAAGATACAATGAACCAGCTAAAGAATTCTTAAGGAAGTCTCGCGAAGCATATGAATGTTATATTAATATAGTTGGGGAAAATATAATCTGTGACCCCAAAAAATTTTTTGACTACGTGAACACCAAGCGAAAAACTTCAGGCTATCCCACAGCAATGTATAAAAACGACTCACTCTCTTCTGACCCACTAAAAATATGTGACATGTTTGCCGACCATTTTCAAGAAGTTTTCTGTCCACCCAGTGGATTATGTAACATGTCGCTTGTCTCAACACCTCAGTTTGCTATCGCTGATGAAATATATCTAACTAGAGAGGACATTGTAAAAGCGATAAAAGAACTTGATATGAAAAAAGGCCCTAGACCAGATCTACTTCCTGCAAGCTTCTTAATCAACAGTGCAGAAACTATTATCTCACCCCTGCTTATAATTTTCACCAAATCACTATCATGCGGTAGATTTCCTCAATTCTGGAAGTCTCGTCTCACGCCAATTCATAAAAGTGGTGACAAGCGCTCGGTTAAAAATTATATAGGCATTGCCATTCTGTCAGCTATACCTAAACTATTCGAAAAAATTGTCTGTGATAAACTCATTATAGCTATTGATCGTCTTGTTAACGAACAGCAACATGGCTTCAGAAAAGGCAGCTCAACTACCACCAACCTTTTGATATTTACCTCGGATGTACTTTGCAATATGGAGAAAGGGTGTCAGATCGATACCATATATACTGATTTCAGCAAAGCTTTTGACCGTGTTGACCATGATGTTTTGAAATATAAACTGCAAAAACTAGGCATTTCCGGAAACTTGCTAGGATGGTTGGATTCCTACCTTCGGAATAGAACACAACAAATAAAATTCCAAGGTTTTCTCTCAAAAAAAATTACTGTCTCTTCGGGGGTACCTCAAGGCAGCCACTTAGGTCCACTTCTGTTCAATACTTTTATTTCGGATCTCTCGGAAGTGTTATCCGATATTCCACACCTTTTTTATGCGGACGATCTAAAATTATACCACACTATTCAATCGGAATCCGATTCAAACTTCCTTCAATCAAAACTCTTATCGTTGGAGCGATGGTGTAACCGCAATAAACTTTTTCTTAACGTAGAAAATTGCCATGCCATAAGCTTTTCCCGCAAGTCATGCTCTTTAAATTTTGATTACCGCCTTAGAAATCAGCTGCTGAAAAAAGTAGATAGTGTTGTAGATCTCGGAGTCGTTCTAGATAAAAAGCTGCGCTTCAATCTTCAGTACGACAAAGTTCTAGCGAGAGCCAGCAAGCAATTAGGATTCATTAAGAGGCGTGCGAAAGAATTCAAGAACTTATGGGTCACAAAATCTCTTTACGTATCCTTAGTTCGTCCCATATTGGAATATTGTTGCATCGTTTGGAATCCCATTTTCAACTATTATAGCGATAGATTGGAATCCATCCAAAAGCAGTTTGTTATTTTTGCTTTGAGAGATATATATAACCCACACGATTTTGCAAGTTTGCCATCTTATAATTACAGATTAAGCCTTTTAAACCTTGAGACACTTTCTTCTAGGAGAACGGTATTATGCTCATGTTTCATTTTTGATGCAATTAGGGGATTGATCAACGTTGAGTATCTTTCGAATAAAATCACTTTAAATAACCCTGTAAGACGTACTAGGTATACACGTCTTCTCAATGAACACCAGCATCGTACTGTTTATGGAGACAGAGAGCCCATCAATAGATGCTGCAAACTATTTAATAATTTTTCCAACTACTATTCCTTATCGATTTCCAAGACAAGTTTCAAATATGCTTTATTCAAGGATCTGAAATCATAAAAAAAAAAAAAATCCTTATAAATTTCTCAAATTGACAACCAAATATAAGTTTGGAATAAAAATTATTTATGCTAATTTGTTAAAGTGTAGTTTAAGAAAACTTACATTTAATTCAAATAGTGATTTATTATTATTTTTTGTTATATGCCTTGCTTGGCTTGAAATAAAATAAAATAAAATGACAAAACATATTAAATATGCCGACTTTGTGATTTTAGCGATATTCCACGAAAGTGGCGAACACTAAAATTAAAGTAGACTTGACTTAGCAAAGACAAGAATACATACACTTAATATTAAAAACAACATTAAAAACCAAATCCATACATTTTAGTATATTTTTCATTGGCTAAAAATTTTACTATATAGGACTGGTATATGAGTGAATAAAGTCAGTCTGTTTCGGGATACCAAATCGCTCGGCAACCAATCAGACTTATTTAAAATCAAACAAATTTATTTTATTTTGAAAGGTCGCTAATGCATCGTGATCTTGCTAAAGAGGCGGTTAAGATCGCCATGCAAGTATCACATGCATAGTGACCAGTTGGGGAAGTAACCAGATTTTTATAATATTTCAATTGATCCTCTCAAGGTTAGTACGCTTCCGTGTCAAGGTGATTTCGGTCGTGTGGTATTATTGATTGCAATCGTCGGAGCTTGCTGGCGTGCGGCTGCATCGTCGGGAGGGTCATTACTCAGGTTACCTATTATTTATATATTTTCATATTCTTTATTTTCATATTATTTTTTACATGTTCATTACATACGACCAAGCCGACTCGCTGTTGTATCTCTACATAACTTTTGTTTCAACAGTAATTTGAGAAAGTAATTTTTACCTGCGCACTCCTAACGCGTAATACCATGTGCAGTGGATGAGGTTGAGGAACTCCTATGTTGAGTTGCTGGCGGCTGCTTCTTTTCGATATGTAGCAGACTATTGTGCTTCTTACCGCAACTCTTACAAGCCCTTGACGGGCATGCTGCCAACACATGACCGCTTTCTAAGCAATTCAAGCACATGTTTTGTTGTTTTATTATGCTAATGCGCTGATTTGTCTTCAAATCGAAGAATTTATTGCAATTGTAAAGGCGGTGGTCTTCCTTCTACATCGGACATATCTTCGTTTGTGTAAATGTCAACGTTTTTCTAATATTTGATTGATTTTTCACTTGTGAGTCTAGTCGTTCTAGTGCTTGGAAGAGTCTTTTTAGGTACGATGTTAGTGCGTCGGTTGATGGCAGAGCTCTAAGATCTGCTAGACTTTGCTCTAACATGACCCTAGTGGCTTCATTAAGTTTCAGTGTGATGATGTGCACTAATATAGGGTCCTAATTGGAAATGTCAATTTCCATGTTTTGAATTGCCAGTATACATGTTCGAGTGGTGTCGTGGAGTTCCTTTAATCCAGTGATCTTACTACTCAAAAGTCGATACAGCGGTACTTTTTTCTCCACCACTGCCTCAATACTGCTCAACAGAAGATTTATTTGCTTTATCAAGTACAGTTCTGATGAGAGGCCTTGCCCAACGCTGATTTCGGGTAAGCTATAAGCCGCTTTTGCTGCTGATGGTTCATGAGCAGGCCTTATTGATTGCGCTGCATCCATCTTTGCCTTGGACTGCATAGCTGTAGCAGTGGCAATCGCTTGCTCGTAGATTGCCTTGATCCCCGTGTAATAGTCCTTTTTGCAGTACTCATGCGTGAGGTCTGCAACAACGTTTTCAATGAGCTCCGTGTCATTTTTCTCAAATTTCTGCCAAAGCTCTTTGAGTCTTTTAACTTTTAAGAGATAAGCAAAAGCTCACCGGCTAAGTGGATCCTTTTTGAAATTTGTGTATACCCGTCGAATCTCCTCTACAATGCTCTCTTGGATGTTGGCAAGTTGTTCCCAGTCCGACATCTTCAACTAAACTTTACTGCAACAAATTTACGTTAGTATGAATATTGTGAATATACGCTTTGAATAGTAAATTTGTCAGTGTTGGCCCTACCAACGTCAATGAAATTTGTAATATTTACGAATTTGTCATTGTTGGCCCTGACAACGCCACTGAGAAATATGCCTTGGATCACGTCGGCGTCACCAGAAAATATGTTAAAGCTGACAGCAAGGCGGTACACCTTGGTCAATGTGATGTGTCAATCGGCTCTTGGTACCGTTGGCACGTTTGCAATGAAAATGTTCTTACGACTCTAAGTACCGTAAGACAAAAAAAGGTGCTAACTGTTTGGCTTCCAAATCACAACTCAAATTTTATTCGTCACTTGCCTTATTTTATAGTGAATATCCTAATTACAAGCTCTTGACAAAAATTTTAGAGTTACGGATTTCCCATCTCGCTGAAAAAAATCTTGGTGAATATCAAGGTGGTTTCAGACGTGGAAGATCGACAACTGACCAAATATTTACGGTCAAACAAATTTTGGAAAAATGCTGGGAATTCAGCATCATGTCCATCAAATAGTCGTCGACTTCAAACAAGCGTACGACAGCATCAACCGAACTGCATTATATAACATCATGCCGCAGTTTGGAATCCCAGCAAAGTTGGTACGACTGGTGAAAATGACCATGACCGACTCCACGTCACAAGTGCTGATTCAGAATAATATGACCGACTCGTTTTCGACGAATACAGGCCTAAAACAAGGGGATGGATTAGCTCTTTAACACTTTAACTTAGCGCTTGAGTACGTCATCAGAAAAATCCCCGTTGACACGAGAGGAACTTTATTATTTAAGTCGACACAGCTAGTGGCTTACGCTGATGACATCAACATTATATCACGTTCGTTCAACGACGCTAAGGAAGTATTTGTAGCTGTAAACGAAACCGCCAAGGAAGTTGGTCTTCAAATTAGCGAACAAAAAACTAAAGTTATGACTCAAACATAACGATAGGGGACTATAACCTTGAAAACGTAGACAACTTCGTGTACCTACGGATGAACCTCTCGAAGGATGGGAATGAGCTTGACGAAATCAAACGACGGATTCAATTAGTCAATAAGACATTCTTTTCGGTGCTTCCCACTTTAAAATCTCGATGCGTACACAGGAATACAAAGCTTCGCACCTACAAAACAATTATTAGACCTGTGCTATGCTACGGAAGCGAAATCTGGACACTGACCCAGGCGTCTGAAAAAGCATTGAATACGTTCGATAGAAGGGTATTGCGAAGGATCCTTGGTCCAATACGTGAAGAAGATGCATGGCAAATCCGATACAACAACGAGTTGTATACCATATATGACGACCCGGAAGTCTCTACCGTCACACGATTCCAAAAACTACAATGGGCTGGCTACGTCGGACGAATGAGCAACAATCGAATCCCCAAACGATCTCTCAAGGGGCGAGCGAGCGGAGCCAGGCCAGTCGGTAAGCCACGCAAGTGCTGGGAGGATTCTATATATGCTGACAGCAGGTCACTTTTGGGAGCACCGAACTGGAGGACGCGGTCGCTGAACCGAGACGAATGGAGGGGAAGTATTTAAGAGGCTTAGGCTCGATTCGGGCTGTAGTACCCCGATGATGATGATCCTAATTACTAAGCAACAAAGTTTTCTTAATATCTAATGCACCAAGCAACAACATTGAATATGCTTATGCTAGCACATTTCATGCATCGAGCAGCAATGTCCTTAATGTTTGAATATGTTTATGCTAGCGTAAACAAATTCCCGCGAGCTGAAATCTAAATCGTTAGTCATATGCGTATAGTTGCGACGCCAGCATAAACAAATCCGAACGTTTGGTATTTTATGAATGGTGCTGAGGTTTGATTATTTTGAATTTGATATTATAAATGGTGCTGAGGTTTGATTACCTAAAGCTAAATATAATGAAATTTAACACTATCACATCATTAAATCTAAATCCGATGCACTTTTTCTCCAATACGAACTTAATTCACTTCATCATTGGTGCAATGAAAACATACTCTCTCTCTCAGCATTGCTAAGTACCAAGTTATAAGTTTTTCCCGAAAATACACCGTCTCACATAACATGTAATTCCTCAGCGATAATTTGTTCGCTCGAGTTGAAAACGTTGTTGACCTTGGTGTTGCCTTGGATGAAATACTCCGCTTCAAGTTGCATTATGATAAAATACTATCCCGTGCAAACAAACAGCAAGGCTTCATCAAAAGACGTGCCAAGAAATTTCGTAAACTGAGGGCTAGAATATCCTTATATATCTCACTTGTACGCTCCATTCTCGAATATGCTTCCATATGCTGGAATCCGGTTTTCGAGACCCACAGTACAGACTTGAGTCCATACAAGAACAATTCCTACTTTTCGTGCTGAGTGAGCTATACAACCCTAACGGTTTTAATGTTCTTCTTCCCTATGAGTTTCGACTGGGTCGCCCAAACTTATTGGCACTTGCATCCAGAAGAAAGATGATTTTAGCCTGCTTCGAATTTGACGTCATTGGAGGCGTTATCGCAGTTGGATTCCTGAGTAGTAAAATTGTGTCAAATAACCCTGTTAGGAGCACCAGGTCCCCTCGTTTACCTAAGGAATATCCACATTTCACTACCTACGCAGCTAATGAGCCGATAAATAGATGCTGCAGGATATTCAAAGCATAAGTTATCTGCGTTCTCCAACGGTCTCAAAACTAACCTTTAAATCATCCCTTTTCCGATCCACCTTTAACCCCTTATGCTTAGCTATTTGTCAATGTTTTGTTTATTTGTTATTTATTTATTGTGATTGATCTATTTGTTAATTATTCAATTTATTTAATTTTGCGTTTTATTTTATATACTTATATTAAATTTTAAATTTTGCTTTGTAATGTTTATGAAACTTATACCTTGCTTGATTAATAAATGAAATAATATAATGCGCCATAGAAGACAAGTGGCAGCAGCTTCAAAGCCAATGCAGACCAGCAGAATAATTAACCGCGTCCTTTATACGTCCTGAGAGGCCTACGCTACCGAAGTGAAATATTTTGCCGCAGAAACCCGAACAGATAACGTAAGGTGCATTCCCAGATTTGGCGGCACAAGGTGTAACACTGCACTGGGACATTATTAGAAACAACAGAAGATATCTTGCAAACGAAGCGTACACATACAAAGCGCAAAGATGGCTGATAATAAGTACGATAAAGTATAGATGGATATTCCACTGCCAGATGGCTAGTTACTGGTTTGAAACCTTGAATGTCACGATAACACACCAAAATATTATACACAAAGTTGTACTTCACAGCATTAAGTGGCAGAGCTTTTACTCTTATATGAAAACCACAAGTGCTATTAAAGCACAGATTCAAAATGGTAAATAGGCAGAGTTTAATCTAATACGCAAACCAGTTAATGTCACTATCCTTGACGCTATAACAGCATAAATTTGAAGCGGTGAGTTTATTTATTTATTTATTTATTTATTTATTCACCAAGCAAGTTCTACACGTAGAGAGAAAAAAATTAAATAGTGCATCGATAAAATTACGAAACAAATCAAAAAAGCTATATATGAATACAAGACTAATAAATAACGCATAAGTAAATTAGTTACAAGAAGCTAACCAATAAAATAATCAATAAATGACAGATAACTTAATGAATAACAAATGAAAAGTTACAAAGTTTATTTAAATTTAATTTGATTATACACAATACATATATATATACATATATATATATATATATATATATATATATATATATATATATATATATATATATATATATATATATATATATATATATATATATATATATATATATATATATATATCGATTGATCGATTGAAAAATATTTCTGATCAAAAAATATTATTATTATTCGTTAAAAACAATATACTAAAAAATCAGTTACACATATCACTAACAAAAATTTTCAGAACACCAAAAACAAAAAGTCAATACGAGTCAAAAGTAAGTGCACTTTTCATAGAATAAAAATTCATATAATAATTTTAAGAAAAACTAGTATTATGTTCGACCACCTTTTGCCTTTAAAGCAGCTTCCAGTCCTCCTAGGCATGGATTCTATTAATTTTATGGTAAATTATGCCGGTATTTTATTCCATTCTGTTGGCAACGATATAAACTTTCAAACATTTAATTCTTTATTTCTTTATTTCTTGAATTCTTGTATAATTTAGTATTGGCAATGCTTCACACATGTGTTGTAAATTTTGAAACTAACTGAGAATAAAGCTCAGTCTCGCACTGACCGTTGAATTAGAAACATCGCATTTCATTTATTCTGGGTTTCACAACGGGTTTCCGCACGGGCCACCTACGGCCCCACCAAATTGGTCCTTCGAACCGGATCACGTACCTCGCGTATAAGTTCAATATTCAAGTCAACTCCGCAAAAAATGGATTTCGCGCATTTAGACACGCTGTCAAAATGCAAGAGTCGCCGCAAAAGCTTGCAAAACAAATTCGAAAAGCTACTTACGAAGGCGCAAAACGTGGTTGCAGATCCGTTACGCGTGTGCGAATACGAAAATTTATCGAAAGTCTTGGAGCAGACATTCCTTCAAGTAGATGCATTGCAGGATAAAATCATCGACATAGTTGGGGCAGACGAAAGTGCATTGGCAGAGGACTTGAAAGTAGAGGAGGAATATTTCGGGCCTTTTCAGGACGAATACATGATGGTCATATCATCGTTGCAAAACTTGATCAGGGTATCCCAAGATCTTTCAACGGATGCGCCGCAGTTCCCGAAACGCACACCTCACAGCATTTTGCAGCACATGGGAGACACTCATCGAGCGAAGTAGCACGACGGAGGAACAGAAGATGAAACTTCTGAAAGATGCGGTGCGAGGTGGCGCCGCAGAAAGCCGACTAAGGCATTTTGAAATAAGCGCTGGCAGCTACCAACACGCATGAGAAAGACTCTGCAACGCATATGGTAGGTTGAAGATTGCGGTATCAGCGTATATTTTGGCATTTCTGAAGCAACCACCGTGCAAACAAGATGATATTGTACGATCATTGCAGCGATTGCATGACACGTCAGATGGTTTGATACAATCTATTGCATCATTGGGTGAAGGAGCAAGTGATCGTGATTTCTGGTTGGTGGAATTGTTGATGGAGAAGCTGGACGACGGTACGCGGACGGCGTGGTCACTGCATACTGCCGATTATGATAAGCCGTCATTTTCGGAATTGCTGCGATTCATAGAATCGCGTTCAAACGCGCTCAAGATGCAATCCTCGTTCGGAAGAAAATCTGAGGTGGCACGAGGTGGAATTTGTAGACAGGCAGTAGCAATGCATAGAACGCATGCAACCAGTGTTTGTGTATGTGCATATTGTGGCGGATCGCATCGGGTTTACGGCTGTTTATCAAAGCTCTTTCGACGGAGTCGAGGAGAAAGTCTGCTATTGAGAAGGGAATGTGCTTCAACTGTTTGAGCACGGGCCATTTGTTTAGAAAGTGCGCCTCCAAAGGTCACTGTACCGTGTGCAGAGGAGCTCATCATACATTACTCCACATAAGCGCGGTGAGTAGCCAAAGCGCGAATAGCGGTGCTAGGGTGAGTTCTTTATGTGACAGCGCTCCAACGAAAATGGCAGCTCAGGCATTGGTCGTCAGTGAAACTCTGACAGCGAGTGGCGCTTGGAATTCACCAAAGTTGGAGAACGATACAGAAACAACGGACGCCGACTCGAAAATAGAATGCGCGTTGCTTCCAACCGCTATTGCCGACGTAGAAGATGACAGCGGTTGCCAGCTGCGCTTCCGAATATTACTAGACTCTGCGTCGACGGTGTCGTTCATCACAGAAAGCTGTGCTCAAGCTCTTGGCACGAAACGCCAGCACGCTCGGATTGCTGTAAATGGCCTGTCAAATACACCTGCCGGCAACACCAGAGGAAAAATAAGCCTAAAGTTGATACCGGTGAATAATAACATCGCATGGCTATTGGACTTGCTCGTGATGGCACGCATTACTGGCTAAATTCCCGCTACCCGGGTAAACCATAAGCAGTTTAAGCGGTTTACCTGGCTGGAGCTCGCAGATCCACAATTTTACATACCAGGTCAAATTGATGTGCTTTTGGGTGCCGACGTGTTTATGCACGTACTGCGCGACGGCAGAGTTTCATTGGGCGACGGAATGCCTATCGCACAAAATTCGATTTTCGGATGGCTGGTGTCGGGAAAGTTTCAAGCGAGCAAGTCCAATATCATCCGTCACAATACATTCACCTGCAACACTGACATGGACATGGACCGATTGCTACACCGCTTTTTCGAAATAGACGAGGTGAATCTATCAAACTGCAATACTCCTCAGGACGAAATGGTCGAGAAACATTTCGAGGAAACACATTCACGTGATGGGACTGGAAGGTATGTTGTTTGTTTACCTTTTAATGACAGAAAAGGTCTCCTGGGTCGTAATATAAACGCAGCGATACGTGCTCTTAGAAACATTGAACGCAAGTTTCGAGCAGACTCAGAGCTAAAGCAATAATACGTTGCATTCATCCGTGATTTTATGGAGCAAAGTCACATGGAAAAAATACCGCAAGTGGAGATTGAACGTGAGCATTGCACTTATTTGCCCCACCTTGCTGTATTCAAGGAAAATAGTTCCACGACTAAGCTTCGTACGGTGTTCAATGCGTCATGCCGCACTGAAGGAGGCATAGCTCTAAACGACGCTTTGTACACTGGGCCAGTTCTACAACGCTCACTTCGCACAATATTACGATGTTTTCGACTGCATCGCATCGCATTAGTAGCTGACATTAAGCAAATGTACCGAATGATTCGTGTCCATCCTGATGACGCCGAGTACCAGCGAATTGTTTGGCGAGAGAATGAATTAACCCCGATAGAGCACTATCGTATCACCGTGCTGACATATGGCACTACACCCGCATCGTATATTGCAACGAAAGTTCTTAAGGAGGTTGCTGAAAGGCATCGGGATAAATTTGCCAAAGCATGCAAAATCATTCAGCTGGATTTTTATATGGATGACTTGCTGTTAGTGTGCGAGTCAGTGGCGGATGCTCTTGAATTAAGCATGCAAATTAATAGCATACTGCGCTCTGTTGGATTTCACTTGTGAAACTGGGCCTTGAACGAACCTCAGGTTGTTTCCAGTATACCACTCGAGGACCAGGCTGTCGATTTCAAACAAATTAAGTCAGATAGCACAGTAGGCGCCTTAGGTGTTTATTGGCATCCTACAACGGATAGTTTCGCTTTTAACGTTAAACAATTTGACAGTTGTGAAGTTACTCGCCGCATTGTCACATCCGAAGCCGCCAAAATGTTCAATCCCTTAGGTTTTTGGCACCGGTTACAGTCGCACTCAAAATCATAATTCAGGAGACGTGGATGGCTAAGATTGGGATCAGCCATTGCCCAACGAACTTTGTGAGAGATGGTTGGCTATTCGAAGTCAAATCTCACTTCTCAACAACGTTAGGATACAACGCTGGACGGGCACTATGAGCAAACGACCATTTCAGCTTCATGGCTTCGCCGACGCATCGACAAGAGCGTATTGCGCAGCAATCTACGTACGCGTTGCAGACAATGGGAACATTCGAACAAGTTTGTTGGAGGCACGGACACGCATAGCACCGATCAAACCGGTTACACTCGCGCGCTTGGCGCTTTGCGCTGCGGCATTGCTCGCGGAGCTTATGAAGGAGGTGCTAGAATCAATGCAAAACTACTCCCCCGAAGTTTTAGCTTGGACGGATTCTGCTAATGTATTATTCTGGCTCTCATCGCATCCATCAAGATGGGCGACGTTTGTGGCCAACCGTACGTCAAAAATTATTAGTATTGTTCTGGCAAATCAATGGCGGCACGTGAACGGCAAAGGGAACCCCACGGATTGTGCTACCCGTGGCATGTACCCTTCGGAGTTTATTAAGGCGTCTTCGTGGCTACGTGGACCGCATTGGCTGAGCAATGCACCAGATCAATGGCCCGTCACTGGAGTCACGTTGATGCGTGATAGCATACTTCAATCCTATGTCATTGAAGCTAAACCCACTGAAGACAAACCGAGCTCAGATTCCTTGATTTACCGCTACTCTTCATTAGAACGACTGAGCAGAATAACCGCTTGGTGCTTTCGTTTCTATCAGGCAGTAAGTAGTCGTATGAACAAGAGCGCCGCAAGCATCGATGAATCACAAAGTTTGACGGCATCTAAGGATGCACCACAAACAGCTTTATTTTATTTAATTTTATTCATTAACCAAGCAAGGTACAAGTTACATAAACAATACAAAGCAAAATAGAAAATCGAAAACTTAATATGAGTATATAAAAGTAATTGAGAAAAAAAAAATTAAATAAATCAAATAATTAACAAATAAATCAATAATAATAAATAAATAACGAATATATAAAACATTGACAAATAGCTTAACATAAAGAGTTGCGGATGGCTTGGGAGAGGGAAGATTTGAAGGATAATTTTGAAACCGTTGGGGAATACAGATTACTTATGCTATTGAATATCCTGCAGCATCTATTAATCGACTCATTAGCTGCGTAAGTAGTGGAATGTGGATATTCTTTAAGAAAACTAGAGGACCTGGTGCTCCTTACAGGGTTATTTAACACCATTTTATTATTGAGGAACTCAACTCTGATAACGCCTCTAATGACGTCAAATGTGAAGCAGTCCGAAATCATCTTTCTTCTGGATGCAAGTGGCAATAAGTTTAGGTGACCCAGTCGAAACTCATAAGGAGGAAGGGCGCTAAAATCGTAAGGGTTGTATAGATCTCTCAATGCGGAAAGTAAGAATTGCTTTTGTATGGACTCGAGTCTGTTACTGTGGGTCTCAAAAGCCGGATTCCAGCAAATGGAAGCATATTCGAGAATGGGACGTACAAGTGAGATGTATAAGGATCTTGTGACCCACAGGTTACGAAATTCCTTCGCACGCCTTTTGATGAAGCCTAACTGTTTGTTTGCACGGGAAAGCATTTTATCATAATTCAAGGTGAAGCGGAGTCTCTCATCCAAGATAACACCAAGGTCAACAACGTTTTCAACTCGAGCTAACAGATTATTGCCGAGGAAGTACGTATTGTGTGAGACGGTGTGTTTTCGGGAAAAACTTATAACTTGGCACTTAGAAATGTTGAGAGACAGCTTGTTTTCTTTGCACCAATGATCAAGTGAATCAAGTTTAGATTGGAGAAAGAGTGCATCGGATTTAGATTTAATGATGTGATACACTTTGAGATCGTCGGCATAAAGTAAATGAGGTATATTTGCTAAGACGTCAGATAGGTCAGAAATGAATATATTAAAAAGAAGTGGGCCAAGATACCTTGTGGTACACCAGAGCTAGCAGAGATATTTTTCGATAAGAGTCCTTGAAATTTTACCAGTTGTGTTCGATTTCGAAGGTAGGAAGTCAGCCAGCTAAGCAAAGATCCGGCAAATCCGAATTTCTGGAGTTTTAGAATTAAGATAGGGTGGTCAACTCTTTGAAAAGCTTTACTAAAGTCTGTATAGACTGCGTCAATTTGGCATCCTTTCTCCATTTTACACAGCACGTCTGAGATTAGGACTGTCAAATTCGTGGTAGTTGAGCGACCTTTTCTAAAACCAGGTTGTTGCTCGTTCAGACGGCAGTCAACAAGTGGAGAAAGTTTATCGTAGACAATCTTTTCAAAAAGTTTCGGAATTGAAGATAAGATGGTAATGCCCCTATAATTTCCGATACAGCGTCTATCACCATTTTTGAATATGGGTGTGACATATGAAAGTTTCCAGCAAGATGGGAAAACTTCAGACGAAAGTGATCTGTTGAAAAAAATATGAAAGGGAGTTATAAACTGCTCTACACACTTGCGCAAGAAAGTTGGAGGAAGAAGATCGGGCCCAGGGCCTTTGTTGCAGTCGAGTTCCGAAATAGCTTTACGTATTTCGTCACGTGTAATTTCAAATTGGCCGACAAAATCTGTAGGAGTAGGATGAGAGAAAGACAGGTGTGAGTTTGATGGGTCTGGTGCATTAAAAATATTCTGGAAACTATCTGCGAATAAATCACAAATCTCATTAGGAGAGGAAGAAGTGATATCAATAAAGAACATTGACGAAGAATATCCAGTGGTTTTTCGCTTCACATTTACAAAATCGTAAAATTTTTTCGGGTCGCGGATTATATTTTCGCCCGTTGTCTTAATGTAATTGACATAAGCCTCGTGAGACTTTGCTGAAAACTGCTTAGCAACTTCATTATATTCATCCTGAATAGCAGAATTCGATATTGTTTTTAATCCGCTTATAAAGTTTGTTCCTACGATTTCGCAAATGCCTAAGGTCCCTATCAAGCCATGGCTCAGACAACTTTTTAGCAACTTCGATTCGGCCAAAAATTCATATTTCTTTATATATATATATATATCATCAAAAAATTTCAGTGAGATAATCTCGAGAACGCGCCATCCGATTGAGCTGAAACTTTCAGGATACATTGGTGTATATGCAGAATAGGTCCAAGTCTCTTTAAATGTCAGTTATTGTTAACCTTTTGGCGCCGGCGGCCATTTAAGTGATATTTTTAATATACCTATTATTTCGCGCACAAATAATTTTCGCAAAAATAAAGTTAACGAAATAAATTTCAAACGTGTTTTACATATGAATCGGATAATGCTTTGGAATTTTTTAACCCTATGTGTGCGCTGGGTGCCTAAAAAGAGGACGGGAAAATTTGAAAATTTTTAAATTGCGATAACTTTTGACAGAGCTATTCAATCATTACGAAATTTTCAGGACATATTGATATTATTTAGTTGTAGATTTGTGTAGCTTTTAATGAGCGTGCTGGCAACTCTGTAGCTAGGGCAGGCGTTGAAAGTGAAAACCTTCAAATCATCGTCTCTCTTGAAAAAATGCCGTTTCTTCAAAAAAAAGCCACTCATATGTAAATCTTGTACTTTGTTTACATAACCAAAAAAAAAAAAGATATGGTATAACGGGCACGCCTGGTAACCCTTGCCCAATTTACCTATATTTTAAGCATCAAAAACTTCTGTTCACGGAAACTCACGATCCAATGAACAGAATTAATTGAAATTTGCAGAATGTATTGGTCTTAAATAGGACCAGGTCTGATAGAAGTGATTTTGAAATGCAAGTGATTCTGTGCCAGTGGTGCCATCTTGAAAAACCACTAAAAAAGATAACTGTTTTTAGCCCTATAAATTCTGATTGAATCGTTCGATTTTAACGAAACTCACACAATTGCTGGACCTTACTTTAAGCCACGTTTGCTAGAAATTTGGTCGAAAAACTCGGTTGGAGTTGCCAGCTATGATAATTTTGGTGTCTTCATTTTGAAAAAAAAAATTTGGAAGTGAAAACATTCAAACCATCGAATATTCAAAAAAATGTCCGTTTCTTACAATAAAACCAATCTGTATATAAATCTTATGTTTTATCTACACGTTCAAAATAAAACTTTGGAAATTTCATGTCGGACAAGAACGGTAGCCCTCTCCCAGTTAAACTATATTGTTAGCATCAAAAACTTCTGTTCACGGAAACTCACGAACCAATAATCAGATACAGCTAAAATTAACAGAATGCATTGGACTTAAGTAACACCAGATTTGATAGAAGCGATTTTGAATTGTGGGCAAGTCTGTGCCAGTGGTGCCATCTTGAAAAATTACAAAGAAAAAAAACTGCTTTTTGCCCTATGAAATGTGAATAAATTGCCAGATTTTCATGAAATTGGCACAGTAGCTAAACCTAACTCTAATCTCTGTTTGGTGGAAATTTGGTTGAAAAATTTGATTGGTGCTACCAGCTATGGTAATTTTTGTGTCTTTGGTTTTGAAAATTCGCTCAGGAAAATAAAACTTTTTGCACTATAACTTCCAGTGCAGTCATGAAATCAATACGAATTTCATACAATTAATGAAACCTGTCATAAACATTATTCAGGCCAAATTTGGTTGAAAAGCCACGATAGGGTTGCCAGCTATTGTTGGTTTTGTGTTTAATTGCAATATCTTTATTAAGCGGTTTTATCGTAGAATTTTCAAATGGTAATGATATTGTAGTGACAATAAACAGCAAATATTAAGCTTTCGATTATTTGAAAAAACTCGCTGCAGGTAACTCTAAATTTCTTTATACTCCTTTAACTTCGAATGTAATATAACAACGTGAAGCAGATGTGATATATTCTTGGCTTTGATACTGGCAGAAGGTTGCCAGCACGAGTCGGTTGTGCTACTTTTGTATCAATAAACGCTTACAGTTAGTATTCATACCGGAAACATTTACAATTAAAATAAATAATCAATGTTGCAATTCGTAAAGTTCTGCAAATTTTTCGGATCGCAGCCCCAAACACCAACTTCAGTTACAGTGCTGCAGGCACTGAGCATTTTCTTCATTGATGTTATATGAGATGCTGCTTTCAAAATTATGTGAAATAAGCAACTGATAACGAATATAATTAACCCGTGTTTTGCTCTCATAAACGTTGAAATTCATGCCAGTGGTAATATCTGAAACCTTCCACCATATGAGTTATAATGCATTCTTGAGACCAAAGTAAAACGTGGCATTTGAAACAGTTTGGTCACATGTGGTGGAATATGCACTCAAAACCTGCACGATTCTTCTACTGTTCTTCGAACATTAGTGTTTCTAGCGGTTCAGGTGCGCTAGAGTTTTTATCTTAGGTACATATCTTTCAACGGCGTCAAAGATTTTGTTATAAAAAGTGGAAATGGCTTCCTCAAGATCTAACGTTGAAAGAGTATTCGTCCAATCTATAGCGTCAAGGTGATGGTGAATGCTTTGCATAATTAGCATTAAGAAAGTCATATACAATTGAATTATTGTACGCTCTTAAGTAAATAGAATCAGAAATGGGAAGTTCAACTGATAGTGCAGTGTGGTGTAAACTATTTGTAAAAAGATGCTCTGCGTCATTAGTTGGACTTACCACTACTTCGTCATAAGCGTTAGTGAACACTAGATCCAACCAATTACCATTTTGGTTAGGAGTCGGACAAACTTGCTGCAAATCGTTGCCATAGAAGGTACTCATCAGGTTGAGGTCGTTGGAATCTGACAGGTTTACAGGGAGAAGGTAAGTATCAATTTCATCGGGAATAAAATATAGATTGGGGCGATTGAAATCTCCCAAAAATATGACTTTGTCTTTTTCGTTAAGAGATGATACAAAGGAAGATACTGATTCACATAGATGGTTGTATACTGATTCGTCGGATCTGGGTGGAATATAAACTACACCAATGTAAATCGACGTATTATTGAAAGAGATTTGAACAATTAAGTGCTGGAACATTACGTTTGGTGTGGTATCGATGCGTCTGCTTGGAAGTGTATTACTCACAGCAATTAAGACACCACCTCCTCGCGTCTGACCTGTAGAGCAGTAGTCGCGATCATCTCTGTAAATAGTCCAGCTGCTGTCGAGAATTTCTTCGTTTGTATGTGAATCATTAAGCCAAGTTTCGGTGAAGGCAAGTAAATTAAAATGGCACGATTTGGCGTCGAGATAAAGTTTAGATAATTTACCTCTCATAACACCACAATTGTGATAAAACAGTTTGAGGTTTTTGTGTGTTTTGTTAGGAAAAATTCCTAACAGGGTGGTCTACTCTTTGAGGAGATGTAGACGTCGTCAAGTTATTATTTGATATGGAATTTCCCGTTGCCGCTGTTGGTGCAACGTTTACAGTCGCCTTGTTATGGTTTCTCAACGGACATAAATTGGCCGCGTTATTGCAAGCTTTTAGAGGAGAGGAAATACTAGAAACAGGCAATGTCAGCATTTTGGAACACTTAGATGTAACAAAGGATGGATCTCTAGAGAAGCGGTCACGTATAATTGTAGGAGGCTGAAGGTCAGTATCTATGAGAGAAGGAGTTTTAGGAGTAGATAGAAAGTAAGGTTTGTGCTTGGAGGAAATATCGCGGGTAAGGGCATTTGGGTGTATACATTTTTTTTAACAATATTCTTTCTTGTCTTACTGATAATTTTGCTGCTAACTTTCTTTCAAGGGCTGAACGTGATTCCTTTCCAATCGAACTTGCCATTATTTCCATTGAAGTCCATAAAAAGCCAGGCATATTTGGCTGGTATAACAGCCTTGTACCGCTTAGGTGATTTATATTTCCGCTGGGGTAGTTGTTCGAGATTGTAATCAGTGATGCAGAAATCCATTCCCAGAAGTCTTCCCAGCCATCCATCATCAGCATTGTAAGGAACTTTATTCACGTAGAATGCCAATTGGTTTTCTTTGGTGGGGATTTTCGAGCATGCTTTCTCAACACGATTGTGCCTGTTAGCAGTCTTAAGTTTTTGTAGGCGAGTGGTCCAATCGCGTTTGGACCAGAAAGTGCCGAATTTGTAGATCGATGCTGCGTCGGAATCTGAAGATAAACGCAAATCAGGGCATGGAGTTGGTGGTGCAGTAATGTTTAACAGCTCTTTTATAGGTGAGGAAGCTTTGTCCTGCATAGATGTCCTCTTACAGGTTGTTGAGATGTTTGACGAAATGTTATGATCTACCATAAGTAGTTCCTGGTGTAGCGACTGCTCGTTCAACAAAGGATGTTTTATATTCTCATCGATCAGGGTCTGCTGGGCGACCCTTAAACCTTCGAGCTGGCTGCTCAATTCATCGAATTTTAATTTTTGTGTAGATAGCGCATCAGTTATGGAGTCAAAGTGTGGTTTGATCATTCTCGTCAGTTTTAATTCTACATTTTCTAGTCCATCTGTGCTGCTAGCTTGGGAAATGTTTTTTGATTTTCTGGAGGATGAGAATTGTGCAGCAATGGATTCTATTTTGTCCGCTAACATATCAATTTTTTCGTCCAGCGTGTCGAAAGACTTTGCGAAATTTATGTTACTGTTGTTGTTGTTATTTGATGCGGAAAGAGCTGACGTAAACCCATCGAAATGCTGTGTCAGTTCGATTAGAATTTCTTCATTTGCTTTTGTCTGGGCTTGTTGTTTCGAAATTAAATGATCTTTTTCAGCATTCAACGTTCCAATAAAGCTGATTATGCTGTCATACATACTCTTCATGAGTCGGTCAACATTTTGGCAGTCTGTGCAAATGAAATGGTTATCGAGATAAGGATGATACCAATCCCTTGGAGCGCCCATGCAAGCGCCATGCAATTTTCTGTTGCAGAAAGCCTTGCAAGTAACAAATTTCAAGGTATTATCGAAGGCAAAGCAGTTCTCCAAGCTGCACTTGAAATTCATCATGTGCGCAAATGTTTGTGAAGGTGCCCAAAGGTATGCAGGATTTTTTGGAAGCGTATGATGATTCGAACGTAAAAGCGCCCAACGATATGCAACAACTTAGAATCAATTAAGATTGAATAAAAACTTTTTGATTTTAAATGAAAGATTGTGAATGTGAATAAAAACTTTTTGATTGTGATGAAAGATTGATTCAATGTAATCGTGAAAAATTGAATGCGAATAAAAAACAAGTACACCTGGGATCGATCCGTGGGTCACTTGCGTGGAAGTCCGTTGATAGAACCGCTGAGCCACCAGCTATTTTGATGCCGATTGTCCAAAATAAAAACTAAATTAGATCAATTGTCATCTGATCTAATATAATAATAATTTTTTTTTCTTAGTAGTTGATTTCGGGGATTATTTTTGCACAATATTTATTGGATTCGTTGTTTTTATAATGAGTTTTCATGTAAATTTCGGGGAGAAAAAAGTATTATTTCCGAGTATTAGTACCGACGAACTGCAGAGGTCATTATCGATATACATTCGTGAAAGCCAGGCTGAAAACTTCTCGAGTGAAACTGAATGCATTCGAAAACGTAAATCGCTGACGAAAGGTTCCCCGCTTGGGCTTTTATGCCCCTTTATCGATGAGAACGGTGTGCTTCGCGTTTCTGGTCGCCTTCAACGAGCAAGCGTAAAAGAAACAAGCGTGTTAGTTCTAAATCGCGTTTCGCACTTTTGTTGGTGCGTCACACCCACGAAAAGTTGCTTCATGCTGGGCCATTACTTATGCTGACATGAATTCGACGAGATTATTGGCTTGTTGGAGGCAGAAATTTGACGCGTAAGGTTTATCGAGAATGCATCATATGCCGCCGTATTAATGGTTCGACAATACAACAAAAGATGGGTGAGTTACCCACAGCTCGTGTGACATCTGCTCCTGCATTCTTTCACACGGGAGTCGACTATGCAGGCCCGTTTATGCTGCGTAATATTTATGGGCAAGCAACTCGTAATCGAAAGCAATACCCTTACAAAGCCTATGTGGTGTTGTTTGTATGCATGAGCTCCCGCGCGATTCATTTGGAGCTGGCATCTGACCTCACGACAGAAACATTCCCAGCAGCTTTCAAAAGGTTTATATCGCGGCGTGGGAAACCTGCTGAAATGTTTTCGGATCGAGGCACAAACTTTGTTGGAGCAAAGAACAAATTGAAGCAGACGGATTCATTTCCTTGCTCTAAAGACTTCGAGAATTCGTGCGCACGCTTTGCAGCTGAAAATGGAGTATGTTGGAAATTCATGCCACCTTTATCGCCGAATTTCGGTGGAATGTGGGAGGCCAACATCAAGTGCATGAAAAAGCATTTAAGTGCCGCATTGCGCAACCGCTTGCTGAACTATGAGGAGTTTTACACGCTTTTGACAATAGTGGAAGCTTGCCTGAATAGCAGGCCGCTATGCGGGAATGCAGTTAGCTCAGACCAGATCGATCCCTTGACACGAGGGCACCTACTAATCGGACGACCGCCTACAGCCATTCCGGAGAAGTTTAATCGGAATATTCCGGATAACTATCTTGATAAATGGACGCGAATCCAAAGAGTTGCTGACGAATTCTGGGAACGCTGGTGCGAGGAATATTTACTATTGTTGCAGAAGAGGCATAAATGGAAGGAGCCCGGGAAAATGTTCACGCTGGAGATATAGTCGCGGTACGGAATGAGGAGTTACCAGCAACCAAATGGCCTCTTGCTCGTGTTGTGCAGCTTCATCCAGGTTTGGATAGACTTGTTCGTGTCGCAACACTTACGGATGGAAGAAAATTATTCCAACGAAACGTCCGACGTTTGGTGCGCCTAGTGGAAGACCGCGGAGCGGTCTTGGCCGGCGGAATCTTGGCAACGATATAAACTTTCAAACATTTAATTCTTTATTTCTTTATTTCTTGAATTCTTGTATAATTTAGTATTGGCAATACTTCACACATGTATTGTAAATTTTGAATCTAATTGAGAATAAAGCTCAGTCTCGCACTGACCGTTGAATTAGAAACATCGCATATCATTTATCCTGAGTTTCACAACGGGTTTCCGCACGAGCCACCTACGGCCCCACCACATTCTTTCTTTAGAGCATTTTTCAAACTTTCCTTGCTTGGGATTAGACGCTGCTAAATTTTCCTGTCTTAATAATCCCATAAATGATTCAATATCTTGGGAGCTCTATAAAGCAACCACAACCTTTCTAAAAAGGAAGTTTGCTTAAGATCGTTGAATCAAAGGACCGAACGAGTGAAATATATGAAACCAAGTTGTTTACTTGCTCGGGAAAGTACTCTATCGTAGTGTAGATTGAAGCGGAGCTTTTCATCTAGGATGACACCGAGATCTTATATGTTGTCAACCCTGCTGAGTGCCATATTGTTGAGGCGTTACGTATAATGAACGCGTGCAGTTTTGCCAGAGAAGCTAATTGTGCAGCATTTGGCAATGTTAAGACGGAGCTTGTACTTGGAGCACTAATGGTGTAGAGAGTTCAGTTTACACTGAAAAAAGGTAGTGTCAGATGGTAACCTGATGACATGGTAGATTTTGAGGTCATCCTCAAATATTAAATGAGGAATATCAGATAATACCTCCGATATGTCTGATATTAAAACATAAAAGATAAAATAACTTCCAAGATAACTTCCTTGAGATACACCGAACTTTCTTAGAAATAAGACCTTGGAATCTCAAGAATTGCAAGCGGTCGTGGAGGTAGGAGCCAAGCAACTTTAGTAAAGATCCTGCAATTTCAAATTGTTTCAGCTTGGGGATCAGAATGGAGTGATCAACCTGGTCGAATGCTTTGCTTAAGTCTGTATAGACTGTGTCAATTTGGACACCTTTCTCTATTTTGCACAAAACATCACAAACAAGCACCATAAGATTAGTTGTAGTAGAACGACCTTTCCTTAATCCATGCTGCTGCTCGTTCAGTCGAGCGTCGACCAGGGGAGAAATTTCGCAGTAGATGATTTTTTCAAAAAGTTTGAGAATAGAAGATAGAATGGCGATGCCTTTATAATTTTAAATAAAACGTCTATCGGCACTTTCATAAACTGGTGTTATATAAGAAGATTTCCAATCCAAAGGAAATAGCCCAGAGGAAAGTGAATTGTTGAATATAGTATGACGGGGCGAGATCAGTTGTTTTACACACTTGATCTGAGAAGTAGGAGGGAGAAGCTCAAGTTCAGGGCCCTTGTTACTGTCAGGCTCCATAATGGCAGTAAATATTTCATTCCTCGATATGGTTGGTCAAATTTTTGGAGTTGCACATCTCTGGAAGAAAAAAGACAACATCGAATTTTCAGTGGACATTGTAGACGGGTAGCCACTTGTTTTCCGCCTCATATTAACAAAATCGAAAAAAAAAAATTTAGGGGTCGTGGATTATATTCTCCCCAGTTGTTTTAATGTATCTGTCATACGCTTCGTGAAATTCAGTAAAGAATTCATGAGCAATAAAATCGTATTCTTCTTTGATACGATGGCTTATGTCAACTTGACTCTTCATTGGTCTGTAAAGTTTGTTTATGTGATTTCTCAGACGTCTAAGAATCTTGTCAAGCCCAAGTTCAGAGAGTTCATTTTTTTTCTTATCTTAGGTACCAAATTCTCGACCGCGTCAAATACTATTCTATTAGCAGAGCTATTCACGAATGAGTCTTAAAAAAAGTCTACCGCATCAAAACCGCTAGAAAACTGAATTTCAAAGAAATTGTCTTTGAGTGACAAAAAAAATGTGGAAAGACGTAATACACTTTTTTGTAGAATCATATCAACCAATCCTTATCCAAAGCAATAAAACCCAACTATTACATAGGTGATGAAAATGTTCAGCGCTGGCAACACTTTTCCAACGAAGCACAAAAAAGTTTACCGTACCAAGCTCATATTTTAATCAACTTATCCTTTGAATTTCGTTCTCATTGCAGGATTTCATCGAAAGTTTCAGCGGTTAAACGTTGTTTGAGGCTACCAACCGAAAATTTTTCAAAACTTGGAAAATTTAGAAATTGGTTACTCAATATTATTGCAAATGTTGAGTATGTTGAGTATGTTATTTAAATCATCTGCTGGTGCAATGTTTATGAAAATTTCTGATGCTGGTTACCCAGTGTTAGCAGCAAAGCAAAATACTCGTCTATGCCAAATCTGCTTCACATAAAGTTAAACCCACCCTGTGAATTTCGTTTCGATTGAATCACTGCGCTGGAAATTATACAAATGAAAGAAATTTTAGGGCTACCACTCTCAAAACTTTTTAAATTTTAAAAACATTAATATTTGTTGTTAATTCTCATTGCAGGATCATTCCCATATGCAAATCTAAGGGCATAGTTGCCTGGTAAAGAAATTCCAAAAACTTAAGAAAATTGCCATAGCTGGCAGCCTTTTCATGATTTTTGTAAAAAAAATTCCAACCACATTTGGTAAACATCAAGGTCCGTTGACTGCATGAACTTCGTTTTGATTTCATGATCGGACCGGAAGTAATAGGGAAAAAAGCTTTATTTTATATATATATATATATATATATATATATATATATATATATATATATATATATATATATATATATATATATATATATATATATATATATATATATATATATATACATATATATATATAAATATATATATATATATATATATATATATATATATATATATATATATATATATATATATATATATATATATATATATATATATATATATATCTATACATCACCTGTATATATATCACCTTTATCACTGTAGCGCACTGCTATACCATCTTTCTCTTTGGCTATTTTATCGTTTATCGTAGACGGAAACGGATTTCTCGTCAACTTTATCACTGTAGTGCATTATTTTGCCATTTTTCTCTTTGAGTATCTGTTAATCATCTCTTCTTGTTTTTTGTCTTTGCTGCGCAGCATATAAAATCTCAATTTAATAACGCCTTTATAAGAACTACTAGAAGTACAATCAAATGCATGGAGGTCATCAGTCTCTCGTTTTGTTTGTCACTTGGTCTGTTGATTATGTTACTATCTTCACTTAGTACCTTTTTTGCCTTGTTTCTTGTTATCGCCAATAGTTTTTCCCTCTTACTTTCATCGTTTGTTTGAGGTATCATTGATTTCAACATATCGGAGTTGAGTTGAATTCTTGACAGTGCAGCCGCATTTGTATTTATGTTACCTTTCTTGTAAGTTATTTCAAAATCGTAGTCTGATAAATCTAAACGTATCCTTGTTAGTTTTGATGATGGATTTTTGTGCGTGAATAACGATACTAAGGGTCTGTGGTCTGATACGACAATAAATTTTCTTCCATACAGATATAGTCTAAAACAATTCATTCTCCAATAGATTGCTAGTAGTTCTTTCTCTATAATTGGTTTATTCAGTTCGTGTTTGTTTAACGATCTGCTTGCATATGAGATCGGTAAATCTGAACCAATTTCTCCTTGAGATAACACAGCTCCAGCGCAAAATTTGAAGCGTCCGTTGTCAGTATGAATGGTTTCTCGAAATCTGGGTATTGCAGTATGGGTGGTGAAATCAGTTTGCGTTTTAACAGTTCGAATGCTTTTTGCTGTTCCTGTTCCCAAATGAATGGTGCTTGTTTTTTTCAAATGAGCATTTAAACTTTTTGCGATTTCAGCGAAATTCGGTATAAATCGTCGATAGTAGTTGCAAAATGCTACGAATCTTCGTACGTCATCCGCGTTTTTTGGGGTGGGGTAGTTCTTAATAACTTCTATTTTAGCAAGGTCTGTTTTTATTCCTTCTGATGTGATGAGGTGCCCTAAATACACTTCTTCTGATCTTGAAAACTTGCATTTGGTTGCATTCAACTTTAAATTGTATTTATGCAGCTTATGCAAGACCTTTTTTAAATTTTTGTTATGATGTTTCATGTTGCATCCGAAAACCATGATGTCATCCACGTTTAAGAATGGTGAGTCACTCAATCTAGTAAGAGCAATAGTGAGCATTCGTTGAAAGCTATTTGATGATCTTTTCAATCCAAATAGGTAACCTTTTAAATTGATAATATCCATCACTGTTTGAAAAGTCAGTTAAAGGTCTTGATTTCTTTTTAAGTTCAATTTGGTAGAATGAACTATTCATACCCAAAGTCGAAAAACATTTTGCACTACCTAGTTTGTGTAGAACATCTTCCAACCTTGTCAAAAGGAATTTATCATTCACTGGTTTGTCATTCAGTTTCCTAAAGTCAATAACTTATCTCCACTTTTTCTCATCATTAGAGCTTTTCTTCGGTATGACCAACAATAGTGAGTTGAACGGGCTTGTAGACTGTTCATTGATGTCATTGTCTTTCAGCTCTCGTACCTGCCTAAGAATTGCATCATTCTGCGTTTGTGGTAGTATATAATTTTTTATATAGACTGGGTTTTCATCACATGTATTCAGCTTCTGCTGGTAGAAATTATTCTTCGTGAGGCATTCACCTTCTAGGTGGAATACGTCCTGATATTCTTCAATAACTTTTAGTATGCTTTTATTTGCATGCTCATCAATACTGTCTGTTTTAATTACTTCCAACAGTTTGTTTATTCGTTTTTTGTCAAATTTTTGTTGCGCTCTTAATATGTAAGAATTACTGAGTGGTTCTACCTCTGTTTGAAAGTTTTTTGAGTCACGTCATACTCGTTTGTATTTAGTATCTTCACATGACAACAACCTTTAGCTGGAATTATGCAGTTGTCCAAGTATACCCCTGTTTCAATTTCTTTAATCCAAATAACGCTTTCTTCCATTCTATCTACGTTTATGGGTACAATGGCTTCCGTTCACGCGGGTATTTTGATCTAAGCCATATTCACTTTTTTATTATACATACATAGGTAACATAATATCTCTGTCCTGAGTACTAAAGGATATGGTATACGTCTCATAGTCGATTTTGCACTTATACTTAACTAGCAAATCACGTCCTAAAATGCCATCATTTTCAATAGGAAATTTCTCGTCTACTATATAAAACGTGTTGGAAATTATTGTATCCTCAATCTTGAATTGTAGCTTAATCGTTTGTAATGACATTGTGGTTTCATCTGTTATTCCTGTTAGTTTGCATCTGTTTTGTGTTTGTATATCATATATTACAGATGTAGATCTGTTGATTTTGTAAATTGATATGTCAGCTCCAGTATCTATTAGCAGTTGTAACCATCGCTTCTCAATCTCGTTGTAAATCGATACATAATTTGTGCTTATAACCGTTATCCTATATATGCTATTATCTAAGACAAATTTATTATAGTTTATGGCTTCATTTTCTATTTTTCCTCCTGGAGGCTGCCAAATTCCTCTCGGGAAGTTTGCTCGTTTACCTGGTTCTCTATTATACGAATATTTCTACGATTATTTCTCTGACTTTCTTCAAGTGGCTATTTTCTCGATTATTATTGGTGCGTCTTTAATTATTTGCGTCATAATCACGACTTGCATCATCGTATCTACTGTTTCTTCTCAAACTATTATCGCCATTTCTATTATTTTGCACATTGTTTCAACGGCTATTATATCTGGATCCGTTATTATATCTATTATTTTGCACACTGTTTCTGTGGTCATTATATCTGTTTTTGTTGTTATTATACGTATTACGTTTTCTACAATGGTTGATATGTAGAGCATTATGCTGGTGAGCCTCGTTTTGCTCTAATTCAATAGCTTACGTAACAGCTTCACCAAAGTTCCGCGCTCGTAATGCGAACACAGTATTCCTAAACTGGTCATTAAATCCATTCTTAAATACTGTAAGTGCGTAGGTGTATATAATACTCTCTATTGCCTGTTTTGTTACCTGATCTACTTCCATACCTAACTCGCTAACTTTTAACTGATTCAAATCATTCACTAAAGTCAATATTTCATCCTTGTATGTGGTCACAGACATACGTTCTTGTGATAAACCAGCAAGTTGTGTATGAATTTGGGGTACTGTCTTATTATTTTTGTATTTTAAACATAATTGTCTTTCTAAACTGTCTATACTGTCAACATTAGTGCTATTGATAGAAGTCCTTACTATTGGGCTTAGCTTTACATGTAATACCAAATTTAATAACCCTGTTTTACTTTCAGTATTAAATTTTTTCTCTAGTAGTTTCTAAGGTTAAAAATGTCTCTAACTCATCATATTTTCCATCAAAAATTGAAATTATTTTTATTGCGTTTTCTACATTAAAATCTGACATCTCGGTGTATTGTTTTATGAGATGCTGCTTTGAAAATTTTTGTGAAATAAGCAACTGACAGCGAATATAATTAACAAGTGTTGCTCTCATAAACTTTGAAATTCATGCCACTGGTAATATCTGAAACCTTTCCACCATATGAGTTATAAGATCAAAGTAAAACCTGGCGTTTGAATTAGTTTGGCTGTAATAAGCAGCTAGCGTGGTAGAATATGCACTCAAAATCTGCACGATTCTTCTACTGTTCTTCAATTATTAGTGTTTCTAGCGGTTCAGGTGCGCTAGAGTTTTTTTAACTTAACAACGTTCTGATTGTGCACTTCTTATTTGTTTCAGGGCTCAACTACGAATGCCCTCGACGGAAAATTTTCCTAGTGCCGCCGCTTCTGCCTAACTGCAGGATATCCCACTACTCCAGTTAGGAGCAACGATCTTGCCACTCCTGGTACCGTCCGGGATCCACGCCATTTGTCTGTTTTCCAAATTTCACTTTCGACTCTCGACTCATCCAAGTTCGATGTTTCGATTTGTTAAAGGGTAGTAGCCATCCGAACCGGTTCTTATCCGACCCTGCCAAACCATTCGACCACTGAATCATCTTTTCGCTTGGCTGCATTCCTCGGCTTAATGGAAAAACCCTCTCTTCGGATTCAGCCGTAATAAGGCGGATTTATTATTGCCGGATTAAATAATTTGATAATTCCAGCTCGGTCCGGGCTCATCTTCTTTCATTAACGACCCCCGAACAAAAGAAATACGTACAAAAAAAGCATAAAAGTCAAAGCGGCGCCACCAAGCCATGAACTTTTGGTTATTAATAGTAATAGTAATAGATTAATAGTAATAGATTGGCGGCTTATCATATTGAAGACGTCTACTCGACGCCTTTTCCTCGGTATGTGACGTAGATGCGTTCGTATGCACAGATGCCAAATGCTGCCGGTCGTTTCGTTCATCCGTCTGCTCGTCTTGCAGCATGATATACCCTCACGACGACGGCTTTTGCCGTGACTGTGTGGGTGTGTCGACGGTATGGTGGATACTTAATTGCTGCACATCACTCGAGCCGTTAACTACCGTTTGGCATAAAAGAAATACCAATTTTCCTTAGTGTGCATCCTGAGTAATTACTAATTGCGGAAATGTCGCGGACGTCGATTTTGCTAATGTTTCCTTTTGACTTTTACGCTGTCATTGTAATAAAAAATAGGAAAAAATAAATTCCGGTCAATGCAAGTAATAACGACGCTGATCGGCCTCGAACCCGCAACTTTGTCGTGATAGCCCCGTTCTCCATCAAGTCCTCCACGTAACTCATTGTAAATGATTTGCTGACTTGTGTTTATAAGCACGATGATATCATCTGTTATACCAACTTATTAATATTCCGATAGCCGACGGTCGCCAACATTCTATACCCGAATGTATTCGTTCGCTTCAGCCTGCCGACGCTGATGTCTTGACATCTAACCTACGTTAGTAGCTTAAACTCTACCTTGCAATATCGGCCAGGTAAAATACACAAGACAGGTACCACAACGCCTAATGCCCTACGGGTGGTGTTACAATCTGCAACCTATCAAGGTGAGTGGTGGGTAAGTAATTATGAGTAAAATTATGAGCCATGGAATGAGTTATAACCTTTTAATTGAGATCCGGTGACCCAATTTGTTACACCGTAACATGATGTTGACACATGTGGATTTTCCAGATAAAGCGGGTAATCCTGTAGCTGTGGCAAGCTCCTGAAAAAAATCCTTCAAATTATTGACCTTCCTGAAAAATTTTTGATTTTTGAAAAAAATTTCAAATCTTTGATAAATTTTGTCATTTGTCCTTCATGTCAAGTTGAAATTTTTAAAATTCCGATTTGCACAAGAACGGCAACCCATCACCAAATTACCCCTATTATCAGCACTCAAAACTTCTGTTCACGAGAACTGACGACCGCATAATTCGAGCACAATGAAATTTACAGGACATATTGGTATTAGCTAGGACCAGGTCTGATAGAAGTGATTTTGAAATGTGGGTAACCCTGTGGCAGCGGTACCACCTTGTAAAATCGCTGAAAAAAAAAATTAATTTTTGACCTATAACTTCCGACTCAGCCATCACATTTTAACCAAATTCACACAATATTTGGATCTTACTTTAGGTAGCATTTGGCTGAAAAATTTGAATAGAGCTGCCAGCTATGGTGATTTTTGTCTCCCAAATCTTCTCTCCTACTGAGCGATTATGTCATTAGATTTGCAAATGACGATGATCCTGCAATAAATTAACAACAAATATTAACGCTTTAAAAATTTGAAAAGTTTTGAGGGTGGTGGAAAGTTTGATGTTCTGCAAACTCCTTTGTTCGAATTACACATCTTTCGAAGATCTTGTTGAACTCGTCGAAGTCATTTATCTCTCCGTCCTCGATTTTGGAGTCGCTGTCGGTTTCTGTTGGAGTAGTCTTCGTTGGTTTGCAGTTGCCAGGATTGCCATGTAAAAGTCTTTTCTTTATATTTGGAATGATTATCTAGAGATAAGCGATTGCTACTATTAATTGATTGTAAGTTAGGTATTTTTTTTCTTTTTCAATTTATTATTATTTTCCTAAGGCAACCCGTAGATAGCAGCATGTATGGCGCTAAGGTAACTTGTGCAGCCGATATGAGCTAATTAGCCAATGTTATCTAGATTAAGTCTTACCGATGAAAGGGAACGATTAAGTTTTAATAAAACTAAATTTAATAATTTTTAATCAATGTTTATTTCTTTAAGACTACTATCCAACTTCTACTTCATAGTATTGTTGCATTCTATTAATGCCAAATTTCTGCTTACGCTATTTTTACCTTTCGACAATACATAACCATTACTCAATTAGTTCCCATGCATAAACTCATGACCTAATTCATGTGAGTTGCTTACCATGTTTTTCCCACATTAAGTTTTCTACTCCATAATTGACTACACGTGACAGGCTAAATCATAGTCTCATCATATACATCATCTAAGTTCCAGGTCGAGACAACACACATCAAACCAAGACAAACATCATATACATAAACCACATAGAATATGCCCAAACCAGGACAAATGTCTTATACACATCAATGCTATAGTGGAATATGGATGTAGTCTGTGCTTATTAAGAGTAGGTGTCTTGAAAATTAAATAATTTTTGTCTTGTCTTACATGTATATTTGAGTAATTGACTCATTACACTTATAAAGATGAAATATTTAGGTACGTACCGGGAAATCAATTCAAGAGATTGTTCAATACGTTGCAACGTGAAGAAAGTCATTACTTGAAGAAATTGATATACTAGCCGCCTTTATGAATTCAAGATATTAACAATCAAAAAGAATTGATAATTGGGTGCCACAGTTTGTCACATAGAGGGCTTGCAGGAGTACGCAGAGCATTTTTAAGGTTGAAACTAAGAGATTGTTGGAAGGACATGAAGAAAATGGTCAAGAAACACATTAACCAGTGCGATTAATGCAAATTGAATAAACTAACAAAGAATCCTAAAGAAAATATGATAAAAATTGAAACACCGTCTACTAGTTTTGATATTATAAGCGCAGACATTGTTGGACCATTGAGAATTTCTAATGACTACTAATACATCCTCACTATACAGTGTGAGTTAATAAAGTACATAACTGCTATACCCATAGAAAGCAAACTGTGGCAAAAGCAATAGTAAATAAATTAATTTTCTTATACGGATAGTTTAAAGTATTAAAAACAGATTTAGGCACTGAATTCACAAATAGTTTAATGAAAGAAATATGCAATCTCCTAGACATAAAACGAATATTTTCCACACCGTACCATCATGAAACATTAGGCGTTGTAGAAAGAAATCATCGTGTGTTCAACGAATACTTATTATCCTTGGTTGACACTGATGATTGGGATGAATGGATACCTTTCTGCTTTTTTTCCTATAATACAGCCCCAAACATTGATAAAAATTATACGCCTTACGAACAAGTTTTTGGCAAGCTTTCATATGTACCGAATGATATTTTTAAAGATTCAGAAAAAATATACAATTTTAATAACCACAAGAATGAGCTAAAATTAAGATTAAAAACGTCTCTTACAAAAGCCAAACAGTTAATCGAAATAGCTAAAATAGCAAACAAAATTACTCGAACCCGCTAAACATAGAACTATGTGATTTAGTATTGTTCAAAACTGCAAGTAGCATAAAATATTATAAACCGTGTAAAGGTACGTATAACCTAATAGACACAAAAAATGTAAACACATTAATCGATTTAGAAGATAAGAATAAATGGATACATAAAAATAGGCTTAAGCTATACAAAATAAAAATTTTCTTAAACAATGTATAAAATGAGATATAAAAAATTTTTTTTTCAACATAATTTAATGTAATCATACATTTGTTGAGAGCCTGTCAAGAATACATAACCAAAAAATTAGTCTCTCATATACATATAAATGCTCAACTCCTTGAAATGGAAGGGGTGCTATGGGTCAATCATTCGAATGTGCATGCGTGTAAGGCAAGCCGATAATTAATTGAGTTTCAATACAATTACCGTAGCTTAGCATAGACTACATCCCTATTCGACTACAGCATTGATGGGTAGAAGGTGTTTTCTTGGTTTAAACATGCTCTATGTGGTTCCTGCATGTGATGTATGTTTGAGTTTAATGTATGTTGTCTTGGCTTAAAAACATATGGGCAATTAGTCACGTGTAATAGTAGTTGTGGCATGTTGCCTCTCGTCGTCCGTCAGAGGCATCGTTTTCGCACAAGAAGAACGAGAATACAGTTCAGCGGTTGAGAATGAGGATATTTTTCTTGGAAATCGGAGACCAACGAGTTTCGGGTGTTTTCAGAATCATAGAGTGAGAAAGTTAATCAGAATCATAGAGTTAGACAGTAAAATTACAAAGAAAAAAACACGAAGTTTGTTAAGTAGCAAATGCTTTTATTTGCTGTGATATCCTGTTATATCTACATTAGGAGAGATATCTATATTGGTGACCCCAAGCAAAAGGTGCGTAGTTCATTTATTCGATGGCGAACGACGAATTTCACGACGCCGATGACGGCCATAGTCGGCAACAACCAGCCGACAGCTTCATGGCGGCCGCATGTGCCGAAATCAGCAGCCTCACCATCAGACTGCCACCCTTTTGGCAAAATCAACCAATTTTATGGTTTTCGCGGGTCGAAGCTCACTTTCGCGCGAACAAAATAACGAATGATGCCGCTCGATTCGACCGAGTCGTTACTGAGTTAGATATATATGATATGTATGATATATGTATCGCCACGTGTCCGACATCTTAGACGCCCCTCCCGAAACAAATAAATATGGGACAATTAAGGAAAGGCTTCTGGCCGTGTATGGGCAAACCAAAGATGAGCGCATTTTGGAGCTGTTGTACGGTCTCGAGTTGGATGATCAACGTCCATCTCAGCTCTTGCGTCGCATGCAGAAAATCGCGGGAAAGAATGTTAGTGAATCCGTGGTTAAATCACTGTGGCTACAACGCCTTCCACTTAACGCGCAGTCCGTTCTAGCTGCGTTTGAATCTGACAACCTTAGCAAGCTAGCGGCCGCTGCGGACCGCGTAGTTAAGATACGGACGTCTGAGTCCATAGCGTGTGTTGAATCGGACACAAAAGACGTTGAAAAACAAATCGACGAGCTTCGTTTGGAAATTAACCGCCTTCAAACTTCTTCGGCACGTGGTTCTGAATGTAGGCACTGTCACGACGCTCAGAGTCAACCACCTTGGAAGCCGCATGAGCCCTGGAAAACCGCACACGACAGCGTATGTTATTATCATAGGCGTTTTGGTAGAGCAGCAAAATGGTGCCGTCCACCGGTGCGGCGGCGGTCAGCGGTTCAAACAGAAACCGCCTACAAATATACGATGGTAGTACAGAGTTTCATTTTCTCATTGATACGGGTGCCGATGTTTCCGTGGTTCCTGCCACTGAAACCTTGCGAAAACGATATATATCATCGCAAATTAAATTGTTTGCTGCCAACGGAACACTCATAAATACCATCGGTGAGAAAATTCTAACCGTATCGTTAGGCCTCCGACGACGTTCAAGTGGAAGTTTTGTGTAGCCACTGTTTCACGCCCGATTTTAGGCGCAGATTTTTTAAAACATTATGGTCTCATCATCGACATCAAGCGCCAACGAATCATGGACCCTTCCACGCGAACTTTGTCTTGAGGATCAATTAATAGCAATAATCAATGCTCTGTCTCCACGATTAATAGAAACACCCCATACCACAAACTTCTTGAAAAATTTCCGGGACTAACTAACCCTTCAATTAACGTCAGTGCCGCCGCCCACGCGACACGCCATCATATTATTACTCATGGCCCACCTGTGGCAGACCGACCACGGAGGCATACACATGAGAAACTCAAGGTGGCTAAAACGGAATTCCAGTATATGTTGGAGAGAGGTTATTGTCGCCCATCAAGCCCACTGCATTTAGTTAAAAAAAAAGAAATGGATCAATGTGTAACTAAACCAAACCGGTATCCTATGTGCCATATCGAAGATACCACAGCAGAATTGGCTGGTAAATGCATTTTTTTGAAGATTGACCTGTTAAAAGCATTTCACCAAATACCCATTGCGCAGGAGGACATTCCCAAAACGGCTGTCACCACGCCTTTTGGACTGTTTGAGTTTAACGTAATGACGTTTGGCCTCCGAAATGCTGCACAGTCATTTCAACGGTTTATTGATCAGGTGCTTTACGGTATGGAATTTTGTGTCTGTTATGTGGACGATATTCTCGTGGCATCCGAGTCATTGTAGTAGCACATAGAACACCTTAATATGCTTTTCGAGCGCCTTAACAAATATGGTATCATCATTAATGTGGCTAAGTGTATCTTTAGAGCAAAACAGGTGGAGTACCTGGGTAACTTAATTAATGAGCGTGGTACATCACCCCCACCAGGACGAGTAGAGGCGATCAGACGATTCAGGAAACCTTCCACAGTCCAGGAACTCCGGCGTTTTTTGGGGGCCTTAAATTACTATCGCCGGTTGATTTCAAATGCTGCTGCACTCCAAGCTCCTTTGAATAAATACTTCAACAACTCAAAGAAAAATGATAAAACGATAATTTCCTGGACACCAGAAACTGTAAACTTTATTTCGCAGTTCTCGACTGACATACGGTATTTACCAGGCCAGCAAAACGGAATGGCAGACGCGTTATCACGCATAGAGACAATCTGCATGCCCAGTCTGATCAACGAGGAAGAATTTTAACGCCAGCAACGGCTAGACAAGGAAATTCAAATGTTAATCCAAAATAACACTACATCCCTCAATTTGCAACCTGTAATATGCAATGGCCGGGAGCTCATCTGCGACACATCGTTAGGATTCAACCACCCCCCCGTTCCCGTTTCGTTACGCAGACGCATATTTAACATATTTCACCAGACGGCGCACTCCGGTGGTCGAATTACATGCAAGGCTGTTGCCCGGAAGTATGTGTGGGTCAATATGAAAAAAGATATTCGAGCTTGGTCGCGTTCCTGTATACCTTGCCAGCGTTCAAAGGTTCATTGACATCAAAGAAATCCGATTCAGTCTTTCCAAACGCCAGAGGAGAGGTTTCAGCATATCCATCTGGATATCATCGGCCCACTTCTGCAATCGCAAGACTACAAGTACTGCCTCACAGTAATTGATCGATTTACCAGGTGGCCCGAGGCAATTCCCTTGACTGACCAGACGGCGGATTCTGTAACCAAGGCTTTCTTTAACGCTTGGGTTGCACGCTTTGGGGTGCCTCGGACGATCACAACGGATCAGGGCACTCAATTTGAGTCGGCACTGTTTAAAGCCTTGGCAAACTTTATTGGCTGCGAAAAAACGAGAACCTCTCCTTATCACCCGGCATCTAATGGAATCGTCGAGCGCTGGCACCGGTCGCTCAAAGCGGCCATCATGTCACATGAACGTAACCCAGCTTGGCCTGACGTTCTACCAACAGTTTTGTTGGGCCTTCGCACTAGTGTCAAGGAAGATATATAATCATCGTGTGCTGAGATGGTCTACGGCACTACACTCTCTATTCCTGGATAATTTTTTGTTCCTGATCAGCCGTCCGCTGAGCCTCATGAATTTTTGGCCAATCTGCGAAACGTGATGTGCCAACTTCGCCCCGTACCGACAACCCACCGAAACGCCCGAACCACCTTCATCAACAAGAAGCTATCATCATGCTCGAATGTTTTCCTACGAGTAGATGCGGTTAGGAAAGCCTTATCACAACCTTATACTGGGCCACATAAGGTTATTGACCGTATTTCAGATCAGCTGTTTACAGTAGCTGTCAATGGGCGCACAGTTAATGTTTCGACGGAGCGTTTATTGCCTGCGTTTGTGGAAGTTCAGCCAAACCAAGACGATCCGTTCGTTACTACCCGAAGCAATAGTTTGACGAACCAACGCAAGAAGATATCGACGTTCAATACCGCCACTACACAAGTTTCGGAGTCTCTTCCAGCTGATCCTGTTAACAGACACCACGAAGAAACCGCACGATCCCTCGTGCACCATAGCCATGTTGATGTCCAAGTCAAACCATTTAATCCTCCACCGGCAAGGCTTCGAACTTACCCGCCGAGCAGAAGGCGCTCATCACTTGAAAATCGAGCTTTAGGTGGTAGCCGTGTCGTTAGATCTTGTGTCTCGAATTCCGTGCCAGCTGTTCAGGATTTGCCGCATCAGCTGTCAAGTGTAATCACATCGTGCCATGCGCAATGCCACTCGCGGGGGAGTATTGCGGCAGCACGGAATGTTGCCTCTCGTCGTCCGTCAGAGGCGTCGTTGTCACACAAGAAGAACGAGAATACAGTTCACGAGGATCTCTCTCTTGGGAATCGGAGACCAACGAGTTTCGGGTGTTTTCAGAATCATAGAGTGAGAAAGTTAATCAGAATCATAGAGTTAGACAGTAAAATTACAAAGAATAAAACACGAAGTTTGTTAAGTAGCAAATGCTTTTATTTGTTGTGATATCCTGCTATATCTACATTAGGAGAGATATCTACATAGTCATTAGCTAAATAACTTACTGTGAAAAAAAAAACAAAGTAAGCAGCCCATCTGAATTAGGTCATGAGCTTATGCATGGGAACTGATTGAATATGGGCTTTGCATTATTGATAGGTAAGGATAAAGTAAACAAATTTTAAGCGTAAAAAGAAAAGTTGTATAGTGGTCTTGGACATTTTAACACTGTTTAAGGATATTACAATTAGTTTGTTTTCAAAACTAAACTATTGCCTTACATTGGCAAACCGAAGTCTAGCCTCTTATTGGCTAATTAGTTAACATATCGGCTACACGAGTCTCGCTCAACGCCAAACACATGCGGCAATCCTCGGGTTGCCTTAGGTAAAGATAAAGATGTTGATAATCTACGAACTATCTATTAATTCATATATTATCTTTAGTAAACACATTACTCTCGAGTATTATCGGAAGAGTATAATTCTTCCTAATAAACATCAAGCTCCTTTACAAATGGTTGATATGATTCTTCAAAAAAATGTATAACGTCTTTCCAAATTTTTTTTCACTCAAAAACCATTTCTTCGAAAATCAATGCGCTGGACTTTTAAAATTGAAAAAACTAGAGTATCAAGCTCTAATAATTGCAACTGAATCATAATGTTATTGTTTTATTTTCTACCAAGTTGTACGAAATACAAAATATTTGATATAATTACGGAAAATGAATGCTTTTTTACTAATGTTCAAAGAACAATATATATATATATATATATATATATATATATATGTATATATATATATATATATATATATATATATATATATATATAAATATATATATATATATATATATATATATATATATATATATATATATATGTATATATATATATATATATATATATATATATATATATATATATATGTATATATATATATATATATATATATATATATATATATATATATATATATATATATATATATATATATATATATATTTATTTATTTATTTATTTATATAAATATATATATATATATATATATATATATATATATATATATATATATATATATATATATATATATATATATATATATATATATATATGTATATATATGTATATGTATATATATATATATATATATATATATATATATATATATATATATATATATATATATATATATATATATATATATATGTATACATATATATATATATATATATATATATATATAAATATATATATATATATATATATATATATATATATATATATATATATATATATATATATATATATATATATATATATATATATATTTATATATTTATATATATATATATATATATATATATATATATATATATATATATATGCATATATATATATATATATATATATATATATATATATATATATATATATATATATATATATATGCATATATATTTATATATATATATATATATATATATATATATATATATATATATATATATATATATATATATATCTATATATATATATATATATATATATATATATATATATATATATATATATATATATATATATATATCAGCAAAATGATGAAAGGAGATAATCTCTGGAGTGGCCAATCCGATTGAGCTGAAATTTTCGAAGAACGTAGATGTAGTCATTTGAACCGTCGACGCGAGCAAACGTGTTGCGCGCACCGCGATCTCATTAATTCCATTAATTAATTAATACATTGACTGTAAGTGCTGAATATGAATTCATTCTTTTGTGCGGCATTTACTGACTCATCTATCACTGGTGTATTACTTGACCATTTTTGTGCGCGATATTAATGACCCAATTTCGATTTCGCAATGTATGCATGTGTATAATTTACCACCAAGCGAAGTGTGACAATTTCAATTTTCATTGTGACTCATCCATTACTGGTGTATTACTTGACCATTTTGACCGTCTTGACCCAATTTCGATTTCGCAATGTATGCATGTGTATAATTTACCACCAAGCGGAGTGTGACAACTTCAATTTTCATTGTGACCCAATTTAATTTTAAATGCAAGTGCAAGCAAATCATATTTAAATTTAAATAAACAAAGTTTTTCCAGTGTTTTCAAGTGTAATAAAAATAAAATAACCATGACCTTCAAGTGCAATCTACCAAACTGTATTGCATTTGACAATACTTTATGTGACGTGCAAAGCTTTTTGCAATCAGAAGCTGCATGGAGCATGAATGGATGCACCAGGAGACTGGTACCATCCCTTTCTCGAAGATCACTTCATATGTTCCGACTGTCAGCACATAGAAAGGCTGATGAAATGTATGCATGACGGCATTGTTAGCAACATAGCAAAATTAGATGCAGAGAAGGAGAATTTACTTTCTAGGCAACAATGTCAATTTAGAGCAAACAATGAGGCATTTACGGAAATAGCTTCGATAAATTGATAACGGTACTATCACAGACCAACGGTGATCGAAGCAATAATTTAATCGAGTCCATTGATCATAAAATCAATGCGATTTATAGTTCCCTAGATGAACTAACGTCTTCACTAATATCAGCGGCATCACTTCGCATCAGCTCCGAAGCCATCCTTGCTGAGATAAAAAGCAAACTGGCAGTCTCGTCTGCAACTCAATATGATGCTATCATTAATTTCAACACTACCTGGATGAATACAATGGAACAAAAGTTATACGCTGCGGTCAAGTCTTTCGAAGAAAAACTTCATTCGATAAATATACAGCTGAGAAATCAATAAATATACAGCTGGGAAATCAATAACACTGCAAGTGTTGATTCGTCGTCACTAGGTGTTGAGCTAATGTTCGCAGAGGTGAAAGATATGTTGCACAATGCTAGTATTAGTAAAAAAAAAATCATGTGACTAGAGTGCAATCTAAGGACACATCCACTTCTCCAATGAAACAAGATGCCATACAACACAGGGCCAGCCTGTCAGCACCACTAGTTCTTCAGACCGAAAATTTGATTTTCAACTTCGGTACTCTCTGGACAAAGGGGGAATGGTCGAGACGAATCGAAAAAATTAAGAACGTAAATGCGGCTCAAGCTAAAACAAATTGTCTTGCTAAATCAAAATCAGAATCACCTCTAAGGTACGAACTGTTTTTTGTAAAAGGAGCTCCTTACTCGGCCGATGAAAACTGGATGCAGAAATTCTTAGAAAATAAAATGTTGATCAAAGACTGCAAAGTTGCAATTTTACAAGGGCGAGTAAGAGGCAAAAAGTTGTTCAGGTGCTTTAAAGTGGCGATTCCAGCAAAATATGCATGGCTATTCACGAGCTTCAATGGATCAGTCGAAGATCAAGTCTGGAGAGGGATATCATTCAGCAGCTGGAAAACCAAGGCTAGTCGTAAAAAACACATTTCCTGTAATTCTAGATTAAGTAGAGATAAAAAATGTAATAATGCCGCCTTCCAAAACGATCCCCATCTTATTCCCCAATACGAGCTACCTAGAACTTAGTATTCAAACCCTCAAAGCTAGATACCTTGACAACTGCGCCGCAAAAAGAAGTTATTTCGAGCAACCATATTCAAATGGTCCCCGTGCAGGCAGATATGAGTGCTGACCAGTCGTCCAGCGCGGAGTCGATCAATTCTCTGACCAGTCCTCAAATAACCGTCCGTCCTAGCATGCCCACCAGCGCAGCAACAAATTCTCCATACAAAAATTTCTTTCAGGAAATGAAAAAGACAATTTCGGCAAAAAGAAAAGAATGTCGGGGTTAAAAACAATAAAAATTGCGAAACTCCTCATAGCGGCCAAAATGATACCAATAAGGCTAGGAAAGACTCTCTGCATTAAAATCCTACTCCAGTCCAGTTATCACCTTTTCCATACACAAATTTAATCCGTGGTGAAGATCAAATACCATCCACAACCACCTTAGCTACAAAATATCCATCACAACCTGCATCCAGTTTTTTAGAACCGTTAGTGCCTCCTCATGTGAAAGCTACCATTACATCAAGTGCTGATTTAGAAAATAGGTATCTACTTTCTCGGCTAAGGCATGGTATGTTCGTCTTTGCCTGGCTTTTATGCACAAAGCCAGCGACTGCGCATGTTTTGACGGTAAAACTAAAACCCATTTGAAAATTATGATCCAGCAAGAGGGTCTCCCAATCGACTTTGATACCCTTCATCTTATCTTCACTCGGTACCACGAACAGCTTGGAGTATCCGCAGACCAAGTCACAAGTGACCTAAAACTATACGCTTCACATGTCTCCTCAAAATATATTTCTCAGCTTCAGAAAGCAAGGGAAGATTTCAATAGGTATCGATCCTAACAGAAAACAATCTAAACATTGCCTCAAACTTTTTTACCACAATTGCGGTGGTATGAGAGGCAAACTAAATCAACTCTTCTTGACGCCAAATCTTGCCAATTTAATGTGCTTACCTTTACCGAAACCTGGTTACATCACTCTCATTTAAACGAGCAAATACTCGACGGTTGCTGGACCATATACAGAAATGACCATAATTATATCCATACTGGACAAACCAGAGATGGTGGTGTACTCATTGCCGCTCATAAGTCCCTCTCAAGTGCAATAGTCGAGACCGATCCACAATATCAGTTTGAACACAAATTTATTCGAATTTCTTGGTCCAAAGGTTTCTTGTACATTGGTACTTTCTACGTCCCGCCTAATTCAGACGATACCGTTTACAATGACATATGCGAAACCATATCTTCTCTGGTCTCATCACATAATGATATTGATAAGATTATAATACTAGGAGATTTCAACAGTCCAAATTTAAAGTTCGTGGAAGATGAAAACGACAACAACCTCCTTCCGTTCAATATCGTTGATTCTTCTGATTTAAATCTTGTAAGCACATTTACAGCAATGATCTGCAGCAAATCGCCCCGACTTCTAACCAAAATGGCAATTGGTTAGATTTAATTTTTACCAACAATTACGACGATGTAGTAGCTAATTTGACAGAACATGCAGAGCATCTTTTTTCCAATACTTTTCCAACAATTACGACGATGTAGTAGCTAATTTGACAGAACATGCAGAGCATCTTTTTTCCAATACTTTTCACCACTCTGCTTTTACAGTCGAGCTATCTATATCTGGTTTGACAACCTCGAAATCATACAACAATTCAGTTGCATATGATTTTCGAAATACTGACTATGAGAGCATTAACCTCCACTTGAATAATATTGACTGGAATAGTTCTCTATTAACGTTGGAATTGAAAGATGCTGTGTCTTTATACTACCATTTCATTTTTGATGCGGTTGAAAAATTTGTCCCGAAAATAAAGAAAAAAGATAAACTATTTGAGCCTTGGTTGGAAAGAACTCTGAGGTATTTACGAAATCAGAGAAACAAACTATATAAGATAAAAACCGACATCAATGCTAGCGAAGATATCAAGAGAAGATACAATGAACTAGCTTAAGAATTCTTAAGGAAGTATCGCGAAGATTATGAATGTTATATTAATATAGTTGGGGAAAATATAAAAAAAAATTGTTTGACTTCGTGAACACCGAGCGCAAAACTTCAGGCTATCCCACAGCAATGTATAAAAACGACTCACTCTCTTCTGACCCACTAAAAATATGTGACATGTTTGCCGACCATTCTCAAGAAGTTTTCTGTCCACCCGGTGGATTATGTAACATGTCGCTTGTCTCAACACCTCAGTTTGCTATAGCTGATGAAATATATTTAACTAGAGAGGACATTGTAAAAGCGATAAGCGAACTTGACATGAAAAAGGCCCTGGACCAGATCTACTTCCTCCGAGCTTCATAATTAACAGTGCAGAAACTATCATCTCACAACTATCATCTGCTTGTAATTTTCACCACATCACTATCATGTGGTAGATTTCCTCAATTCTGGAAATCTTCTCATCTCACGCCAATTCATAAAAGTGGTGACAAGCGCTCGGTTAAAAATTATAGAGGCATTGCCATTTTGTCAGCTATACCTAAACTATTTGAAAAAAAATTTTATGATAAACTCATTATAGCTATTGATCGTCTTGTTAACGAACAGCAACATGGCTTCAGAAAGGCAGGTCAACTACCACCAACCTTTTGATATTTATCTCGGATGTACTTTGCAATATGGAGAAAGGGTGTCAGATCGATACCATATATACTGATTTCAGCAAAGCTTTTGACCGTTTTGACCATAATGTTTTGAAATATAAACTGCAAAAACTAGGCATTTCCAGAAACTTGCTAGGATGATTAAATTGCTACCTTCGGAATCGAACACATGTAAAACTCCAAGGTTTTCTCTCAAAAATAATTACTGTCTACTCGGGGGTACCTCAGGGCAGCTACTAAGGTCCACTTCTGTTCAATATTTTTATTTCGGATCTTTCGGAGGTGTTATCCGATATTCCACACCTTTTTTATGCGGACGATCTAAAATTATACCACACTATTCAATCGGAATCCGATTCAAACTTCCTTCAATCGAAACTCTTATCGTTGGAGCGATGGTGTGACCGCAATAAACTTTTTCTTAACGTAGACAAATGCCATAAGCTTTTCCGGCAAGTCATGCTCTTTAAATTTTGATTACCGCCTTATAATCAGTTGTTGAAAAAAGTGGATAGTGTTGTAGATCTCGGAGTCGTTCTAGATAAAAAGCTGCGCTTCAATCTTCAGTACGACAAAGTTCTAGCAAGAGCCAGCAAGCAATTAGGATTCATTAAGAGACGTGCGAAATAATTAAAGAACTTATGGGTTACAAAATCTCTTTACGTATCCTTAGTTCGCCCAATATTCGAATATGGCTGCATCGTTTGGAACCCCATTTTCAACTGTCATAGCGATAGATTGGAATCCATCCAAAAGCAGTTTGTTATTTTTGCTTTGAGAGATATACATAACCCACACGATTTTGAAAGTTTGCCATCTTATAATTACAGATTAAGCCTTTTAAACCTTGACACACTTTCTTCGAGGAGAACGGTATTATGCTCATGTTTTGTTTTTGATTCAATTAGGGGCTTGATCAACGTTGAGTATCTCTCAAATAAAATCACTTTCAATAACCCTGTAAAACGTACTAGGTATACACGTGTTCTCAATGAACATCAGCATCGGACTGTTTATGGAAATAGGAAGCCCATCAACAGATGCTGCAAAATATTTAACAATTTTTACTATTCCTTATCTATTCCCAAGACAAGTTTCAAATATGCTCTATTCAAAGCTCTAAAATCTTAAAAAAACATGTTTCCTTATAAATTTCTCAAGTTGACAACCAAATATAAGTTTGCAATATGTATTTAACATTATTTATGCTATTTTGTTATAGTGTAGTTTGAGAAAACTTATATTTAATTCAAATTGTAATTTGTTATTTTGTTTTTTGTTATATGCCTTGTTTGGCTTGAAAATAAAATAAATATAGTAGGTAGGTCCAAGACTTTCTCAAATTCAGATATCCTAAACCTTTTGGCGGTGGCGAGCGTTTTTGTGAATTTTGAGGTACTCCTATATTTTCAAGCAGTGTAAATTTTTGTCAAAAAAAGCATTGGGAATCAAAACTTATTATGTTTTAAGCTTCTCTATGATGAAGAATTGACAATTTTGAGCCGTGGGTGGGTGCTAAGTGCCTAAAAGTAAGCAATGATTTTTTTTAAATTTTTTTTGTCATTTCTTCTGACCAAAACATTGGATCTGCGTTAAATTCGCAGAGCGTATTGACGTTGGCTAAGATTTAACGCACGTGAATTTTCAAGATAGTGCAGGTAGCCCTGTAGCTACGGTAGGCTCCTGAAAAAAATCCTTCAAATCATTAACCCTCCTGAAAATTTTTAGATTTTTGACATAAACTTCAAATCATTGATTAATTTTTATCTATGTCCATCATGTCAAATTGAAATTGTGAAAATTCCGATTTGCACAAGAATGGCAACCCATCACCAAATAACCTCTATTTTCAGCACTCGAAAATTCTGTTCACGAGAACTGATGACCGGATAATCCAATCATAATGAAATTTACAAGACATGTTTGCATAAACTAGGACCAGGTCCGATAAAAGTGATTTTGAATTACTTCCGATTCAGCAATCAGAATTTGAAAAAATCCACATAGTATTCGGATGTTACTCTATGTAACACTTGATTAAAATTTTGTTGAAAATTAGAATAGTGCTGCCAGCTATGGTGATTTTTGTCTCCTAAATCTTGCAAATTTGCTCAGCAAAATAAAGCTTTTTTCCCTTTAACTTCCGATCCAGTGCAGAAATCAAAACGAAGTTCATGCAGTAAATGGACCTTAATGTGAAGTAAATGTCGTAGGAATTTCGTACAAAAATCAAGAAAGGGCTGCCAGCTATGACCATTTTTGTAATTTTGTGGAATTTCTTTACTGAGCGATTATGTCATTAGATTTGCAATTGAGAACGATCCTGCAATGAAAATTAACAACAAACATTGACGCTTTAAAAATTTGAAAAAATTTGAGGGTGGTAACCCTAAAATTCTTTTCACCCGTATACTTTCCAGCGCAGTGACTCAATCGAAACGAAATTAACTGGTTGGGTTTAATTTAACATGAAGCAGATTTGGTATATATTTTGCTCTGCTGCTGACACAGGGTAACCAGCATTAGCCATTTTCATAAGTATTGCACCAACAGATGCTTCAAATTACGTACTCATATGCAAAGCATTTGCAATAAAAGTAAGAAACCAATTTTTAAATTTTCTGAGTTTTGAGCATTTTTCGGATGGCAGCCTCAAACAACGTTTAACCGCTGAAACTTTCGATGAAATCCTCCGATGAGAACGAAATTCAAAGGATAAGTTGATTTAAGTATGAGCTTGTTATGGTTAACTTATTGCTGCTTCGTTGGGAAAGTGTTGCCAGCACTGAACATTTTCATCATTTGTCTTATAGTTGAGTTTTGTTGCTTGGGATAAGAAATGGTTGATTTGATACTACAAAAAAGTGTATCACGTCTTTCCACATTTTTTT
>OZ022264.1:163161702-163179202 GCA_963978885.1 Nemotelus pantherinus | reverse complement strand
TGAAAAATCGCTGAGAAAAAAAGTTGGTTTTTGGCCTATAGCTTCCGATTTAGGCATCAAATTTTAACGACATTCACGCAGTAGATGAACCTTATTTGAAGATAGATTTCATAGAAATTTTGTTTAAAAATCAGGATAGGGTCGCCAGCTAAGGCAATTTTTGTCTCCTAAATATTGTAAATTTGCTCAGGAAAATAAAGGTTTTTTCCCTCTAACTTCTGATGCAGTATTGAAATCAAAACTAAATTCATGTGATAAATGGATCTTGCTGCATTTCTATTTCTGTGAGCATTTCGTTGAAAAATTTTAAAGGGTTGCCAGCTATGATGAATTTCGTAGTTTATTTACATTGTTTTATTGAGCGATGTCATAAAATTTCCAAATGGGAATGATCCTGCAATGACAATTAACAACAAATATTTACGTTTCTAAAATTTAAAAAGTTTGGACGGTTGTAACCCTAAAATTATATTCACTCCTTTAACTAACAGCGCAGCCATTCAATCGAAACGAAGTTCATAAAGTGGGTTTAATACAACGTGAAGAAGCTGTGGTGCCAGCACCAGACAATTTCGTGAATATTGCACCAAGAGATACTTCCATTTTGTATTCATAAGCAAAGCATTTACAATAAAATAAGCAACCGATATTTAAATTTTACGAGTTTTGGAAAATTTTCGGATGGCAGCCCCAGACAAAATTTGATCATTTTATTTCCCGCGGGTAGTTCTCGAAATAGAAAAAGCACTCCGCTACAAAGAATTCACTTTGGGAGCTTTTCTAGATATTGAAGGCGCCTTCAATAATGTGCTCACAATAGCGATTATGGAGTGCCTCAGTGCAACCAACATCCACCCCTCTATTTGTAGCTGGATTAGCAATCTGCTTAAGCAAAGGCTCATAACAGCTGAGTGGGCGGGGTCACAGATCACTAGGAAGGTCCATAGAGGCACGCCGCAAGGGGGAGTTCTATCCCCTCTCTTATGGAACCTGGTTGTAAATACAATTTTGGATAAACTGGAGCGCAAAGGACTCACGGTTGTGGCCTATGCCGATGACATCGCGATATTAGTCTCGGGTAGGTTTCCGCACACAGTTGGCCAACTCATCGAGTATGCTCTGGGGCTTGTTGAGGAATGGGCAAATAACGTGGGCCTTGGCATCAACTCCAATAAAACTGACTTTGTACTTTTCACAAGGAAGTACAAAATTCCTGAATTACCTCCAATCAGGTTGGGCGGCGCCAGCTTAAGCCTCAAGTCGCAAACTAAGTACTTGGGTCTTATTCTGGACAGCAAGCTCACCTTGAAGGCGAATTTGGAGGAGAGAGTAAAGCGGGCCAGCAATGCGATTTACGCCAGCAGGAGAGTGCTGGGTAACACGTGGGGTCTAAGCCCTGCCTTAACACACTGGACCTACATGGCAATAGCCAGGCCTATCCTTGCGTACGGATGTTTGGTCTGGTGGCCAGCAGTAAATAAGACTACCTTTGCTAGCATGGCGAACAGAGTTCAGCGGCTGGCGGCTCTCTGCACTACAGGTGCCATAGCCTCGACTCCTTCGTCTGCTTTGAATGTCCTGCTTCATCTCCCTCCGCTTGACCTCTTCGTGAAGGGCGCTGCCGCAAAAGCTGCTGTCAGGCTTAGGGAATCGGGACACTTTGAGCCACGATCCTTCGGCCACAGCAGAATTGAGCGGGGGTACGCAGGTAGCACCGACTACTTGGTCCCCACTTTGTGCTTCGAGCGCGGATATCAGGCGACCGTGGGGGATGGGCAGGAGTGGAATCGGCAAATGGGCGCAACAGCTCTTAGCATCTACACTGACGGCTCTAAAACGGCTGCCGGAGTGGGTGCTGCAACATTTTCCGCAGAGGCAACTATGGAAGCAGCTTTTAGGCTTCCTAACCATTGTAGTATTTTTCAGGTGGAGGTTTTTGCGATACGTAAAGCCGCAGACCTAGCATACGCCGGAAATACCACAAATGAAGAAATCAACATCTTTACAGACAGTCAGGCGGCGGTTAAAGCACTGATGTCTTACACATACAAATCGAAGTGTGTACTTGACTGCATTCAGGCCCTGAATAGACTGGGCAACAACAGAAGAGTCAGAATTTTCTGGGTTCCTGGTCACAAGGGCATTGAAGGAAACGAGAGGGCGGACGCGCTGGCTAAGCACGGAGCCAGCCTTCCCCTGTCAGGCGCAGTTAACATTCCTACTCCAATCCAAACAATCAAATACTCGATCGACTCCAATATGATGCAAGTTGCTACGTGCAGGTGGCGTGCAACCCAGACATGTAAGCTAACCAAAATCATGTGGGGATCGTACAATCTTGTAGCTACTAAGTACCTGCTCGAATTAACGCGGACTGACTGCAAGCGGCTGGTCGGCATCATTACTGGCCACTGTCTTGTAGCAGCTCATGCCATGAAAATAGGACTCCTAACCAGCGACATCTGTAGGAAGAGCCAGGAGTCTCAGAAACAATACAGCACCTTCTGTGCCACTGCCCGGCACTGGGGAGAACCAGGCAGCGCTGGTTCGGTGAGCACTGGCTGGTGGATCTCTCACATGTGGCGGAGCAGAGGCTGAAAGACATACTTCAGTTCGCAAAAAAGTCCGGGGCCTTCGATGGCCGTTTGGACTGAACTTTCCTTCTCCGGGTCCATTTATCTGGTATCACTACGGACCAATGGGTCTATGTGTGGCCCTGTGCCAGCCAGCTAACCTACCTTCCCGCGGACTTTGAGTATAAAAAAATAAAACACGACTTTCGAATTTAATTTAAAAACGCGCTTTATTACTTTACTCACTTCCACAATTTCAATGCGCGCACTTGAATCGATAAGCACCCCAAAAGCACCCTCACTTTGGGTTCCCGGGATTATGGCTTGGCCCGTGCTTGATAACCGCGAATAGATCAATCCAACCGATAGAATGTAATCCGCCGATATTTATGCGAAATAAAATGATGATCTGTTGCAATAATTAGTTCATGCTAATTATCGCAACAGCAAAATCAATAAGTACACATATGACACCTATACAATCGCGATCTATTTTGCATAGAGAAAAAAATGCGCGTGGCGGAAATGCTTAAAGTGCAATATGATGCTTGAACTAAGTAAATGTATGTAACAGAAAAAACGCGCATGGCGGAAACGCTTACGAATGCAATATGAGGTTTAGTTTAAGTGGGTTTAATGAAGTTTAAATAAGGCCAATGACAGACAGTTCGGTTTCACCGAAGCGTTTAACGCTTCGGTTTGGCGCGTCGGCTGACACACACAGTGGTTTTCAGAAGCGTTTATCGAGTCGGTTCAGTTACAAATCACGTCGGAGTATCATAAAGATGCTTGTAAAAAAGTAGTCGTGTAGAAATACATACAGTCTGTCAAGAATGAGTTTACACATAGGGAAAAAATTCAATTTTTCATCTTTCTAATTATTAAATACGACTTTTTGTTTATGTAAATAATTTTTTTTTCTTAATTATCGTTATTTGCATTATTTCCAACCGATATACTATATACATAAAAAGTACAACTTCAATGCAAAAAAAGAACGAAAAGAACAACGAAAACAATTATTACAATTCTTGAAGTGTCAAGAAACTCTTGACACAAAAGTCTTTTTTTTGCATTACTGCAACGATACGGTAAATTTACCGTAATTTTTGGTCTGTATTGTAAAGCTCTATAAATTTGATAATTAGTGTGTGATTAATTTTTGGCTAATACGCATAAATAAGTGAGATATTGTGTTTTAAAATGCCAGGCAAAAGATTATCCTTTGAGTTAGTTCAGATGATATACTATAATCACCAATTAGGTAAAAGTGCACAGGAACTGTCGGAAATGTTTTGTGTAGCACAAATGGCAGTCTATAACATTATAAATCGTGCTGAAAATGAGAATAGATTGGAGCCAAAGTGTGGAGGTGGCTCAAAACCAAAAATATCTAAACGTATAGAGCGCCTTATGATAAGGAAGCTTGATAAAAACCCCTGGATTTCGACCAGAACACTTGCTAGGGAACTCAAGGAAGAGTGTGATGCTGCTGTTTCCCATGAAACAGTACGACAGGCCATCCTACGAAATAAGTTCTCATCAAGAGCTGCACGAATGAAACCACTGTTTTCTGCACTAAACATCGAAAAGCGTTTTTCTTTCGCTATGATGCACCTTTTTCAACCCGTTGACTTCTGGGACGACGTCATATTCTGCGATGAGACGAAAATGATGTTGTACTATAATGATGGACCGGCTAGAGTGTGGCGCAAGCCTTTAACATCGTTGGAAAATCGAAATATCATTCCGGCTGTAAAATTTGGTAAGTTGTCCGTTATGATTCGGGGTGCTTCTCAAGCAGAGGAGTAGGAGACTTGGCATTCATCGAGTCAACCATGGACGCCCAACCATATTTGCATATCCTTAAAACATATTTGGCAAGCAGTGCGCAGAAATTCTGGTTTATGCATAACAGCAAACCAAATTTTAAGCTTTACCAGGACAACGATCCCAAACATAAGGCGAACATGGTGCGAATGTGGCCCTTATACAACTGCGGAAAAGTGATGGATACGCCACCCAAGAGCCCGGACTTAAATCCCATCGAGAATTTATGGGCTTACTTAAAACAACAAGTCGCTAAAAGGCAACCCAAAAACCGAACTGCCTTAAAAATTGCGATTCTCGAAGAATGGCAAAAAATACCAACCACGTATGACCTGCAAAAGTTGGTTCATTCAATGAAAAATCGGTTGCGACGTATGGTGGATGCCAAAGGTGGCCATACCAAATGTTAAATATACCAAATAATATTAAATATCCTGTAAATATGTAAATATTAAATACAATAATAATTTGTGTAAAGAGTTTCTTGACACTTCAAGAATTGCAATAATTGTTTTCGTTGGTCTTTTCGTTCTTGTTTTGCATTAAAGTTGTACTTTTTTTGTATATATCGGTTGGGAATAATGTAAATAACTATAATTAAGAAAAAAACATTCATTTACATAAATATAAAGTAGTATTTTATAATTAGAAAGATGAAAAATTGAATTTTTTTCCTATGTGTAAACTCATTCTTGACAGACTGTATGTATATATATGTATATACATATAAATGTAAGTATATATACATGCATATGAAATTTGGGCAAAGTGATTCTAATACCAATTTACTTTGCAAATCTGTAGCTTACTTTTAGAAACTAAGTGCCCACAAATGTTTCATTTTCCAATACTGTACCTTAGCCATTCTTCAAAAATCAATTTTCTTATCATATCTACATTCCCATATCCCATGCATTCATCAATGCATCCAGAAAATTTCAGCTCGATCAGACTAAGCAGCAATAAGCAAATCGAAAAACACTCAAAAACCGAGTCGGTGGGTCATTTCTCTCATCTACCGCCTCGGTTCCGAAACCGAGAGGCGGTTCGCACCGCGGTGTGTATCATCACAATGCTAAAGTAATGCACGACTATACTGACTCGGTTTTCCTCTCGGGAAACGCCTCGCAAAAACCGCTGTGTTTGTCATTGGACTAATGGAGGGTCAATGGACCATACTGTAACACCCCCACCATTTGATTGAGGCTCCGACGAAATAATGAGCTTATGGCGTTGTCGATTCATGTGCACATACAAAGTTATTAACAATGTAATTATAATAATAATTATCATGATATCTGTACTTATGCATATAATATTGGTACTATCTGTTTTAACTAAAATTGTATCAATGTTATTTTCATTACTGATTTGTTTCAGATACAATTCTTCAATTTTTATGTCAGTCATATTATTATTTTCTTTAATAGCTTTGATAAATTTTGCAAAATTAATTTATCATGTATTTTAAGATAATAGTTAGAAAATGTTTTGTTCATAACTTTCATTTGACAATCTTTGAATTTTACGAGGAAGGTTCCTTTAATTTTCATATTTTCTGTATTACAATTATGTTCTGTTTGTCAAAAAAAAATGTTTAAAAACTTCGAATCCGGGTATGATTTGTTTGATTTCTTGTTGTTCTGATATTTTTGTCTGACATGAGCTTTCTCCGGGTTGTATAATGCTTTTTATACATTTGTCATTTATTTCTTCTTAGTTATCTCTAAGGTTGTCTTTAATATTTACGTTGTATATCTTCAGGCTAGGACTTACTAAGATGGTGTTAAAGTCTAATAACAACGACCTATTTTGGATGGTTGGGATTGGTTTAAGAATGATTTTTGTCAAGCTATCCTGAGAATATTTTGGTATTGCCAAAGTTATTACAATAATTTTATCATGCAATGAAGCAGAAGTTTTTATGTTTAAATATGCCTCGAATTCGTCTATAAGGTCGAGTTCTGTCTTAGTTAGAATGTCCTTAGTAACGTAACCTATTTTACTAGAGAGTATGGTATGTTCAATGTCCGTTATGTGGTTTCTCAGTCAGGAAATGTCGTTATCGATTTGGTATATTTGTTGAATGAAGTAAATTTCGTCTCTAAGTGTTGCTATGCCATTTTGACTTATATCTTTGAATTTATTTAGATAATTCGCTATTATAAATAGTTGCGTATTTATGTGATTAGTTATATTTCTAATTTGGGAGGATAAAATATTATTTATGAATGTGTATTATATATTTTTTGAGAATGTGAATTTTTATTTATATATATTTTTATTTTTATTTATATATAATTAAATTTCCTTCTTTTTCCTTGATTGTTTTGTTTATACTTTCAATATTTGTCCTATCATCACTGTCCATAGTTCCGGTGACGTATTTCAGTCCTTTACCTAGGAAGTTTATTAGTCCACGTTTCTGTCGGGCATGGGGAATTAAGTTATTTATCTTTGTTTCTATTAATGCAAGGTTTCTGTTAACAGTTTCTAATATTGTTTTGGATTCCGCTGTACATATTGAAAGGATGTTGATGCTTTTTCGAATAATTTTGAGTGTTTGCTCATATTCTGATGTGTTGACAATGTGGTGTACCCTGTAGTTATAGTCGACCAGCTTTACTTCGTCCATTTTATTGGGTATGTAGCCACTATTGTTTGAGCTCTTATTATTGTCCAGAATGCGAATATAAGTATGGATAACATTTTTGTAAAGGCGATTGGGTGTTATTACGAATGAGAAGTTGAAGGGATATTTTTATTACTAATGTTCGAAGAACAATAGTATTAAACTCGTTTCGCCGTAAATTCATATTTCTTTATATATATATATATATATATATATATATATATATATATATATATATATATATATATACATATATATATATATATATATATATATATATATATATATATATATATATACATATATATATATATATATATATACATATATATATATATATATATATATATATATATATATATATATATATATATATATATATATATATATATATATATATATATATATATATATATATATATATATATATATATATATATACTACTATTACTTGTAAGGATCATCGTGAAAATTACAGAGCGTATTGATTTTGACTAAAATTTGGCACAAATAGATTTTCAGCATAAAGCGAGTAACCCTATAGCTGTGGCAGGCTGCTGAAAAAAATCCTTCAAATCATTAACCTTCCTGAAAAATTTTTGATTTTTGACAAAAATTACAAATTTTAAATAAAATTTATCCTTTGTCCTTCATGTCAAGTTGAAATTTTAAAAGTTCCGATTTGCATAAGAACGGCAGCCCATCACCAAATTACCTCTATTTTCAGCACTCGAAAGTTCTGTTCACGAGAACTGACGACCGGAAAATCCGATCATAATGAAATTTACAGGATATGTTGACATTAGCTAGGGCTAGGTCTGATAGAAGTGATTTTGAAATGTGGGCAACCCTGTGGCAGTGGTACCATCTTGAAAAACAACTGAGAAAAATCATGAAAGGGCTGCCAGCTATGACCATTTTTGTAATTTTGTGGAATTTCTTTACTGAGCGATTATGTTATTAGATTTGCAATTGAGAATGATCTTGCAATGAAAATTAACAACAAATATTATTGTTTTAAAAATTTTAAAAGTTTTGAGGGTGGTGACCCTTAAATTCTTTTCACCCGTATACCTTCCAGCGCAGTGATTCAATCGAAACGAAATTTACTGGTTGGGTTTAACTTAACGAGAAGCAGATTTGGTATATTTTTTGTTTTGCTGCTGACACAGGCTAACCAGCATTGGCCATTTTCGTAAATATTGCACCAACAGATGCTTCAAATTACGTACTCATATGCAAAGCATTTGCGATAAAAATTAGAAACCAATTTTCAAATTTTTCGAGTTTTGAACATTTTTCGGATAGCAGCCTCAAACAACGTTTAACCGCTGAAACTTTCGATGAAATCCTCCGATGAGAACGAAATTCAAAGGATAAGTTGATTTAAGCTTGTTGAGGTAAGCTTTTTGCTGCTTCATTGGGAAAGTATTGCCAGCACTGAACATTTTCATGATTTGTGTTATAGTTGAGTTTTGTTGCTTGGATAAGGAATGATTGTACAAAAAAGTGTATTACGTCTCCGCACATTTTTTTGTCACTCCAAGACAATTTCTTCGAAAATTAGTTTTCTAGCGGTTCTGATGCGCTAGTCTTTTTTTTCTTTTTGGTCTTTGATGTTATAATGAGAGTTTTTATATTTTGATACTTTTTTTTCTTTTTTAGTATTTGTTTTGGTTTTCTATATCTACTATGGGGTCATCATCTATTTTATGTAAGTTAATTTTCCTAGAGTGATTTTTCCCTGCTCTGGTTGCTTTAATAAAATTTTTGGCCTGTTTCAATTTCGTGGTTTGTTCGATTTTTGTTGACTTCGCTTATGACTTTTTGTTTCTTTTGCAACATCAAATCATATATATTTCTATATTCATCTTGTGGGATTTTCCCATTAATGAAGTCGATAGGTCTTTTGTTTGTTGTAGAATGTTTTGTATTATTGTAAAATGTAATTATTTTTAGGATTTTTTCTTCTACTGTACCTTGGTTGTTTACAGCGTCATGTTTCAAAAGTCGGATATGTTCATTTATAGTATTATGCAGGCGCTCTACGTCTGCATTGGATGTGTGATTACTTTTCGAGGTGTAGTGAATTTCTACGTTTTCTTTTGAAAGGAAATCTCTTAAAGGAATTGCCTTGAATCTTACTTAATTCGTTATCTACTATGATTTTTTTTACACTACCAAATTGACTGAAATAATATGTTTAGGCTCTTTTGAACTCAGTCCATGTTCTACTTAGGATTTTAAATGCAAATGCGTGTTTTAAAAACTTATCAATTATTGTTAGAAATAGAAGTTTTTCTAAAGTGTAGAACACATCTACATGGATTATTTCTCCAGGCTTTTGTGGAGTTTCTGTGGTTTTATATAAAGGTTTAGGTGGATTTCGAACGTATTTTTCGGAGTTGCAAACATCGCAATTATTTATAAATTTTGTGACTCTATCTATCAGTTTAGGACTATAGTACTTTAATTTGAGTTCTTTTGAGACTTCTTCTATTCCTCTATGATTATTGCGTAAATGTTTCTCTTCAATTATTTGAGCTAATTTTTCTTCATCTGTTATATCTTCTAGTAAAACACTACATCTTACAATTTGGAATTTGCTATTACTCGAGAAATTAGTTTTGAATATTGAGCAAAGAATTTGGAAGTAATCTTCGTTTTCGATAAGAATTGCATTGAGGCTATTTGGGTTAAAATGGTTTTTCAACATTGATATAAAATCCTGCTATTCTAGATTCTTGGTACTAAATGTTGTCCTATTTTGATCAAATATTTTATGTTTTTTTATTCTGAGTGATCCTGAGTTAGATTTATTTATAACTATTTGGTTTTTAAATACATTAATGCATGACTTACTAATAGAGATGTCAGAACTGATTTGCGCTAGATTTACTTCCGGTTTAGGGGTTCTGAATAGGGTATCTGCATTTATATTTTTCGCACCTTCTTTGTATTTTCCAGTATAATCAAACTCAGAGAGTTTTAGTCGCCATCTAACAAGTTTAGAATTTGATTCTTTGATGGAAAAAAGCCAAATTAGTGGTCTTTGGTTCGTTTCAATAAGGAATTTCCTACCAAACAGATAGGGTCGAAAGTATTTCGTAGCCCAGACAATTGCTAGGAGTTCTTTCTTTATGGTACTATAATTGATCTCATGCTCGTTTAAGGTACAACTAGCATAACTGATTGGACGTCCTTCTTGTGACAGGACCGCACCAAGAGCAAAGTTACTAGCATCTGTTGTCAAGACGAAAGTTTTATTAAAATCAGGGCATACTAAAATTGGTTCATTAGTTAAAAGATTTTTCAAGGTTTCAAAAGCATGAATATACTCAGGGCCTGAAATGTTTAATTCTGCATCCTTTTTAAGATATTTGGTCATTGGTTTGGCTATCCGGGAATAGTCCTTGATAAATTTTCTATAATAGCCAGTGAGGCCAAGGAACTGTTTTATTTCTTTTGCGTTCTTAGGAACAGGGCATTTTTGCACGCATTCCATTTTCCGTGGATCAGGTTTAATACCGTCGTTTGTAACTATATGTCCGAAAAATCCTGTTTCTCTCTTGAGAAACTCAGATTTGTCCTACTGAACTTTTAAATTGGTCTATCTAAATCTCTTGAATATTTTTGAAATGGAATCTAAGTGCTCTTCTAAGGACGTAAAAAATATTATAAGCTCGTCCAGATATACTAAGCATATTTTATTGATGTAATCGGAGAGAATGTTGTTCATCAAGCGTTGGAACGTAGCAGGAGCCGTCTTCAATCCAAATGGCATAAATAAATGGCATAGTGTCCGCCTTCTACACTGAATGCAGTTTTATTAATGTCCTTTTCCATTATTTCTATTTGATAGAATCCTTTCGCTAAGTCTAGCGTTGTGAAATATCGTCCAACCTTCTCTAAGATCTCGTCGATGTAGGGAATAGGATACTTGTCGTCGACCGTGACTTCGTTTAGTTTCCGGTAATCGATGACAAGCCTCCATTTGGGTTTTCCGTTTGCGTCCAGTTTCTTCGGTACTATCCAAACTGGCACTCAATAAGGAGATTTGCTTGGTTTTATGATATTTTTCTTTAACATTTCTTGTATTTGATTCCGTATTTCATCCTTATGAATGTACGGGTACCTTTATGTTTTAGCAACTACGGGTATGTCGTTTGTGGTTCGAATTTCATGTTTTATTGCATTTGTGAATGATAAGTCCGATTCTTCGTTATAAAATATATCAGAAAATTTTTGAATAATTGGTACAAGTTTTTGTTTTTCCTCCAGATTGAGATGGTTCGTTCTAATCTGATTCAGAAATGATATTCTGCCTTCAGGTTTGTTTTCGATAATGTTAAAGTTTTCGTAAGTAACAAGAATAGTTTCTTGTGTTGCGAATTTAACTTTGACAGGACGGTCGCCCAGTATCTTTACTGAAGCGAGCACCTTGGAGTCTTGTGCATTGTAGATGCCTTCCTCAAGACGAACATTTCCATCTTCAGAAATCTTGCCTGGGAAATACACCAGACCATTATTTTGTTGTACAGGTACACATACTTCATAGCATCCTCCCCTGTTGAAAATGCAATATTGGTCATTTTCATCTGTTTCGAAGAGGATTGGGACCTTTTTATCGCCAGCATGTAATAATTGGTTTTCATAACCGATTATTGTATTAAGTTGTTTTAGGACGTTATTCCCAAGTATACCGTCATATTGGTCATGAAATTGACAGACGAGTAATTCAATAATTTTGTTTGTATCCCCTTGCTCTTCAAAGAGAGGGATCCTAACCATTTCGCTTATATCGATAGTATGCTGTAAAGTTTTCACGTTTGTATTAGGGACATCAATTTTCCATTTTGGATGGCAAAGACCAGGATTTATTACTGAGTGGGTTGCACCAGCATCAATAATAAATTTCAGAGGCTTAGATTTAGTTTTTATAACTATATATGGTAGTCTCCTTCCGAGGCAGGCTACTGAAAATTTTCTATCACTTCATTTTTATTAATATCCATGGGCTCTGGAGTCGGTTGTCGATTAAAATGATTAAAATTGTTATAGCCCAGTCATTTTAGCATAAAACCTCGGAATGAGAGATAATAAGCTGAATTTTTGTATATACCTTCACTTTGAGGTCCTCAACGTTGCCTCAAAAGTTTCATAAAATCTCGTGTCTGCGTTGAAAGTTATTCAAGGTCAAAGGTGAGAAAAAACAGTTTTTTGCGATTATCTTGGTTTCTATTGCTCAAATGATGTAAACACTTAGGATCAAAATTGTAGAGCATAAAATTTGCGACACATTTTATTGGAAGCATTTTTTCCTGCGCTCAACCGTTTTTCCGATAGAGAGCGATAAGCTCGCAGCACTCAGCCATATGTACTGTAATGCAAGGTCAACCGTGAAACCTTCAGTTTTGAGTTATTTATCAGTAAATACATTGTATTTAATAACATTTTACATATATTTAATTTATTTTAATATATATACATATAAATTACATATTTTTGATCTACCATTCTTTAAAAATTTAAATAACAAAAGTATTACTTCTCTTCTTCTTCATCATCATCTTCTGGACGTTCGGGAATTTCGATATCATTATCATCATCTTCGTTGCCTTGAATTGGTGTTTCCAGACCTTCCTGAATTTCATGGTCTCTTGCTCACAGTCACTTTGTAATGAAACAGCATTGAGGCAAGCTTGCCCATTACAGTGGCCACAAGCTAAAGTGCATTGCAGCCCCGATTTTCTACATCGGCACCGTGCACCACATCCATTCTTAGAATCACATAATAGAGTATTCAGTAATTCATCGGAAGCTGGTGGTAATATTGTTGGCATTGGCTCCAGGAACTCAGTTTGGAGCACCCAACCCCATTCTTGGGGTTTAAAATCATGCCCTTACCATTTTTGAACTGGGTCATATACACGGCTTATATGCTGATGGGCCGCTGCACTTGTCGGCGGAAGATTAGATAATTGGACAGGTTTATTAAGTTTTGTTGATTTAATGAAATGAGTATATCGATATTATCCTCAGATTTTGGAGCATTGTATATCGCTAGTAAGATCCGAATGCCATTATCGTATAATTGTTGGACATGGCAGTTTTCTTCTAGAAAAACTTGAGCTAGTTCGTCGAAATTGGCAAGTTGTTCTAGTGCTTTTATGAAAGTTTTTTTCCCGTTTTTAAACAGTGCATGTAAAAATAAAACATGTTTTTTAGAAAATGGATATTTGTCAAAACTTGTTGAAGAATATATTTGTGTTTTGACATTGCCTTTGCCAACTTTTTTGATGTAATTGGTTGCGTCCAATTAAAATAACTAGTAAATCTATGTCTTCTCCGATAATGATGGCAGTCCTTTCAGGTTTGGATTCTTCGATTGCTGTTTCTATAATTAGAACATCAGCATCATCTCTTGCTTGCTTTGTTGTGATATTTACACTCTCAAACTTTTCAATGAGCATACCAATAAGTTTCTTCTTATTACATCGATTAGACAAAAACTTTTCTTGGCTAATTGGCACAATAATGTTTTGTCGAAACAAACTTCATAAAATTTCGAAAAAGCAGCATTTCTTCTATGTTGTTCCATTGCTTTTATGTTTTTAGTGTAGTCAAAACATTGCTTTTATGTTTTTAGTGTTTTAGGTTTTAGTGTAGTTTGATGCATAATGTGTTTCTAAATACTTAACGTATTTATCTAAAACAACAGAAAAAGCATTGTCTTTACTCCAAACGACGCGATGCAGAAGAAATCCACCATCGATGATATAAAAAGGTCGTAAAAACCGTCTTCCCAGTTATAATTATGATAAGTATTTAAATACTTAAAAAATTCCACATTTTAAAGATAAAATATATAATTATTTTACTACCTAAAATCTTCTTTCAATAAACTTACATATACAAATAATATTTCATTTAATTAGTTTTTAATCACACAAAGAAAGTAAATATAATTAAATGAAAATATTAAAAATAAGTGAAATGCTATTAAATACAATGTATTTACTGATAAATAATGCAAATAATTCAAAACTGAAGGTAGTATTCACAGATATTCACGGTTGACTTTGCATTACAGTACATATAGCTGAGTGCTGCGCGCTTAGCGCTTTCTATAGGAAAAACGGCTGAGCGCAGGAAAAAATGTTTCAAAAAAATGTGTCGCAAATTTTATGCTCTACAATTTCGATCCTAAGTGTTTACATCATTGGAGCAATAGAAACTAAGATAATCGCAAAAAACTGTTTTTTATCACCTTTGACCTTGAATAACTTTCGACGCAGACACAAGATTTTATGAGACTTTTGAGGCAACGTTGAGGACCCCAAAGTGAACATATATACAAAAATTCAGCTTATTATCTCCCATTCCGAGGTTGACCCCTTTTTTATGCTAAAATGACTGGGCCATTAGGGTTAGAATTATTTAAGAAGTCATTTTGATTCATTCTATTGCCGTCATGATAAGGTCTATATTCTTGTTCGAAGTGGTTGTGACGATTTTTGCGTTCGTCTCGCTGGTGGTAAGGGTTGTCATTAGATCTAATAGATTGATTTCTTTGTGGATTATTAGGTCTATTATAGTTATTATAACCATTATTATTGTTATTAAAACCATTGTTATTATTATTATAATTATTATTAATATTATTATTGCCGTAATTTATATTGTGATTGTGTGGTAATTATTATTAGGATGTCGATTACTATTATTATTACGATTGTCATGTCTGTGTGGTCTACTGTTGTTGTCATACTGTCCTTGATTATCATGGTTTCGTCTATGGTTAAACTTTTGTTTGTTTCCGTTATTGTTCTGAACAAAGGGACTATAGTGTGCATATCCTGTAGTGAAGAGTATGTCCATAGCTGATTCTAGAGTATCAGGGTTTCTACAGAATAGAATAGTTTTCATTGGTTCGGGAATTTTATTTCTGAAAATGTTAAGGGCTGTTCTCATGTTGTTGCGCGCACATTCGTTCACTGCGTTACCTGTGCCCAAGACAACTAGAGACCTATTATTAAGCCTTCTTAATTTACCTGTAATATCGTTATAGAATTGTAATGCGTACGTTTTGAAGGTTGCGCCTCGCAGATTGTCGTAGAGTTCGTCTATCTTTAGACGATCCCCAAAGTTATTTTGAAAGACTTGCTTGATGTCCTGCCAGTAGGTAACGTGACAGTTTATTTCGATAGTTTTCCTAGCCCGGCCCTTCAATTTACTTTTAATGATATCACTAAATAAGAGTTGTGACGCATCATTGAAGGCTTCGAGCGTAGGACTTACTCTTTCCAAGAGGGCTATAAATGTTTGGAGATTCTAGGGTTTGCCATCAAACTCGTGAAGGTTATTTCAGTATTTAAGGGGGTAAATCGGTATAGCTGGGGCGGTTTCAGCGTTTGCCATTTTGAAAAATTATTCTTCAACCTAATCCCAAACTACCCTTACAATTGTTTAACAGCGTTTTATTTATTTTTGTATGTTTTCTATTTTTTTCTTGTTTCATAACAAGTTTTCGCATGCTACCAAATTCGGTGAAATAAGGTTAAAATCAATTTTCGAATAGAATTCAATCTGATAATATATATTTTACATAATAGATTTGCTTTCCACTAATGAATTTTCGTATATTACCAAATTTAATAAACTAAGATTAGGATTCAATCTAATAATATATTGTTTATATAATATATATTTTTTCTACTAATGAATTTCTGTGCGTTGAGACAAATTTGGAATAGAATTCAATCTAATATTTTTAAATTCAATCTAATAAAATAAAAAAACTCTAGCGCACCTGAACCGCTAGAAACACTAATGTTCGAAGAACAGTAGAAGAATCGTGCAGGTTTTGAGTGCATATTCCATCACATGTGCTGCTTATTACGGCCAAACTGTTTCAAATGCCACGTTTTACTTTCGTCTTAAGAATGCATTATAACTCATATGGTGGAAGGTTTCAGATATTACCACTGGCATGAATTTCAACGTTTATGAGAGCAAAACACGGGTTAATTATATTCGTTATCAGTTGCTTATTTCACATAATTTTGAAAGCAGCATCTCATATAACATCAATGAAGAAAATGCTCAGTGCCTGCAGCACTGTAACTGAAGCTGGTGTTTGGGGCTGCGATCCGAAAAATTTGCAGAACTTTGCGAATTGTAACATCGGTTATTTATTTTCATTGTAAATGTTTCCGGTATGTATACTAACTGTAAGCATTTATTGTTACAAAAGTAGCACAACCGACTCGTGCTGGCAACCTTTCGCCAGTATCAAAGCCAAAAATATATAACATCTGCTTCACGTTGTTATATTACATTCGAAGTTATAGGAGTATAAAGAAATTTAGGATTACCTGCAGCGAGTTTTTTCAAATAATTGAAAGCTAATTATTTGCTGTTTATTGTCACTACAATATCATTACCAATTGAAAATTCTACGATAAAACCGCTTAATAAAGGTATTGCAATTAAACACAAAACCAACAATAGCTGGCAACCCTATCGTGGCTTTTCAAAAAAATTTGGTCTGAATAATGTCTACAATAGGTTCCATTAATTATATGAAATTCGTATTGATTTCATGACTGCACTGGAAGTTATAGTGTAAAAAGTTTTATTTTCCTGAGCGAATTTTCAAAACCAAAGACACAAAAATTACCATAGTTGGCAGCACCAATTAAATTTTTCAACCCAATTTCCACCAAACAGAGATTAGAGTTAGGTTTAGCTACTGTGTCAATTTCATGAAAATCTGGTAACTTATTCACATTTCATAGGGCAAAAAGCAGTTTTTTTTCTTTGTAATTTTTCAAGATGGCACCACTGGCACAGACTTGCCCACAATTCAAAATCGCTTCTATCAAATCTGGTCTTACTTAAGTCCAATGCATTCTGTAAATTTTAGCTGTATCTGATTATTGGTTCGTGAGTTTCCGTGAACAGAAGTTTTTGATGCTAAAAATATAGGTTAACTGGGAGAGGGTTACCGTTCTTGTCCGACATGAAATTTCCAAAGTTTTATTTTGAACGTGTAGACAAAAGATATGATTTATATACAGATTGGTTTTATTGTAAGAAACGGACATTTTTTTGAAAATTCGATGGTTTGAATGTTTTCACTTCCAAATTTTTTTTTTTCAAAATGAAGACACCAAAATTATCATAGCTGGCAGCTCCAACCGAATTTTTCGTTTCGTGGCTTTTCAACAAAATTTGGTCTGAATAATGTCTATAATAGGTTCCATTAATAATGTGAAATTCGTATTGATTTCATGACTGCACTGGAAGTTATAGTGTAAAAAATTTTATTTTCCTGAGCGAATTTTCAAAACCAAAGACACAAAAATTACCATAGTTGGCAGCACCAATCAAATTTTTCAACCCAATTTCCACCAAACAGAGATTAGAGTTAGGTTTAGCTACTGTGTCAATTTCATGAAAA
>OZ022264.1:163119202-163156702 GCA_963978885.1 Nemotelus pantherinus | reverse complement strand
AGTCACAGCTGTTTACGTCGGCGGTAGATCTCTTCGACGCAAAAGCGCTCATATGGTTTCGCGCGAATCGAACGCGGGTTAAGTGCTGGGACGAACTGGTGCAAGAACTGAAAGCAGAGTTCCTGCCGTCTGACTACGAGGACCGTCTGTGGGACGAGATCCGGAAGAGAACGATGGGAGAAAGTGAGTCCATGGGGGTGTACGTGGCGACCATGGAGCGCTTGTTCAGTCGCCTTAAGGTTAACTGCACGGAGCAGGAAAAGCTACGCGTGTTGCGACGCAACGTCGCACCGTTTTACCAGCAGAAGCTCTGTTTGACTCCGGTCGAGTCGATCGCGGAGTTAGTAAAGATGGGTCGGACTTTGGATGCTACAAGGGCATCAATAGCGGCTTTTGTACCACCAAACACGCGTTCTAGGCGTTGTTTAGAGCCCGATCTAGCGTATGTGGGCCCGGGAATCGCGGATCAAGTGGCAGCGTTGGCGGGACAGCGACAGGTACAGTGTTCGAACTGCAAGCGTGAAGGGCACATGTCCCGAGAGTGCAGGGAGCCTCGGCGTTGTTTCGGGTGTGGTCGCCAAGGGGTGATGCGATCGGCGTGTCCGAATTGTCAGGCGAGTGGTAGCAGCCAGGAGGGCCGAAATCGGGGTAGGATACAGGGGTCGGGAAACCATCAGCGTGCTCACTAGGCGGCCAAGGGAGCACTAAGGAGAGGCCGCAGCGGTCGGGACTTTCCTCAAAGGTAGACTACGCTCTAGCAGAAAATGACCATGATAGTCGCCCGCACTTGCATGTGGAAATAGAGGGCGTAATCATGGAAGGATTGTTAGATTCAGGGGCGAGTCGCAAGATCATAGGGGAGAAGGGATGGTCACTATTAGCAGGGAAAGAATTAACGCTGATCCGTGATGGAATTTGTGAGGTACGACTCGCCAACGGCGATATGTGTTCGGTAGCAGGAGCGGTGAAGTTGAATTTCGCCCTGAACGGACGTCGTTATTTGCTGGAGGTGTTAGTAATCCCAAACATTCCTCAGTAAGTTATTTTGGGAGTTGACTTTTGGGAGCGGTTTGGTGTCGTTTTGGACATGAAGGGACGACAGTGGACGTCGGTAGCTGCGGCAGAGGCTGGAACGAGGAAGTCTCTACGAAGTCAATCTCATCTATCGGAAGTGGAGGCAGAGGCTCTGGCGGGGCTGTTGGAGGAACAGTTCCGATTGATGGGCGATGGTTTGGGCTGTGCTAAGTCAGTGGAGCATGTGATAAAGACGACGGCGGCCCCAATTAAACAGCGGTATTCTCCGGTCTCTCCTGCAGTACAGCGTCAAATAAACTCAGAGCTGGATGAGATGCTGGAGATGGGGATAGTGGAGCCATCGGCGAGTCCCTGGTCGTCACCAATTTTATTAGTTCGGAAGAAGGATGGACGATATAAGTTCTGTGTGGATTTCAGAAAACTGAATTCAGTATCGGAAAAGGACGCGTACCCCTTGCCATATATCGCAGCAACTTTAGACAAGCTACGGAATGCGAGGTATTTGTCTACGCTGGATGTGAAGTCAGCATACTGGCAAGTACCCATGGCGAAAAATTCACAGCCATATACGGCATTTACGTTACCTGGGAGGGGCCTCTTTCATTTTTTGCGAATGCTTTTCGGACTCCACAATTCGGGTGCAACGTGGCAGCGCCTAATTGATACCGTCCTGGGTCCAACTCTCGAGCCATACGTTTTCACGTATCTCGATGATATAATTGTTGTGACGGACACCTTTGATCGACATGTGGAGGTACTGCGAGAGGTATTCTCACGATTGCGAGAGGAGGGGCTACGCGTTTCGAAAGAGAAATGTCAATTCTGCAGGCCGCAGCTTAAATATCTGGGATATGTGGTGAACAAGGAGGGGCTACAGGTAGACTCCGAGAAAGTGGTGGCCATCAGCGAGTTCCCGCGGCCTAAGATGGTTAAGCAAGTTAGGCAGTTGCTGGGCATGGTGTCTTGGTATCGGTGGTTTATCCCGAACCATGCCACCATGGTTGCGCCGCTAAGCGACCTACTTTAAAAAAAAGCAAGTTTTGTTGGTCCGCTGACTGTGAGCAGGCATTTGTCGAGTGTAAACGTAAACTGTCCACGGCTCCGATACTAGCGTGCCCAGATTTTTAACTTCCCTTCAAGGTCCAAACTGATGCTTCAGACGTGGGAATAGGGGCTGTGCTGAGCCAGGCGCATGCTACGGGCGAAAAGATGATATGCTACCTCAGCCGTGCACTGTCCAAACAGGAAAGAAAGTATTCAGTGACCGAGAGAGAATGTCTAGCGGTACTGTGGGCCGTTGAGAAGTTCCGGCCGTACATAGAAGGGACCAAGTTCATTGTCATTACAGACCACCATTCGTTGGTTTGGCTGAACCAATTAAAGGATCCAACGGGTAGATTGGCGAGGTGGGCAGTACGCCTCCAACAGTTTAGTGTACGGAGTGCCCAGGGTATTGGTTTGTGATAATGGGGTACAGTTCCGGGGAAGCCAATTCAAGAAAGCGGTGGAAGGTTATGGCGTACGCGTGAGCTACACGGCTCTATATCACCCTCAACCTAACCCGGCTGAACGGCGCAACCAAGACATTAAATGTATGTTGCGATGTTACGCGTCCGATAACCATCGAATGTGGGATACGCATCTAGCTAAGATCGCCTGCGCCTTGCGAACTTACAAACACGAGATCGCAGGCTTTTCTCCGTATTTCTTGAATTTTGGAAGAGAGATGGTCACGTACCGAGACGGAATAGAACCTCCGGTGGACCCGGGGGGTGATTTTTGCCTTTGAGGAATGCGAAAGCTCTAGAAGAAGTTCGCAAAGAGGTGATTCGTAGAATGCAGCAGGCCGCCTCATCCAGTAAAAAACGTTATGATCTTCGCCGGCGCACAGAAAACTTCCAGGTGGGAGACAAGGTGTGGAGGAAGAACTACGTCTTATCCGACGCTAGTAAGCACTTCGCAGCGAAATTAGCTCCAACGTTCGTCGGTCCTTTCACAATAAAAGCGAAAACATCTGCCTGGACTTTCGAGCTTGTCGACGAAAGGGGAAAAGCAGTCGGTAATTGGCACGTGAAGGATTTAAAGCAATATTTATGTGGCGAAGATAGATCGGTCGGCACGGGCTAAGGGCGCACGAATCAAGCGAATTTAGAGTAGGATAAGAAAGATAGTTCAGATGGTGGTGGTGGGTTGCATTATAAGATCGTTAGGGTAGTAGGTACACTATAAGATTGTTAGGGTAGTAGGTACATTATAAGATTGTTAGGGTAGTAGGTACATTATAAGATCGTAGGGTAGGTAGGTAGCTAGGCGTCATTGTGTTCGCAGCTTAGCTGAATATAGAGATAGACCTACGTGATAGTTCCACACTTTTATAATAATGGTTTGAGTTATTTCTTTTTTTAGCTGATTGATGCATTCGGGAAGAAATCTAGTAGATTATAGAATATCATATACTTTCGAGATGTTAAGGTATGGGTGGTTGAATAAGGTATGAAAAAATAATTATACTTTGAATTTACTATTTGGGAAAAGTTTAAGTTTAGTGATTTGCATTTAGATCGGTATGTACCGAAAAATAGACAAACTAATAGATGAAAAGGAAACTAGATAGGCTAGATTCAATCTTAATAGGGGTTCGGCTTTGAAGCGAATTGTTTTGGTGGTGGGATAGAAATTTATTTAAATTTAATGATTAGATTTTATGATGAATTTATTTTATGATTAGTCGTTTAAAATAAATTTATACAGGGGTTAGTTATATAAATTGATATTAGTTCTTAATTATAAACAGGAAATAATTACCGAGTCTTTGGTGGTGGGTTTTTTTTTGTTTCCTTTACCATATTTCGGGTTTATTGTTTTTTTTTCCTTTTCCTTTCGGGTTTAGTGTTTTTTTTTCCTTTCTTCTGGGTGGCGAGACGTTTTACTTGCGTTTTTTTCATTTCCGTCGATGTTAGCAGCCTTTAGTTAGCCTAAAATCCAGATCATCTCGCATTAGAATCTTATAAAATATAGAGTAAACAAATACCGACACCATACAAATCTAATCAGTGTTACATAAAAGCATGCATGAGAAAAGTGTGTAGTGGAATCGTAGATTGAATGTTCCAATTCAGAATTTCTATAGATACGAGAACGTTATCGAGCTAGGAAATGCAATCGGCTAAAGAATCTTCATCATAACGTAATTTTCAATTCCAAATTAAGGCCAACTACGGTTTATAGTGGGAGAAATTGTGCCGAGAATTCCCACTGAATTCTCTGAAGCGAGGGGGGTGTCACGGCGTTTACTATTTTTTTCGTAATAAAGGGTAACATTCGAAATTTATGAATTTAATTCTAAGTAGTATTAGGTTTAATGAGTTAGTTATTAGAGTCATGAATTTAATTTAAGGTAGATTAGGTCAGTTGTTGTTACGATCACAATCCCCGAATGTAGTGTAATTAATAGGAAGTCAGTTGATTAGCACAAATCATGCTGAAGGAATATACGACGAATGACACATAAGTACAAACGAACATTTCACAGACGCACAACTCGGTCGAACATCTGCACATCAACAGCAGAACAACACGATTAAATTGTGGATATGAGCAACATCATAGCCACCAACGGCAATACCTAAATCGCGAGGCCATCCAAAGCGCAAGAATATCAACGAGATATCGCGATCCGCATCATTATGCCACAAATCCATACACCCGGCAGAGCAATGTATGGGCTGAGTCGTTCATACTGACGACACCAGACCTAGGTCAACAATTGACCTACATACGACTGGTACCGAGTGTATCCCCGAGTTGCTGATTCCCGAACGCAAAGCCACTGATCAAAAGGTGACTAAAGTTAATGCGAGATTATTGACAGGATCGACCTGAGACGCGAAGGATAGTCGCCATGCGCGTAGGTAAAACGAGATCAGGACGACATCAGCATTCGAGGCAGGGCATTCTCACAACCGAAACTCGCGGCACAATCGAACTTTCACACTGAGTGTCGGAAGGAATTAGCACTGTCACTGCCGACTGGATTCTCACCTGATAGCGGTCAGATGGAAGGAAACGGGGAGGATCGCGGATCAGATTCCTTGTCGAAAGGAAGAAATAAAAAGCAGAACTCTAACTTACCTGGAAAATGTATCGAAAGGCTGTGGTGCTCGCAGGTTGATTTGCCGACAACACAATTGACGTATACAAATGTTGATATGTCGAAATAACATGAAGGGGAAAACGTCAGATAAGATGTTCCAAAATCGGACCGTCCCGAATTGGATCGCGAGGTGAATTCGCAACCCAACACTCAGACGAGTGAAAGCGATAGAGGGCGAGCGCCGGGAACGTTATTTTGAAAATCCCGCTTCCGCCAGGAAAATTTTCCTGTGAGAGGGATCGCCGAAAATCTTTGTTTTTGGATTGAACTCGGTGAGTGGATGGAAGTGTAGAATTGCTGCCGGAGGTTAATCGACATTATTTTCCGTTTCTTTCTTTTTCAACTTGGAGTATCCGATGAATATTGTCGAAACTTGCGCCTGACGACGGGGTCTTCAAAACGAGCAAACGACAGCAGGAAGAAATCAAACGAATCAGCGGATTTTGGCCGAAACTGGGAATTACGCGAGTATAGCTTTTGTCTGGAAGTTCAATTGGAAGTCGGTCGAGTATTATCAATTGCGGAGGACGGATTAATATTCGATTTAAGTTGGTGCGAGTATCAATCGGCGGACAAGGGCCCCATCAAGGGAGAAAAATCTCAATTCAGCGATCCGGAATCAGCAGCTGCAGTAGTATCAGGTTAGATAGTGTGTAAGGTTTTATGTATTCTGAATTAAATGATGTCTATATACGAGAAATATTAAGGTGGTTACCATTATATGGTAACGCAGTAAAAAAAGAATAATTATTGTGCGTAGAATTAGAATAAAGAGTGAAATCGAAATTGTGCCGGGTATAATTGTCGTGATCGATAATGGTGTTGTACCTATTACACCGTCTACCTCTTCTCGCTTCAGGGCGACGGTAGTGAGGCAGTTCTTTGAAATAGAAGCGAGTGGCGCCCACCCGCGACCTTTTTCTTCGCGAGCTAAAGCCGCCCAAAGACTGCCGCCCTTGCGTGCCAGTTAGGGGAAAAGGGTTTTTCGTGCGCGTTAAAGATAACGGTGACAAATTGGCGCCCAACGTGGGGCCTAAAACGGTACTAACGGAAAAAACGGTACTCGTGAAAATTTTAGGAGCCAAGTCCCAAATTGTGGGAAGGCTGATAGGCGCGTAGAATTGCCGATAAAGTGAGCCTAAAGGCGTATTTGAAAGTAATTTTTGCCGCGGAAATAGATTGTTGTTGCTAAAAGGAAGTTTGCAAATTAAACGTTTTACGAATTACGTGGAGATTATCTAGATAATAGATTTTTGAGATCATATACTTTTGGAATTAATCGTTTGTGTGAAAACATCTTTTCGCATTAATATATATATATATATATATATATATATATATATATATATATATATATATATATATATATATATATATATATATATATATATATATATATATATATATATATATATATATATATATATATTTTGATTCGACATCTATTGGAATTCTGAATTTGGTGTGTGTGGTTGAGAATAGAAAAAGTGTGTGAGTGCAGATGGTCAAAATTATATTTATTTGAATTGCGGTTGAATTGTGAGTGCGTGAATATGATAGGTTAGGAAGTAAGAGGCCTTTCTTTTTCAGGTTCTAGTTGTGAATTACATATTTTACGTTATCATAAGCGGGTTGCAGGTGTTCATTTTAGTAGGAAAGTAACTTGGGTTCCGCAGAAGGAATACATTTAGAGTAATTTTTGGGAGTGTTATTGTTAGGGAGTGATTAAGGTAAATTTTCAGGATCTTCGCGCAAACAATTTCCGTGGTCGAGCCATGAAGATCTTGGTGGATCGACCAACCAAGGACGAGCTCACGTACGAGCTGGCCATTCGTGGATTTGACGCAGACACAGTCGACATTATGCGGAAGGCCCTGAGGGCGGCTCTGAAGACAGAGGCCGCCATGGACACTTCCTATGTCGAAGCCGAATACCCTTTCGATTTTGAGGCGGATTTCCGGGAACTGCAAGCTAAAGTGACAGAGGCCGAGGAACTGGTGGAGAGGGTGACGAGCGGCAAAGAATCCCTGGAATACCTGAAAGCGAAATGTAGAATAGAGTTTGGGTTCCGTAGACTGGGAAACATACGGGCAGTAACACTGGAGCAAAAGGAAGGTGCGAAAAAGCTCCGGAATAGGTTCATTATGACGATGGGGGCATTGGTGGAGAAAGTGGAAGACCCCAGCAACGACGAGGCAGAACCAAATGGTATGGTTCAGGAAGCAGCATCGGTACAACAAACTAAAGTAGTCAGTCCGACGGAGGTGGCCAAATGGGGCCTTAAGTTTACGGGCGATTCAAGTGGATTGGTGAATGCCTTTTTGGAGCGCGTTGAGGTGTTACGGCTGGCCCGTGGGCTTTCGAAGTCACAGCTGTTTACGTCGGCGGTAGATCTCTTCGACGCAAAAGCGCTCATATGGTTTCGCGCGAATCGAACGCGGGTTAAGTGCTGGGACGAACTGGTGCAAGAACTGAAAGCAGAGTTCCTGCCGTCTGACTACGAGGACCGTCTGTGGGACGAGATCCGGAAGAGAACGATGGGAGAAAGTGAGTCCATGGGGGTGTACGTGGCGACCATGGAGCGCTTGTTCAGTCGCCTTAAGGTTAACTGCACGGAGCAGGAAAAGCTACGCGTGTTGCGACGCAACGTCGCACCGTTTTACCAGCAGAAGCTCTGTTTGACTCCGGTCGAGTCGATCGCGGAGTTAGTAAAGATGGGTCGGACTTTGGATGCTACAAGGGCATCAATAGCGGCTTTTGTACCACCAAACACGCGTTCTAGGCGTTGTTTAGAGCCCGATCTAGCGTATGTGGGCCCGGGAATCGCGGATCAAGTGGCAGCGTTGGCGGGACAGCGACAGGTACAGTGTTCGAACTGCAAGCGTGAAGGGCACATGTCCCGAGAGTGCAGGGAGCCTCGGCGTTGTTTCGGGTGTGGTCGCCAAGGGGTGATGCGATCGGCGTGTCCGAATTGTCAGGCGAGTGGTAGCAGCCAGGAGGGCCGAAATCGGGGTAGGATACAGGGGTCGGGAAACCATCAGCGTGCTCACTAGGCGGCCAAGGGAGCACTAAGGAGAGGCCGCAGCGGTCGGGACTTTCCCCAAAGGTAGACTACGCTCTAGCAGAAAATGACCATGATAGTCGCCCGCACTTGCATGTGGAAATAGAGGGCGTAATCATGGAAGGATTGTTAGATTCAGGGGCGAGTCGCAAGATCATAGGGGAGAAGGGATGGTCACTATTAGCAGGGAAAGAATTAACGCTGATCCGTGATGGAATTTGTGAGGTACGACTCGCCAACGGCGATATGTGTTCGGTAGCAGGAGCGGTGAAGTTGAATTTCGCCCTGAACGGACGTCGTTATTTGCTGGAGGTGTTAGTAATCCCAAACATTCCTCAGCAAGTTATTTTGGGAGTTGACTTTTGGGAGCGGTTTGGTGTCGTTTTGGACATGAAGGGACGACAGTGGACGTCGGTAGCTGCGGCAGAGGCTGGAACGAGGAAGTCTCTACGAAGTCAATCTCATCTATCGGAAGTGGAGGCAGAGGCTCTGGCGGGGCTGTTGGAGGAACAGTTCCGATTGATGGGCGATGGTTTGGGCTGTGCTAAGTCAGTGGAGCATGTGATAAAGACGACGGCGGCCCCAATTAAACAGCGGTATTCTCCGGTCTCTCCTGCAGTACAGCGTCAAATAAACTCAGAGCTGGATGAGATGCTGGAGATGGGGATAGTGGAGCCATCGGCGAGTCCCTGGTCGTCACCAATTTTATTAGTTCGGAAGAAGGATGGACGATATAAGTTCTGTGTGGATTTCAGAAAACTGAATTCAGTATCGGAAAAGGACGCGTACCCCTTGCCATATATCGCAGCAACTTTAGACAAGCTACGGAATGCGAGGTATTTGTCTACGCTGGATGTGAAGTCAGCATACTGGCAAGTACCCATGGCGAAAAATTCACAGCCATATACGGCATTTACGTTACCTGGGAGGGGCCTCTTTCATTTTTTGCGAATGCTTTTCGGACTCCACAATTCGGGTGCAACGTGGCAGCGCCTAATTGATACCGTCCTGGGTCCAACTCTCGAGCCATACGTTTTCACGTATCTCGATGATATAATTGTTGTGACGGACACCTTTGATCGACATGTGGAGGTACTGCGAGAGGTATTCTCACGATTGCGAGAGGAGGGGCTACGCGTTTCGAAAGAGAAATGTCAATTCTGCAGGCCGCAGCTTAAATATCTGGGATATGTGGTGAACAAGGAGGGGCTACAGGTAGACTCCGAGAAAGTGGTGGCCATCAGCGAGTTCCCGCGGCCTAAGATGGTTAAGCAAGTTAGGCAGTTGCTGGGCATGGTGTCTTGGTATCGGTGGTTTATCCCGAACCATGCCACCATGGTTGCGCCGCTAAGCGACCTACTTTAAAAAAAAGCAAGTTTTGTTGGTCCGCTGACTGTGAGCAGGCATTTGTCGAGTGTAAACGTAAACTGTCCACGGCTCCGATACTAGCGTGCCCAGATTTTTAACTTCCCTTCAAGGTCCAAACTGATGCTTCAGACGTGGGAATAGGGGCTGTGCTGAGCCAGGCGCATGCTACGGGCGAAAAGATGATATGCTACCTCAGCCGTGCACTGTCCAAACAGGAAAGAAAGTATTCAGTGACCGAGAGAGAATGTCTAGCGGTACTGTGGGCCGTTGAGAAGTTCCGGCCGTACATAGAAGGGACCAAGTTCATTGTCATTACAGACCACCATTCGTTGGTTTGGCTGAACCAATTAAAGGATCCAACGGGTAGATTGGCGAGGTGGGCAGTACGCCTCCAACAGTTTAGTGTACGGAGTGCCCAGGGTATTGGTTTGTGATAATGGGGTACAGTTCCGGGGAAGCCAATTCAAGAAAGCGGTGGAAGGTTATGGCGTACGCGTGAGCTACACGGCTCTATATCACCCTCAACCTAACCCGGCTGAACGGCGCAACCAAGACATTAAATGTATGTTGCGATGTTACGCGTCCGATAACCATCGAATGTGGGATACGCATCTAGCTAAGATCGCCTGCGCCTTGCGAACTTACAAACACGAGATCGCAGGCTTTTCTCCGTATTTCTTGAATTTTGGAAGAGAGATGGTCACGTACCGAGATGGAATAGAACCTCCGGTGGACCCGGGGGGTGATTTTTGCCTTTGAGGAATGCGAAAGCTCTAGAAGAAGTTCGCAAAGAGGTGATTCGTAGAATGCAGCAGGCCGCCTCATCCAGTAAAAAACGTTATGATCTTCGCCGGCGCACAGAAAACTTCCAGGTGGGAGACAAGGTGTGGAGGAAGAACTACGTCTTATCCGACGCTAGTAAGCACTTCGCAGCGAAATTAGCTCCAACGTTCGTCGGTCCTTTCACAATAAAAGCGAAAACATCTGCCTGGACTTTCGAGCTTGTCGACGAAAGGGGAAAAGCAGTCGGTAATTGGCACGTGAAGGATTTAAAGCAATATTTATGTGGCGAAGATAGATCGGTCGGCACGGGCTAAGGGCGCACGAATCAAGCGAATTTAGAGTAGGATAAGAAAGATAGTTCAGATGGTGGTGGTGGGTTGCATTATAAGATCGTTAGGGTAGTAGGTACACTATAAGATTGTTAGGGTAGTAGGTACATTATAAGATTGTTAGGGTAGTAGGTACATTATAAGATCGTAGGGTAGGTAGGTAGCTAGGCGTCATTGTGTTCGCAGCTTAGCTGAATATAGAGATAGACCTACGTGATAGTTCCACACTTTTATAATAATGGTTTGAGTTATTTCTTTTTTTAGCTGATTGATGCATTCGGGAAGAAATCTAGTAGATTATAGAATATCATATACTTTCGAGATGTTAAGGTATGGGTGGTTGAATAAGGTATGAAAAAATAATTATACTTTGAATTTACTATTTGGGAAAAGTTTAAGTTTAGTGATTTGCATTTAGATCGGTATGTACCGAAAAATAGACAAACTAATAGATGAAAAGGAAACTAGATAGGCTAGATTCAATCTTAATAGGGGTTCGGCTTTGAAGCGAATTGTTTTGGTGGTGGGATAGAAATTTATTTAAATTTAATGATTAGATTTTATGATGAATTTATTTTATGATTAGTCGTTTAAAATAAATTTATACAGGGGTTAGTTATATAAATTGATATTAGTTCTTAATTATAAACAGGAAATAATTACCGAGTCTTTGGTGGTGGGTTTTTTTTTGTTTCCTTTACCATATTTCGGGTTTATTGTTTTTTTTTCCTTTTCCTTTCGGGTTTAGTGTTTTTTTTTCCTTTCTTCTGGGTGGCGAGACGTTTTACTTGCGTTTTTTTCATTTCCGTCGATGTTAGCAGCCTTTAGTTAGCCTAAAATCCAGATCATCTCGCATTAGAATCTTATAAAATATAGAGTAAACAAATACCGACACCATACAAATCTAATCAGTGTTACATAAAAGCATGCATGAGAAAAGTGTGTAGTGGAATCGTAGATTGAATGTTCCAATTCAGAATTTCTATAGATACGAGAACGTTATCGAGCTAGGAAATGCAATCGGCTAAAGAATCTTCATCATAACGTAATTTTCAATTCCAAATTAAGGCCAACTACGGTTTATAGTGGGAGAAATTGTGCCGAGAATTCCCACTGAATTCTCTGAAGCGAGGGGGGTGTCACGGCGTTTACTATTTTTTTCGTAATAAAGGGTAACATTCGAAATTTATGAATTTAATTCTAAGTAGTATTAGGTTTAATGAGTTAGTTATTAGAGTCATGAATTTAATTTAAGGTAGATTAGGTCAGTTGTTGTTACGATCACAATCCCCGAATGTAGTGTAATTAATAGGAAGTCAGTTGATTAGCACAAATCATGCTGAAGGAATATACGACGAATGACACATAAGTACAAACGAACATTTCACAGACGCACAACTCGGTCGAACATCTGCACATCAACAGCAGAACAACACGATTAAATTGTGGATATGAGCAACATCATAGCCACCAACGGCAATACCTAAATCGCGAGGCCATCCAAAGCGCAAGAATATCAACGAGATATCGCGATCCGCATCATTATGCCACAAATCCATACACCCGGCAGAGCAATGTATGGGCTGAGTCGTTCATACTGACGACACCAGACCTAGGTCAACAATTGACCTACATACGACTGGTACCGAGTGTATCCCCGAGTTGCTGATTCCCGAACGCAAAGCCACTGATCAAAAGGTGACTAAAGTTAATGCGAGATTATTGACAGGATCGACCTGAGACGCGAAGGATAGTCGCCATGCGCGTAGGTAAAACGAGATCAGGACGACATCAGCATTCGAGGCAGGGCATTCTCACAACCGAAACTCGCGGCACAATCGAACTTTCACACTGAGTGTCGGAAGGAATTAGCACTGTCACTGCCGACTGGATTCTCACCTGATAGCGGTCAGATGGAAGGAAACGGGGAGGATCGCGGATCAGATTCCTTGTCGAAAGGAAGAAATAAAAAGCAGAACTCTAACTTACCTGGAAAATGTATCGAAAGGCTGTGGTGCTCGCAGGTTGATTTGCCGACAACACAATTGACGTATACAAATGTTGATATGTCGAAATAACATGAAGGGGAAAACGTCAGATAAGATGTTCCAAAATCGGACCGTCCCGAATTGGATCGCGAGGTGAATTCGCAACCCAACACTCAGACGAGTGAAAGCGATAGAGGGCGAGCGCCGGGAACGTTATTTTGAAAATCCCGCTTCCGCCAGGAAAATTTTCCTGTGAGAGGGATCGCCGAAAATCTTTGTTTTTGGATTGAACTCGGTGAGTGGATGGAAGTGTAGAATTGCTGCCGGAGGTTAATCGACATTATTTTCCGTTTCTTTCTTTTTCAACTTGGAGTATCCGATGAATATTGTCGAAACTTGCGCCTGACGACGGGGTCTTCAAAACGAGCAAACGACAGCAGGAAGAAATCAAACGAATCAGCGGATTTTGGCCGAAACTGGGAATTACGCGAGTATAGCTTTTGTCTGGAAGTTCAATTGGAAGTCGGTCGAGTATTATCAATTGCGGAGGACGGATTAATATTCGATTTAAGTTGGTGCGAGTATCAATCGGCGGACAAGGGCCCCATCAAGGGAGAAAAATCTCAATTCAGCGATCCGGAATCAGCAGCTGCAGTAGTATCAGGTTAGATAGTGTGTAAGGTTTTATGTATTCTGAATTAAATGATGTCTATATACGAGAAATATTAAGGTGGTTACCATTATATGGTAACGCAGTAAAAAAAGAATAATTATTGTGCGTAGAATTAGAATAAAGAGTGAAATCGAAATTGTGCCGGGTATAATTGTCGTGATCGATAATGGTGTTGTACCTATTACACCGTCTACCTCTTCTCGCTTCAGGGCGACGGTAGTGAGGCAGTTCTTTGAAATAGAAGCGAGTGGCGCCCACCCGCGACCTTTTTCTTCGCGAGCTAAAGCCGCCCAAAGACTGCCGCCCTTGCGTGCCAGTTAGGGGAAAAGGGTTTTTCGTGCGCGTTAAAGATAACGGTGACAAATTGGCGCCCAACGTGGGGCCTAAAACGGTACTAACGGAAAAAACGGTACTCGTGAAAATTTTAGGAGCCAAGTCCCAAATTGTGGGAAGGCTGATAGGCGCGTAGAATTGCCGATAAAGTGAGCCTAAAGGCGTATTTGAAAGTAATTTTTGCCGCGGAAATAGATTGTTGTTGCTAAAAGGAAGTTTGCAAATTAAACGTTTTACGAATTACGTGGAGATTATCTAGATAATAGATTTTTGAGATCATATACTTTTGGAATTAATCGTTTGTGTGAAAACATCTTTTCGCATTAATATATATATATATATATATATATATATATATATATATATATATATATATATATATATATATATATATATATATATATATATATATATATATATATATATATATATATATATATTTTGATTCGACATCTATTGGAATTCTGAATTTGGTGTGTGTGGTTGAGAATAGAAAAAGTGTGTGAGTGCAGATGGTCAAAATTATATTTATTTGAATTGCGGTTGAATTGTGAGTGCGTGAATATGATAGGTTAGGAAGTAAGAGGCCTTTCTTTTTCAGGTTCTAGTTGTGAATTACATATTTTACGTTATCATAAGCGGGTTGCAGGTGTTCATTTTAGTAGGAAAGTAACTTGGGTTCCGCAGAAGGAATACATTTAGAGTAATTTTTGGGAGTGTTATTGTTAGGGAGTGATTAAGGTAAATTTTCAGGATCTTCGCGCAAACAATTTCCGTGGTCGAGCCATGAAGATCTTGGTGGATCGACCAACCAAGGACGAGCTCACGTACGAGCTGGCCATTCGTGGATTTGACGCAGACACAGTCGACATTATGCGGAAGGCCCTGAGGGCGGCTCTGAAGACAGAGGCCGCCATGGACACTTCCTATGTCGAAGCCGAATACCCTTTCGATTTTGAGGCGGATTTCCGGGAACTGCAAGCTAAAGTGACAGAGGCCGAGGAACTGGTGGAGAGGGTGACGAGCGGCAAAGAATCCCTGGAATACCTGAAAGCGAAATGTAGAATAGAGTTTGGGTTCCGTAGACTGGGAAACATACGGGCAGTAACACTGGAGCAAAAGGAAGGTGCGAAAAAGCTCCGGAATAGGTTCATTATGACGATGGGGGCATTGGTGGAGAAAGTGGAAGACCCCAGCAACGACGAGGCAGAACCAAATGGTATGGTTCAGGAAGCAGCATCGGTACAACAAACTAAAGTAGTCAGTCCGACGGAGGTGGCCAAATGGGGCCTTAAGTTTACGGGCGATTCAAGTGGATTGGTGAATGCCTTTTTGGAGCGCGTTGAGGTGTTACGGCTGGCCCGTGGGCTTTCGAAGTCACAGCTGTTTACGTCGGCGGTAGATCTCTTCGACGCAAAAGCGCTCATATGGTTTCGCGCGAATCGAACGCGGGTTAAGTGCTGGGACGAACTGGTGCAAGAACTGAAAGCAGAGTTCCTGCCGTCTGACTACGAGGACCGTCTGTGGGACGAGATCCGGAAGAGAACGATGGGAGAAAGTGAGTCCATGGGGGTGTACGTGGCGACCATGGAGCGCTTGTTCAGTCGCCTTAAGGTTAACTGCACGGAGCAGGAAAAGCTACGCGTGTTGCGACGCAACGTCGCACCGTTTTACCAGCAGAAGCTCTGTTTGACTCCGGTCGAGTCGATCGCGGAGTTAGTAAAGATGGGTCGGACTTTGGATGCTACAAGGGCATCAATAGCGGCTTTTGTACCACCAAACACGCGTTCTAGGCGTTGTTTAGAGCCCGATCTAGCGTATGTGGGCCCGGGAATCGCGGATCAAGTGGCAGCGTTGGCGGGACAGCGACAGGTACAGTGTTCGAACTGCAAGCGTGAAGGGCACATGTCCCGAGAGTGCAGGGAGCCTCGGCGTTGTTTCGGGTGTGGTCGCCAAGGGGTGATGCGATCGGCGTGTCCGAATTGTCAGGCGAGTGGTAGCAGCCAGGAGGGCCGAAATCGGGGTAGGATACAGGGGTCGGGAAACCATCAGCGTGCTCACTAGGCGGCCAAGGGAGCACTAAGGAGAGGCCGCAGCGGTCGGGACTTTCCCCAAAGGTAGACTACGCTCTAGCAGAAAATGACCATGATAGTCGCCCGCACTTGCATGTGGAAATAGAGGGCGTAATCATGGAAGGATTGTTAGATTCAGGGGCGAGTCGCAAGATCATAGGGGAGAAGGGATGGTCACTATTAGCAGGGAAAGAATTAACGCTGATCCGTGATGGAATTTGTGAGGTACGACTCGCCAACGGCGATATGTGTTCGGTAGCAGGAGCGGTGAAGTTGAATTTCGCCCTGAACGGACGTCGTTATTTGCTGGAGGTGTTAGTAATCCCAAACATTCCTCAGCAAGTTATTTTGGGAGTTGACTTTTGGGAGCGGTTTGGTGTCGTTTTGGACATGAAGGGACGACAGTGGACGTCGGTAGCTGCGGCAGAGGCTGGAACGAGGAAGTCTCTACGAAGTCAATCTCATCTATCGGAAGTGGAGGCAGAGGCTCTGGCGGGGCTGTTGGAGGAACAGTTCCGATTGATGGGCGATGGTTTGGGCTGTGCTAAGTCAGTGGAGCATGTGATAAAGACGACGGCGGCCCCAATTAAACAGCGGTATTCTCCGGTCTCTCCTGCAGTACAGCGTCAAATAAACTCAGAGCTGGATGAGATGCTGGAGATGGGGATAGTGGAGCCATCGGCGAGTCCCTGGTCGTCACCAATTTTATTAGTTCGGAAGAAGGATGGACGATATAAGTTCTGTGTGGATTTCAGAAAACTGAATTCAGTATCGGAAAAGGACGCGTACCCCTTGCCATATATCGCAGCAACTTTAGACAAGCTACGGAATGCGAGGTATTTGTCTACGCTGGATGTGAAGTCAGCATACTGGCAAGTACCCATGGCGAAAAATTCACAGCCATATACGGCATTTACGTTACCTGGGAGGGGCCTCTTTCATTTTTTGCGAATGCTTTTCGGACTCCACAATTCGGGTGCAACGTGGCAGCGCCTAATTGATACCGTCCTGGGTCCAACTCTCGAGCCATACGTTTTCACGTATCTCGATGATATAATTGTTGTGACGGACACCTTTGATCGACATGTGGAGGTACTGCGAGAGGTATTCTCACGATTGCGAGAGGAGGGGCTACGCGTTTCGAAAGAGAAATGTCAATTCTGCAGGCCGCAGCTTAAATATCTGGGATATGTGGTGAACAAGGAGGGGCTACAGGTAGACTCCGAGAAAGTGGTGGCCATCAGCGAGTTCCCGCGGCCTAAGATGGTTAAGCAAGTTAGGCAGTTGCTGGGCATGGTGTCTTGGTATCGGTGGTTTATCCCGAACCATGCCACCATGGTTGCGCCGCTAAGCGACCTACTTTAAAAAAAAGCAAGTTTTGTTGGTCCGCTGACTGTGAGCAGGCATTTGTCGAGTGTAAACGTAAACTGTCCACGGCTCCGATACTAGCGTGCCCAGATTTTTAACTTCCCTTCAAGGTCCAAACTGATGCTTCAGACGTGGGAATAGGGGCTGTGCTGAGCCAGGCGCATGCTACGGGCGAAAAGATGATATGCTACCTCAGCCGTGCACTGTCCAAACAGGAAAGAAAGTATTCAGTGACCGAGAGAGAATGTCTAGCGGTACTGTGGGCCGTTGAGAAGTTCCGGCCGTACATAGAAGGGACCAAGTTCATTGTCATTACAGACCACCATTCGTTGGTTTGGCTGAACCAATTAAAGGATCCAACGGGTAGATTGGCGAGGTGGGCAGTACGCCTCCAACAGTTTAGTGTACGGAGTGCCCAGGGTATTGGTTTGTGATAATGGGGTACAGTTCCGGGGAAGCCAATTCAAGAAAGCGGTGGAAGGTTATGGCGTACGCGTGAGCTACACGGCTCTATATCACCCTCAACCTAACCCGGCTGAACGGCGCAACCAAGACATTAAATGTATGTTGCGATGTTACGCGTCCGATAACCATCGAATGTGGGATACGCATCTAGCTAAGATCGCCTGCGCCTTGCGAACTTACAAACACGAGATCGCAGGCTTTTCTCCGTATTTCTTGAATTTTGGAAGAGAGATGGTCACGTACCGAGACGGAATAGAACCTCCGGTGGACCCGGGGGGTGATTTTTGCCTTTGAGGAATGCGAAAGCTCTAGAAGAAGTTCGCAAAGAGGTGATTCGTAGAATGCAGCAGGCCGCCTCATCCAGTAAAAAACGTTATGATCTTCGCCGGCGCACAGAAAACTTCCAGGTGGGAGACAAGGTGTGGAGGAAGAACTACGTCTTATCCGACGCTAGTAAGCACTTCGCAGCGAAATTAGCTCCAACGTTCGTCGGTCCTTTCACAATAAAAGCGAAAACATCTGCCTGGACTTTCGAGCTTGTCGACGAAAGGGGAAAAGCAGTCGGTAATTGGCACGTGAAGGATTTAAAGCAATATTTATGTGGCGAAGATAGATCGGTCGGCACGGGCTAAGGGCGCACGAATCAAGCGAATTTAGAGTAGGATAAGAAAGATAGTTCAGATGGTGGTGGTGGGTTGCATTATAAGATCGTTAGGGTAGTAGGTACACTATAAGATTGTTAGGGTAGTAGGTACATTATAAGATTGTTAGGGTAGTAGGTACATTATAAGATCGTAGGGTAGGTAGGTAGCTAGGCGTCATTGTGTTCGCAGCTTAGCTGAATATAGAGATAGACCTACGTGATAGTTCCACACTTTTATAATAATGGTTTGAGTTATTTCTTTTTTTAGCTGATTGATGCATTCGGGAAGAAATCTAGTAGATTATAGAATATCATATACTTTCGAGATGTTAAGGTATGGGTGGTTGAATAAGGTATGAAAAAATAATTATACTTTGAATTTACTATTTGGGAAAAGTTTAAGTTTAGTGATTTGCATTTAGATCGGTATGTACCGAAAAATAGACAAACTAATAGATGAAAAGGAAACTAGATAGGCTAGATTCAATCTTAATAGGGGTTCGGCTTTGAAGCGAATTGTTTTGGTGGTGGGATAGAAATTTATTTAAATTTAATGATTAGATTTTATGATGAATTTATTTTATGATTAGTCGTTTAAAATAAATTTATACAGGGGTTAGTTATATAAATTGATATTAGTTCTTAATTATAAACAGGAAATAATTACCGAGTCTTTGGTGGTGGGTTTTTTTTTGTTTCCTTTACCATATTTCGGGTTTATTGTTTTTTTTTCCTTTTCCTTTCGGGTTTAGTGTTTTTTTTTCCTTTCTTCTGGGTGGCGAGACGTTTTACTTGCGTTTTTTTCATTTCCGTCGATGTTAGCAGCCTTTAGTTAGCCTAAAATCCAGATCATCTCGCATTAGAATCTTATAAAATATAGAGTAAACAAATACCGACACCATACAAATCTAATCAGTGTTACATAAAAGCATGCATGAGAAAAGTGTGTAGTGGAATCGTAGATTGAATGTTCCAATTCAGAATTTCTATAGATACGAGAACGTTATCGAGCTAGGAAATGCAATCGGCTAAAGAATCTTCATCATAACGTAATTTTCAATTCCAAATTAAGGCCAACTACGGTTTATAGTGGGAGAAATTGTGCCGAGAATTCCCACTGAATTCTCTGAAGCGAGGGGGGTGTCACGGCGTTTACTATTTTTTTCGTAATAAAGGGTAACATTCGAAATTTATGAATTTAATTCTAAGTAGTATTAGGTTTAATGAGTTAGTTATTAGAGTCATGAATTTAATTTAAGGTAGATTAGGTCAGTTGTTGTTACGATCACAATCCCCGAATGTAGTGTAATTAATAGGAAGTCAGTTGATTAGCACAAATCATGCTGAAGGAATATACGACGAATGACACATAAGTACAAACGAACATTTCACAGACGCACAACTCGGTCGAACATCTGCACATCAACAGCAGAACAACACGATTAAATTGTGGATATGAGCAACATCATAGCCACCAACGGCAATACCTAAATCGCGAGGCCATCCAAAGCGCAAGAATATCAACGAGATATCGCGATCCGCATCATTATGCCACAAATCCATACACCCGGCAGAGCAATGTATGGGCTGAGTCGTTCATACTGACGACACCAGACCTAGGTCAACAATTGACCTACATACGACTGGTACCGAGTGTATCCCCGAGTTGCTGATTCCCGAACGCAAAGCCACTGATCAAAAGGTGACTAAAGTTAATGCGAGATTATTGACAGGATCGACCTGAGACGCGAAGGATAGTCGCCATGCGCGTAGGTAAAACGAGATCAGGACGACATCAGCATTCGAGGCAGGGCATTCTCACAACCGAAACTCGCGGCACAATCGAACTTTCACACTGAGTGTCGGAAGGAATTAGCACTGTCACTGCCGACTGGATTCTCACCTGATAGCGGTCAGATGGAAGGAAACGGGGAGGATCGCGGATCAGATTCCTTGTCGAAAGGAAGAAATAAAAAGCAGAACTCTAACTTACCTGGAAAATGTATCGAAAGGCTGTGGTGCTCGCAGGTTGATTTGCCGACAACACAATTGACGTATACAAATGTTGATATGTCGAAATAACATGAAGGGGAAAACGTCAGATAAGATGTTCCAAAATCGGACCGTCCCGAATTGGATCGCGAGGTGAATTCGCAACCCAACACTCAGACGAGTGAAAGCGATAGAGGGCGAGCGCCGGGAACGTTATTTTGAAAATCCCGCTTCCGCCAGGAAAATTTTCCTGTGAGAGGGATCGCCGAAAATCTTTGTTTTTGGATTGAACTCGGTGAGTGGATGGAAGTGTAGAATTGCTGCCGGAGGTTAATCGACATTATTTTCCGTTTCTTTCTTTTTCAACTTGGAGTATCCGATGAATATTGTCGAAACTTGCGCCTGACGACGGGGTCTTCAAAACGAGCAAACGACAGCAGGAAGAAATCAAACGAATCAGCGGATTTTGGCCGAAACTGGGAATTACGCGAGTATAGCTTTTGTCTGGAAGTTCAATTGGAAGTCGGTCGAGTATTATCAATTGCGGAGGACGGATTAATATTCGATTTAAGTTGGTGCGAGTATCAATCGGCGGACAAGGGCCCCATCAAGGGAGAAAAATCTCAATTCAGCGATCCGGAATCAGCAGCTGCAGTAGTATCAGGTTAGATAGTGTGTAAGGTTTTATGTATTCTGAATTAAATGATGTCTATATACGAGAAATATTAAGGTGGTTACCATTATATGGTAACGCAGTAAAAAAAGAATAATTATTGTGCGTAGAATTAGAATAAAGAGTGAAATCGAAATTGTGCCGGGTATAATTGTCGTGATCGATAATGGTGTTGTACCTATTACACCGTCTACCTCTTCTCGCTTCAGGGCGACGGTAGTGAGGCAGTTCTTTGAAATAGAAGCGAGTGGCGCCCACCCGCGACCTTTTTCTTCGCGAGCTAAAGCCGCCCAAAGACTGCCGCCCTTGCGTGCCAGTTAGGGGAAAAGGGTTTTTCGTGCGCGTTAAAGATAACGGTGACAAATTGGCGCCCAACGTGGGGCCTAAAACGGTACTAACGGAAAAAACGGTACTCGTGAAAATTTTAGGAGCCAAGTCCCAAATTGTGGGAAGGCTGATAGGCGCGTAGAATTGCCGATAAAGTGAGCCTAAAGGCGTATTTGAAAGTAATTTTTGCCGCGGAAATAGATTGTTGTTGCTAAAAGGAAGTTTGCAAATTAAACGTTTTACGAATTACGTGGAGATTATCTAGATAATAGATTTTTGAGATCATATACTTTTGGAATTAATCGTTTGTGTGAAAACATCTTTTCGCATTAATATATATATATATATATATATATATATATATATATATATATATATATATATATATATATATATATATATATATATATATATATATATATATATATATATATATATATATATATATATATATATATATTTTGATTCGACATCTATTGGAATTCTGAATTTGGTGTGTGTGGTTGAGAATAGAAAAAGTGTGTGAGTGCAGATGGTCAAAATTATATTTATTTGAATTGCGGTTGAATTGTGAGTGCGTGAATATGATAGGTTAGGAAGTAAGAGGCCTTTCTTTTTCAGGTTCTAGTTGTGAATTACATATTTTACGTTATCATAAGCGGGTTGCAGGTGTTCATTTTAGTAGGAAAGTAACTTGGGTTCCGCAGAAGGAATACATTTAGAGTAATTTTTGGGAGTGTTATTGTTAGGGAGTGATTAAGGTAAATTTTCAGGATCTTCGCGCAAACAATTTCCGTGGTCGAGCCATGAAGATCTTGGTGGATCGACCAACCAAGGACGAGCTCACGTACGAGCTGGCCATTCGTGGATTTGACGCAGACACAGTCGACATTATGCGGAAGGCCCTGAGGGCGGCTCTGAAGACAGAGGCCGCCATGGACACTTCCTATGTCGAAGCCGAATACCCTTTCGATTTTGAGGCGGATTTCCGGGAACTGCAAGCTAAAGTGACAGAGGCCGAGGAACTGGTGGAGAGGGTGACGAGCGGCAAAGAATCCCTGGAATACCTGAAAGCGAAATGTAGAATAGAGTTTGGGTTCCGTAGACTGGGAAACATACGGGCAGTAACACTGGAGCAAAAGGAAGGTGCGAAAAAGCTCCGGAATAGGTTCATTATGACGATGGGGGCATTGGTGGAGAAAGTGGAAGACCCCAGCAACGACGAGGCAGAACCAAATGGTATGGTTCAGGAAGCAGCATCGGTACAACAAACTAAAGTAGTCAGTCCGACGGAGGTGGCCAAATGGGGCCTTAAGTTTACGGGCGATTCAAGTGGATTGGTGAATGCCTTTTTGGAGCGCGTTGAGGTGTTACGGCTGGCCCGTGGGCTTTCGAAGTCACAGCTGTTTACGTCGGCGGTAGATCTCTTCGACGCAAAAGCGCTCATATGGTTTCGCGCGAATCGAACGCGGGTTAAGTGCTGGGACGAACTGGTGCAAGAACTGAAAGCAGAGTTCCTGCCGTCTGACTACGAGGACCGTCTGTGGGACGAGATCCGGAAGAGAACGATGGGAGAAAGTGAGTCCATGGGGGTGTACGTGGCGACCATGGAGCGCTTGTTCAGTCGCCTTAAGGTTAACTGCACGGAGCAGGAAAAGCTACGCGTGTTGCGACGCAACGTCGCACCGTTTTACCAGCAGAAGCTCTGTTTGACTCCGGTCGAGTCGATCGCGGAGTTAGTAAAGATGGGTCGGACTTTGGATGCTACAAGGGCATCAATAGCGGCTTTTGTACCACCAAACACGCGTTCTAGGCGTTGTTTAGAGCCCGATCTAGCGTATGTGGGCCCGGGAATCGCGGATCAAGTGGCAGCGTTGGCGGGACAGCGACAGGTACAGTGTTCGAACTGCAAGCGTGAAGGGCACATGTCCCGAGAGTGCAGGGAGCCTCGGCGTTGTTTCGGGTGTGGTCGCCAAGGGGTGATGCGATCGGCGTGTCCGAATTGTCAGGCGAGTGGTAGCAGCCAGGAGGGCCGAAATCGGGGTAGGATACAGGGGTCGGGAAACCATCAGCGTGCTCACTAGGCGGCCAAGGGAGCACTAAGGAGAGGCCGCAGCGGTCGGGACTTTCCCCAAAGGTAGACTACGCTCTAGCAGAAAATGACCATGATAGTCGCCCGCACTTGCATGTGGAAATAGAGGGCGTAATCATGGAAGGATTGTTAGATTCAGGGGCGAGTCGCAAGATCATAGGGGAGAAGGGATGGTCACTATTAGCAGGGAAAGAATTAACGCTGATCCGTGATGGAATTTGTGAGGTACGACTCGCCAACGGCGATATGTGTTCGGTAGCAGGAGCGGTGAAGTTGAATTTCGCCCTGAACGGACGTCGTTATTTGCTGGAGGTGTTAGTAATCCCAAACATTCCTCAGCAAGTTATTTTGGGAGTTGACTTTTGGGAGCGGTTTGGTGTCGTTTTGGACATGAAGGGACGACAGTGGACGTCGGTAGCTGCGGCAGAGGCTGGAACGAGGAAGTCTCTACGAAGTCAATCTCATCTATCGGAAGTGGAGGCAGAGGCTCTGGCGGGGCTGTTGGAGGAACAGTTCCGATTGATGGGCGATGGTTTGGGCTGTGCTAAGTCAGTGGAGCATGTGATAAAGACGACGGCGGCCCCAATTAAACAGCGGTATTCTCCGGTCTCTCCTGCAGTACAGCGTCAAATAAACTCAGAGCTGGATGAGATGCTGGAGATGGGGATAGTGGAGCCATCGGCGAGTCCCTGGTCGTCACCAATTTTATTAGTTCGGAAGAAGGATGGACGATATAAGTTCTGTGTGGATTTCAGAAAACTGAATTCAGTATCGGAAAAGGACGCGTACCCCTTGCCATATATCGCAGCAACTTTAGACAAGCTACGGAATGCGAGGTATTTGTCTACGCTGGATGTGAAGTCAGCATACTGGCAAGTACCCATGGCGAAAAATTCACAGCCATATACGGCATTTACGTTACCTGGGAGGGGCCTCTTTCATTTTTTGCGAATGCTTTTCGGACTCCACAATTCGGGTGCAACGTGGCAGCGCCTAATTGATACCGTCCTGGGTCCAACTCTCGAGCCATACGTTTTCACGTATCTCGATGATATAATTGTTGTGACGGACACCTTTGATCGACATGTGGAGGTACTGCGAGAGGTATTCTCACGATTGCGAGAGGAGGGGCTACGCGTTTCGAAAGAGAAATGTCAATTCTGCAGGCCGCAGCTTAAATATCTGGGATATGTGGTGAACAAGGAGGGGCTACAGGTAGACTCCGAGAAAGTGGTGGCCATCAGCGAGTTCCCGCGGCCTAAGATGGTTAAGCAAGTTAGGCAGTTGCTGGGCATGGTGTCTTGGTATCGGTGGTTTATCCCGAACCATGCCACCATGGTTGCGCCGCTAAGCGACCTACTTTAAAAAAAAGCAAGTTTTGTTGGTCCGCTGACTGTGAGCAGGCATTTGTCGAGTGTAAACGTAAACTGTCCACGGCTCCGATACTAGCGTGCCCAGATTTTTAACTTCCCTTCAAGGTCCAAACTGATGCTTCAGACGTGGGAATAGGGGCTGTGCTGAGCCAGGCGCATGCTACGGGCGAAAAGATGATATGCTACCTCAGCCGTGCACTGTCCAAACAGGAAAGAAAGTATTCAGTGACCGAGAGAGAATGTCTAGCGGTACTGTGGGCCGTTGAGAAGTTCCGGCCGTACATAGAAGGGACCAAGTTCATTGTCATTACAGACCACCATTCGTTGGTTTGGCTGAACCAATTAAAGGATCCAACGGGTAGATTGGCGAGGTGGGCAGTACGCCTCCAACAGTTTAGTGTACGGAGTGCCCAGGGTATTGGTTTGTGATAATGGGGTACAGTTCCGGGGAAGCCAATTCAAGAAAGCGGTGGAAGGTTATGGCGTACGCGTGAGCTACACGGCTCTATATCACCCTCAACCTAACCCGGCTGAACGGCGCAACCAAGACATTAAATGTATGTTGCGATGTTACGCGTCCGATAACCATCGAATGTGGGATACGCATCTAGCTAAGATCGCCTGCGCCTTGCGAACTTACAAACACGAGATCGCAGGCTTTTCTCCGTATTTCTTGAATTTTGGAAGAGAGATGGTCACGTACCGAGACGGAATAGAACCTCCGGTGGACCCGGGGGGTGATTTTTGCCTTTGAGGAATGCGAAAGCTCTAGAAGAAGTTCGCAAAGAGGTGATTCGTAGAATGCAGCAGGCCGCCTCATCCAGTAAAAAACGTTATGATCTTCGCCGGCGCACAGAAAACTTCCAGGTGGGAGACAAGGTGTGGAGGAAGAACTACGTCTTATCCGACGCTAGTAAGCACTTCGCAGCGAAATTAGCTCCAACGTTCGTCGGTCCTTTCACAATAAAAGCGAAAACATCTGCCTGGACTTTCGAGCTTGTCGACGAAAGGGGAAAAGCAGTCGGTAATTGGCACGTGAAGGATTTAAAGCAATATTTATGTGGCGAAGATAGATCGGTCGGCACGGGCTAAGGGCGCACGAATCAAGCGAATTTAGAGTAGGATAAGAAAGATAGTTCAGATGGTGGTGGTGGGTTGCATTATAAGATCGTTAGGGTAGTAGGTACACTATAAGATTGTTAGGGTAGTAGGTACATTATAAGATTGTTAGGGTAGTAGGTACATTATAAGATCGTAGGGTAGGTAGGTAGCTAGGCGTCATTGTGTTCGCAGCTTAGCTGAATATAGAGATAGACCTACGTGATAGTTCCACACTTTTATAATAATGGTTTGAGTTATTTCTTTTTTTAGCTGATTGATGCATTCGGGAAGAAATCTAGTAGATTATAGAATATCATATACTTTCGAGATGTTAAGGTATGGGTGGTTGAATAAGGTATGAAAAAATAATTATACTTTGAATTTACTATTTGGGAAAAGTTTAAGTTTAGTGATTTGCATTTAGATCGGTATGTACCGAAAAATAGACAAAATAATAGATGAAAAGGAAACTAGATAGGCTAGATTCAATCTTAATAGGGGTTCGGCTTTGAAGCGAATTGTTTTGGTGGTGGGATAGAAATTTATTTAAATTTAATGATTAGATTTTATGATGAATTTATTTTATGATTAGTCGTTTAAAATAAATTTATACAGGGGTTAGTTATATAAATTGATATTAGTTCTTAATTATAAACAGGAAATAATTACCGAGTCTTTGGTGGTGGGTTTTTTTTTGTTTCCTTTACCATATTTCGGGTTTATTGTTTTTTTTTCCTTTTCCTTTCGGGTTTAGTGTTTTTTTCCTTTCTTCTGGGTGGCGAGACGTTTTACTTGCGTTTTTTTCATTTCCGTCGATGTTAGCAGCCTTTAGTTAGCCTAAAATCCAGATCATCTCGCATTAGAATCTTATAAAATATAGAGTAAACAAATACCGACACCATACAAATCTAATCAGTGTTACATAAAAGCATGCATGAGAAAAGTGTGTAGTGGAATCGTAGATTGAATGTTCCAATTCAGAATTTCTATAGATACGAGAACGTTATCGAGCTAGGAAATGCAATCGGCTAAAGAATCTTCATCATAACGTAATTTTCAATTCCAAATTAAGGCCAACTACGGTTTATAGTGGGAGAAATTGTGCCGAGAATTCCCACTGAATTCTCTGAAGCGAGGGGGGTGTCACGGCGTTTACTATTTTTTTCGTAATAAAGGGTAACGTTCGAAATTTATGAATTTAATTCTAAGTAGTATTAGGTTTAATGAGTTAGTTATTAGAGTCATGAATTTAATTTAAGGTAGATTAGGTCAGTTGTTGTTACGATCACAATCCCCGAATGTAGTGTAATTAATAGGAAGTCAGTTGATTAGCACAAATCATGCTGAAGGAATATACGACGAATGACACATAAGTACAAACGAACATTTAACAGACGCACAACTCGGTCGAACATCTGCACATCAACAGCAGAACAACACGATTAAATTGTGGATATGAGCAACATCATAGCCACCAACGGCAATACCTAAATCGCGAGGCCATCCAAAGCGCAAGAATATCAACGAGATATCGCGATCCGCATCATTATGCCACAAATCCATACACCCGGCAGAGCAATGTATGGGCTGAGTCGTTCATACTGACGACACCAGACCTAGGCCAACAATTGACCTAGATACGACCGGTACCGAGTGTATCCCCGAGTTGCTGATTCCCGAACGCAAAGCCACTGATCAAAAGGCGACTAAAGTTAATGCGAGATTATTGACAGGATCGACCTGAGACGCGAAGGATAGTCGCCATGCGCGTAGGTAAAACGAGATCAGGACGACATCAGCATTCGAGGCAGGGCATTCTCACAACCGAAACTCGCGGCACGATCGAACTTTCACACTGAGTGTCGGAAGGAATTAGCACTATCACTGCCGACTGGATACTCACCTGATAGCGGTCAGATGGAAGGAAACGGGGAGGATCGTGGATCAGATTCCTTGTCGAAAGGAAGAAATAAAAAGCAGAACTCTAACTTACCTGGAAAATGTATCGAAAGGCTGTGGTGCTCGCAGGTTGATTTGCCGACAACACAATTGACGTATACAAATGTTGATATGTCGAAATGACATGAAGGGGAAAACGTCAGATAAGATGTTCCAAAATCGGACCGTCCCGAATTGGATCGCGAGGTGAAGCCGCCCAAAGACTGCCGCCCTTGCGTCCCAGTTAGGGGAAAAGGCTTTTTCGTGCGCGTTAAAGATAGCGGTGACAATTTTGCTAGCTTTTTATCACTTTTTTTTCAATTTCAAATTTTGCTGCCTCTTTTTTCTACTTATTTTGATTCGTTTTGTTTAGATTGAACTTTATCTGTGGCACTTGTATGTTTTATTTCACACAACACTTATTAAGTTATTATTCACTTGAATACTTTTGTAATGATTTTATCACTGACAAAATGTTATCACACAATCTTTTGTGCGTTCCAACGGGATTGTTTTTAAGTCCTGCTCGAGAATATTGTTTCCTGGAACCAATTTTAATCGCGTCAGGTACGAAAAAAAAAATGTTCCTCCTCTTGGGGAATAATTTTATACCTAGTACTTTTTCGCGAACGCGATGCAGATACGCTAGTAAGAGTTGATAATCAAGCACTTCTGTACTTAGCGCATCCTACCGACTGCGCCAATATTATTTCCCGCGGACTTTGAGTATAAAAAAATAAAACACGACTTTCGAATTTAATTTTAAAACGCGCTTTATTACTTTACTCACTTCCACAATTTCAATTCGCGCACTTGAATCGATAAGCACCCAAAAAGCAGCCTCACTTTGGGTTCCCGGGATTATGGCTTGGCCCGTGCTTGATAACCGCGAATAGATCAATCCAACCGATAGAATGTAATCCGCCGATATTTATGCGAAATAAAATGATGATCTGTTGCAATAATTAGTTCATGCTAATTATCGCAACAGCAAAATCAATAAGTGCACATATGACACCTATACAATCGCGATCTATTTTGCATAGAGAAAAAAATGCGCGTGGCGGAAATGCTTACATTTGCAGTATGAGGTTTAGTTTAATTGGGTTTAATGAAGTTCAAATAATGGAGGGTCAATGGACCGTTTTGTAATATTTAATCGCTGAAGCTTTGGTTAATATCCTTGGATGAAAACAAAATTCAAAGTATAGGTTGATTAAGCACGAGCATGTTATTGTAGACTTATTGCTGCTTTGTTGGACAAATGTTGCCAGCACTGAACATTTTCATCATTTGTGTTATAGGCAATGCTGTCAGAAAATGATATTTGTTTCTTTGAGTAAGAAATGGTTGATATGAAACTACAAAGAAGTGAATAACTTCTTCACACATTTTTAAATCCCTCACAGATAGTTTCTTCGAAAATTAGTTTTCTAGCGGTTCTGATGTGGTAGACTTTTTACTAATGTTCGAAGAACATTAGTATCAAAATCGATTCGGCCAAAAATTCATATTTCCATATATATATATATATATATATATATATATATATATATATATATATATATATATATATATATATATATATATCATCAAAAAATTTCAGTGAGATAATCTCGGGAACGCGCCATCCGATTGAGCTGAAACTTTCAGGATACATTAGTGTATATGCAGAATAGGTCCAGGTCTCTTTAAATGTCAGTTATTGGTAACCTTTTGGCGCCGGCGGCCATTTAAGTGATATTTTTAATATACCTATTATTTCGTGCACAAATAATTTTCGCAAAAATAAAGGTAACGAAATAAATTTCGAACGTGTTTTACATATGAATCAGATAATGCTTTGGAATTTTTTAACTCTATGTGTGCGCTGGGTGCCTAAAAAGAGGACGGGAAAATTTGAAAATTTTTAAATTGCGATAACTTTTGACAGAGCTATTCAATCATTACGAAATTTTCAGAACATATTGATATTATTTAGTTGTAGATTTGTGTAGCTTTTAATGAGCGCGCTGGCAACCCTATAGCTAGGGCAGGCACTGAAAATGAAAACCTTCAAATCATCGTCTCTCTTGAAAAAATGTCGTTTCTTCAAAAAAAAGCCACTCATATGTAAATCTTATGCTTTGTTTACATAACCAAAAAAAAAAAAAGATATGGTATAACGGGCACGCCTGGTAACCCTTGCCCAATTTACCTATATTTTCAGCATCAAAAACTTCTGTTCACGGAAACTCACGATCCGATGAGCAGAATTGATTGAAATTTGCAAAATGTATTGGTCTTAAACAGGACCAGGTCTGATACAAGTGATTTTGAAATGCGGGCGATTCTGTGCCAGTGGTGCCATCTTGAAAAACCACTAAAAAAGATAACTGTTTTTAGCCCTATAAATTCTGATTGAATCGTTCGATTTTAACGAAACTCACACAATTGCTGGACCTTACCTTAAGCCACGTTTGGTAGAAAATTGGTCGAAAAATTCGGTTGGAGTTGCCAGCTATGATAATTTTGGTGTCTTCATGTTGAAAAAAAAAAATTTGGAAGTGAAAACATTCAAACCATCGAATATTCAAAAAAATGTCCGTTTCTTACAACAAAACCAATCTGTATATAAATCTTATGTTTAATCTACACGTCCAAAATAAAACTTTGGAAATATCATGTCGGACAAGAACGGTAACCCTCTCCCAGTTAACCTATATTTTTAGCATCAAAAACTTCTGTTCACGGAAACTCACGAACCAATAATCAGATACAGCTAAAATTTACAGAATGCATTGGACTTAAGTAAGACCAGATTTGATAGAAGCGATTTTGAATTGTGGGCAAGTCTGTGCCAGTGGTGCCACCTTGAAAAATTACAAAGAAAAAAAACTGCTTTTTGCCCTATGAAATGTGAGTTAGTTACCAGATTTTCATGAAATTGGCACAGTAGCTAAACCTAACTCTAATCTCTGTTTGGTGGAAATTTGGTTGAAAAATTTGATTGGTGCTACCAGCTATGGTAATTTTTGTGTCTTTGGTTTTGAAAATTCGCTCAGGAAAATAAAACTTTTTGCACTATAACTTCCAGTGCAGTCATGAATTCAATACGAATTTCATAGAATTAATGAAACCTGTCATAAACATTATTCAGGCCAAATTTGGTTGAAAAGCCACGATAGGGTTGCCAGCTATTGTTGATTTTGTGTTTAATTGCAATATCTTTATTAAATGGTAATGATATTGTAGTGACAATAAACAGCAAATATTAAGCTTTCGATTATTTGAAAAAACTCGCTGCAGGTAACTCTAAATTTCTTTATACTCCTTTAACTTCGAATGTTATATAACAACGTGAAGCAGATGTGATATATTCTTGGCTTTGATACTGGCAGAAGGTTGCCAGCACGAGTCGGTTGTGCTACTTTTGTATCAATAAACGCTTACAGTTAGTATTCATACCGGAAACATTTACAATTAAAATAAATAATCAATGTTGCAATTCGCAAAGTTCTGCAAATTTTTCGGATCGCAGCCCCAAACACCAACTTTAGTTACAGTGCTGCAGGCACTGAGCATTTTCTTCATTGATGTTATATGAGATGCTGCTTTCAAAGTTTTTTGAAATAAGCAACTGATGACGAATATAATTAACCCGTGTTTTGCTCTTGTAAACGTTGAAACTCATGCCAGTGGTAATATCTGAAACCTTCCACCATATGAGTTATAATGCATTCTTGAGACCAAAGTAAAACGTGGCATTTGAAACAGTTTGGTCGTAATAAGCAGCACATGTGGACGAATATGCACTCAAAACCTGCACGATTCTTCTACTGTTCTTCGAACATTAGTGTTTCTAGCGGTTCAGGTGCGCTAGAGTTTTTTTTTTATATGGCCATGCCTGTTTAAAAAAAAATGGAGAAGTGTTCATTCAAATTAAACCTGACTGCTAATGCAATGCAAATTACAATAATAAAAATAAAAATTATAATAATAATAAAGCCCAGCGCATCAGAACCGCTGGAAAACTGATTTTCGAAGATATTATTTTTGAGTGACTTAAAATTGTTGAAAGACGTAATACACTCCTTTGTAGTATCATATCAACCATTTTTTACTCAAAGTAACGTAAAATATTGTTTGACAGCATCTCCTATAACAGAAATGTTCAAATTAAAATATTCAGTGCTGGCAACATTTATCTAACGCAACAACAATCAATCTACCGTAACAAGCTCGTGGCAAAAACAACCTATCCTTTGAATTTTGATTTCATCCGAGGATATCATCGAAAGTTTCAGCCATTGCCTGCCATCCGAAAAATTTTGAAAACTTGGCTAATTTTAGCATTGGTTGCCAGTTTTATTGTAAATGCTTTGCATATGAATACAAAATGGAAGCATCTGTTGGTGCAATATTAACGAAAATGTCTGGTGCTGATAATCTTATGTTGGTACCACCGCAAATAATGTAGCAAATCTGCTTGAAGCTAAGTTAAATTCACGGTGTAAACTTTGTTTCGGTTAATTGACCACGTTGCAAGTTAAAGAAATAAAAAGAATTTAAGGGCTTCCACCCTTAAAAGCTTTCAAATTTTTAAATGGTATATATTTGTTGTTAATTGTCATTTCTTAACTGTTATAGCATCGCTTACTGAAGAAATGCCAAAAAAGTACACAAATTACTAACGCTGGGAGCCCTTTCATGATTTTTCTACTAAATTTCTACAACAGCTGGTTTACAACAAAATCCATTAACATCACTAATTTGGTTTTGAATTCATCACCAGATCGGAAGTTATAGGAAAAAAGCCTTATTTTGCCGATCAAATTAACAAGATTTAAAAAACTACAATCACCATAGCTGGCAACTATTTCTGGTTTTTCTAACAAACTTGTACCAAATGTAGCCTAAAGCAAGGACAAAATATTTTGTGAATGTTGTTTAAACTTAATGGTTGAATCGGAAGGTATGGGCCAAAAACAGTTTTTTCTCAGTGATTTTTCAAGATAACAGCACTGCCACAGGGTTGCCCGCACTTCAAAATCACTTCTATCAGGCTTGATTCCGCTTAACACTTACATGTTTCGAAGATTTCATATTGATTGGATTATCCGGTTGTCAGCTCTCGTGAACAAAATTTTCGGACGCTTTAAATTGTGATAATTTGGCTGCCGTTCTTATGCAACGCGGAGTTTTGAGAAATTCAAACTGACATGGTGGACAATGGTTCAACTTTATAAATAACTTTAATTTTCTTTGAAAAAGTAAAAATTTATCAGGAGGGTCGACGATTTGAAGAATTTCTTTTAAGAAGCCTGCCTTTGCCACATGTTTTTTTCTTTACATAACTTTAAGAGTCTATGCCTGTTTAGTTCTGGTAACCATCAATATGCTCTGCAAACTTCGCGATGTTCAAACGTTTCTTTCAATAGTTATGATAAACCAAAATTCGAAAAATCACATCATCAAAATCACTCAGTGCTCACATGGAGCTCAAAAATTCCAATTCGGTATCATGAGCAAGCATAAAATAAATTAGGTTTCAATTAGGCAAACGCAAAACGGGAGAAAAAAAATAGGTGTCGGTACGGGCAAATGGAACATTAAATTTGAAAACTGTTCTATTAAGACGGCCCGAATGTCTAACAAAAAGGTGAATGCTAGGGTGCACCAATATACAGCCGTCGAAAAGTTTAAAGAGGAGGCACTCGTCGAGGAACACTCTACGTGACTCAAGTGAAGGAATTTGAAGACTGGAGAGGCGCATACTGTAATCGCAATACGGAATATTGAACTTATAGAACAATGAGCGGGTGAATCTGCGTTGCACAGATTCAACCGCAGCAATCAAGTATGCGTAATGTGGACACCAAATTTGGCTACAGTATTCAAGAACACTACAAACGAAGGAAAAAAACAGATATAGAGGAGTGGAAAGATTAACAAAACGTTTAGAGGATCTAATGATGAAGCCGGAAAAACGAGAAACCTTGGCAGTGACGTGTAAAATATGTAAATCAAACTTCAGCTTGGAACCGAAAATCACGCCAAGGTCCTTGAAGCTAGTCACAACATTGAGGGGGAGCCGAGGACAGAGTAGGAGAAGAGAAGAGGGGATATTTTGTGGGTGAAAGACATTTGATGACATTTCGAAACATTCCAAGTGAGAGAATTCACTGCGCACCAGGTAGCCAAAGTACCCAAATCTTTCTGTAATAACGAACAGTCACTAGCGGATTCTATCACTCTGAAAATTTTGAGATCATCAGCGTACAAAAGACAGGATGAGCTAAAGAGGGAAGGAAGATAATTAACAAATATAAGAAACAATAAAGGACCAAGAATAGATCCTTGCGGAACTCCTGAGGTAGGAAAATGGTGTTGAAGAGCAAGAGTTGACAATTACAACACAAGAGCGGGCACAAATGCAGGAGAAGAACCAAGAAAAGAGGACACCAGAGAGACCAAACCCTGCAATCTTAGACCGAAGAATAGCATGGTTCACAGAATCGAAAGCCTTGGCAAAGTCTGTATATAAAACATCTACTTGCTTTTGCTCGTCGATTGCGGAAGCAACGGTGTTTGTAAAAGACAATAAGTCTGTAACGGTTGACTTACCTTTAACGAATCCATGCTGTTCACTGGCCAGCAAGGGCTGAATAAAAAGGTACACTCTGTTGTCTTTCTCGAGGAGCTTACTAAAGCATGGCAAAAGGGAAATTGGACGGTAATTAGGGATGGAAGAAGAATCACCAGCTATATGAATAGGAAATATGTTGGCGGATTTCCAAAGGGCAGGAAAGGTACCGGTTGAGATACTAATGTTGAAAATTATTGACAGAGGAACACACAAAAAGGAAGCCAATGATTTGGTGAAAAAATTCGGAATGCCGTCAGCACCGATGCTTGAACTTCCATCGAGGGACAACATTAATGGTTCGACTGCCAAATGATTTGTTAAAGCAGTGGAAAAGGTTCGATTAGGTGTGGGAAAAACTTTTGAAGGTGAAGAACTATTGAGATGGGAGGTAAAAGAAGAAAAAAATTGAGCAAAGAGCTTGCAGGAGTCCTGAGGTGAGGACGCAGACTTATCATGAAGATACATGACAGAAGGAATGCCAGAGGAAGTTTTAAGGGATATGACATAAGACCAAAAAGGCTTAGGATTGTCGGAAGTAATGGAAGTTTCGATATGCTCCAGGTAGGCACGCAATGCGTCATTGGCTGCCTTTTTAGCAGCAGCCCGTAATCTTTGAAAATTCAAAACGCCGCATCTTTGGCTCTAAAAGCAACCGCAACATCGACTGTGAACCACGGAGGATCGGAACTTCTTAAACAGCGGAAGAAAGGAGTATAGCAGGAAATTAAGTTGGACAAGAGAAAATAAAATTTGTCAAAAGCATCATCCACACTTAGCCCTCTGAAGAAGTTTTACCAGTTAGTAGTATTGATTTCATTGGACAAAGCGGGATAGTTCACTTTTTTAAAATTAAAACGAAGATTAGAAACAGATTTGACTTTAGATGAACGGTGAAGAGTTAATTTCATAAAAAGAGGAGGATGATGAGGATCAGGTTGCACATACGGAGACATAGAAGGACTCAAGCACAAGGAAGAAGGGTGAATATTAGTAAGAACCAAATCCAGGATCCTGTTGTTAGTATTCGGTACGTTGTTAAATTGGAAAATAGAGCAAAGCGACATAAAGGAAGAAATAGCGAGAGAAATATTGCTAGAAGACAAAATATTAGAGAAAGTATCATCCCAAACAAGCGACGGCATATTAAAGTCACCACATAAAAGTAAGGAAGCACAAGGGAAGCGGTTATTAAGGCAGGACAAGAGTTCCGCAAAGAAACGTTCATATACCAGTACGGGGCTACTACAAGAGATGTAGATAGAGGAAACAAGCAGCACTGTGGATGGTGAAGGAGAAATACGGAAATAAGTCACTGCAGAGTGTTCCATTCAGATATTTGTGAATACCAAACCTCCTAGTGAAATATTACACGCAGATCGATTCCGATCTCTACGAAAAACAGTGTGAAGTGGAAAGATTTCATTACTGTATATATCCCCAGACAACCAGGTTTCTGTAAGGCAGACAATGTAATCAGTCGCAATTATCGAGGACATCTTTACACAATTAGCCTTGGTCCTCAGACCACGAACGTTCTGGTAATAAATTTTTCGGTTCAAACTCTGCTTGTTGATGAGTCTAGTTTCGAAAGCTCCGCGATGAATTCGTGATAATAAATTTTAAGAGGTCGGTTCAAGCTCTGCTTGTTGATGAGTCTAGTTTCGAAAGCTCCGCGATGAATTCGTGCGAAAGTTTTTCCGAGGTCTTCGAATGAACTCCTTAACTAAGGTGCCTGGAGGCCAGAAGGCAAAGTGATTCGAAACCAGGTGATGGTTTGGTTATCCAAATTGTCCTTTGTCAATTTCGCGCACATAAGAAGCGAAGGAACGTGGCCCAGCCTTGCAAAAACATACGATTTAATGTCTTCAGCCGTTGTAGAGTATGCGAGCCGCGATACAAATATTTGTAACGGTGGACGCACAACTGTTAATAAACGAGCGGCACGGGAAAGATCAGTCACCGGAACCGGTGTGATGGCCGATGGCTGACTCGCGCTCTTCTTAGCACTAGCGGATTTAGTCAGTGAGCAGACCACAATATCGTTAGTTGGCACGGTTGAAGACTTTACACGGCTTTCAGGCTGCAGACATTCCTGTGTGTTGAATCCGGCAGATGGAGGCATTAATAGTTGCAATGGCTGCAGCTGAGGCAGCAACTGAGGCTTCGAAGCAGTAGATTGAAACCGCGAACGTGTGCGCATCGCTGTCGGGGAACCAGGTGCGCTCGGTAAAACACAGCCCTCCGGATGAAGATGTTGAAGGTTGCTCAACGTTGGCAACACGGACCAGCAGATCAACCTCCTTGCTGGTGGAAAAAAAATCGTCCGATAATTGAGCAAGAGATCTAGCTAGCGTATCGATGGCAGACTTAGCGGATCGAAGACGCAAAGCAAAGGACGCCATCGAGTGTTTTCTACATTTCACGCAGAACCAGTACACCCCCGAGTCTCGATTAGAGATCACATCAGTGCACTTACCCGGCAGCGAAACACACTTGGAATGGAACGTCAGTGAGCAAAAGCCAGCACACGTCACCGTAGGTGAAGTATCCTTCTTGGCCAAGCAGCCAGCAGCATCACTGAGTGCCATAATGTTCAATTAATTGTAGATGTATTAACCACACAACAAATGAAAAGTGTCAATATTTCACACACGCTACACGCGAAGGGTTAAGGATAATATGATAGAAAGACCAAAAGTTTAAATTGTCCGAAAGTTTAAACTGTCCAAAAGCTTAAATTGTCCAAAAGCAATAGATGAATTGAAGCTTTGATAATGTAGAAGAAAGCACAAGATCGCAATTATGCCTAGTACTATACTCTTCGCGAAACGCATTCAACGGTCAAATCCCATACAGAAGAGATTTACAGACGAATTGAAAAGCTCTTTTTGTATGAGATTTGACCGTTGAATTCGTTTCGCGAAGAGTATAGTACTAGGCATTAGCACGAACTATGATCAAGCGCGCACACTTTCCGGATGAAATGTCTAAAATATCGAAAATGTAAAAGCTTCGATAAAGTTTAAGCAGAAGATCAAAATAAGCACGGACTATGATCAAGCGCGCACACTTTCCGGATGATAAGTAAGAAATATCGAAAATTTA
>OZ022264.1:162975631-163119002 GCA_963978885.1 Nemotelus pantherinus | reverse complement strand
GGTTTAGGCATAGAATTTCGTTATCTTTAGTAAACGGTTTAGGCATAGAATTTCCAAATCGTAGTGATCTTATAGTGAAAATAAACACCAAATATTAAGATCTAGAAAATTTGACAACTTTTGCGATTAACATTTGCAATGAAAATAAGTGAACATTGTTTAAATTTATGAAGCTCTGGACATTTTTCGGATGGCAGCCCCAAACGCCTTTCTACCGCAGTAACTTTCGATGAAGTCACCGAAATTAAAATTAGCTTAGATTCTATTATTACCTATGGTGTATTATTTTTAAGTAGGAGAAGTAAGTAGTGGTAGAATCCATACTCAAAATCTGCACAAATCCTCTACTGTTCTTCGAACATTAGTGCTTCTAGCGGTTCTGATGTGCTAGGGTTTTTTTCCTTTCAAAAACTCAAATGCATCAATAGCCTAGTGGTCACATGTATTTTTACTATACTGTTCCACAACAAAATCATAGCACAGTGAGTATGGTCTTGGCTTATCAACCCTATACAGGCCTTGAGCTCTGTGCTCGATCTTCATCAGTGCGGTCAGTTTTTGAATCGTAAGCTTCAAATTTTTGCATATTCCTACATTAAAATGTGAAAAATATTTCATGTTCAGAGAAAACAAATTGAAAAAAGCCTAGCGCATCAGAACCGCTAGAAAACTGAATTTCGAAGAAATTGTTTTTGAGTGACCAAAAATGTGGAAAGACGGTATACACTTTTTTGTAGTATCCAGTGCAACAAAACCCAATTATAACATAGATGAAGAAAATGTTCAGTGCTGGCAACACTTTTCCAACGAAGCAGCAACCATACTAAGCTCATACTTAGACTTACTTATCCTCTGAATTTCGTTCTCATCGCAGGATTACATCGAAAGCTTCAGCAGTTAAACGTTGTTTAAGGCTGCCATCCGAAAAATTTTCAAAACTCGGAAAATTTAGAAATTGATTCCTTATTTTTATTGCAAATACTTTGCATATAAGAATGCAATTTGAAGCATCTGCTGGTGCAATATTTATGAACATGTCTGATGCTGGTTACCCTGTGCTAGCAGCAAATCAAAATACTCATATAGATATACCAAATCTGCTTCACGTTAATTTAAACCCATCCTGTGAATCTCGTTTTGTGTGAAAAAAAACTTTAGAGTTACCACCCCCAACACTTTTCAAATTTTCAAAACGTTAATATAAGTTGTTAGTTTTCATTGCAGGATAATTGCCGTTTGGAAATCTAAAAGCATAATCGCTTGGTAAAGAATTTTCAAAAAATTACATAAATGGTCATAGCTGGCAGCCCTCTCATGATTTTTTTATGAAACTCATACGGCATTTGGTTTGCATTAAAGTCCTTTTACTGGACGTATTTTGTTTTGATTTCCTGACTAGACAATAAATTATAGGAAAACAAGCTTTATTTTGCTAAACAAATTTGCAAAATCTAGGAGTTCAATATCACTATAGCTGTCAACTTTTTTCTGATTTTTCGACGAAATTTTCAGCAAATGTTGAAAAATGTGATGGCTGAATCGGAAGTCATAGGCCAAAAAAGCAGTTTTTTCTCAGTGATTTTTCAAGATGGTACCACTGCCACAGTATTGCCTGAATTTCAAAATTACTTCCATCAAACCTGGTCCCAGTTAGTATCAATATGTTCTGTGAATTTCATTATCATTGGATAAGCCGGTCATCAGTTCTCGTGAACAGAATTTTCGAGTGCTGAAAATAGAAGTAATTTGGTGTTGAGTTACCGTTCTTGTGCAAGTCGGAATTTTGAAAATTTTAATTTGGCATGATTCACAAAGGTAAAATTTATCAGTTATTTTAATATTTGGTCAAGAGGCAAAAATTTTTCAGGAGGGTCGTTGATTTGACGGATTGTTTTTCAGGAGCCTGCCGTTGCTGCAGGGTTACCTGCACTGTCTAGAAAATCCAAATATGTTAAGTTTTAATTGACAGTAATACGCTCTGCAATTTTCACGATGATCTAATGTTTTTGACAGAAGTTATGTATGACAAATCAAAATTTGAAAAAACTTCCATACCTTCTTTAAGGCACTCAGCACCCACACATGGCTCAAAATTTCCAATTCTTTATCATAACCAAGCTTTAAACATAGTAAAGTTTAATTTCCAATACTTTTTTCTAACAAAACCTTACACGGCTTGGAAATATAGGAGTACTTGAAAATTCACTAAAATGCCCGCTACGGGTACAAATCTATGTTCTTCGAAAATTTCAGCTCAATCGGATTGGCCACTCCAGAGATTATCTTCCTTAATCATTTTGCTGATATATATATAAATATATATATATATATATATATATATATATATATATATATATATATATATATACATATATATATATATATATATATATATATATATATATATATATATATATATATATATATATGTAGACATATATATATATATATATATATATATATATATATATATATATATATATATATATATATATCTATATATATATATATATATATATATATATATATATATATATATATATATATATATATATATATATATATATATATGTATATATATATATATATATATATATATATATAAAGAAAAATGAATTTTCGGCGAAACGAGTTTAATAATGAATTTTCTTCGAAAACTCAGTAAAAATATATGTATACGTATTTTAAAAACAATCAACTTAAAATTGGAGTGTAGGGTTTTAAAGATCCTACCTCTTAGTGAAACACAGTCATCGAATTTAGCAATACGTTTAATTTACACTATACAAAATATACGTTTTAACATTGATACTCGCAATACTCACAGGACGATGAACGACGGAGGAGTGAGTCATTGTCGCGGAGACGAAAGTACATTTTTCTCACCTAAGTATTGTCGGCGGAAGATAGGTGTCTAGTACACGATGTCTGTGTGTGTTGATGTCGCTACACTACTCCCCTTCGAGCGGCTTCGTCAGCTGATGTTGACAAGTTGAGTATGTTGACGTCGCTGACATAATAAAAACTAATTAAATTGTAAATTTAACAGTTTTCGAAAGCGTGGCTTTAGCTTTGGGGCCTTGATAAACTTTAAGTGCAGGTTCCTTTGACTGGTGTGCTATTACTGTCGAGGAACTGGAGTTCGATGTTGAAGTCTCCACTGTGGCTTCATAATACGCTGGTTTAAGTCGCTCAACGTTAACATGTATGGATTTTCCCTGAACTTCGAGGTGAAAACATTTTTCGTTTGTCTTTCCAGCACCTTGTATGGGCCCTCATACGGATGTTCCAGTGGCTTTTTGTTGCGATCCACTCGAACAAAACCATGAACATATCCCTGTGCACGAAAATGTTTCTTCTGCTGTGTTGAGATGCTGGAGTAGCTCGAATTTGTTTCATATGCTCGCGAAATTTCTCGACAAAGAACTTTGGGTCGGGAGACATGACCTCATTGAAGAAAAATTCTCCCGGAATTCGAATAGTAACTCCATATACCAGCTCAGGTGCAGTCGCACCGATGTCTTCCTTGACACTAGTTCGTAGGCCAAGTAATACAGTTGGTAAGATATCTACCCAATCTGGACTATTGTGGCACATTATCGCTATTTTTAGTGAGCGATGCCAACGCTCAATCATCCTGTTAGAGGAAGGATGATATGCAGTGGTTCGAATTTTCTTGCAACCAACAAGATGCGTTAAAGCCTGGAGCAAGAAGGATTCGAATTGAGAACCCTGGTCTGATGTTAGCGAAGCAGGTGCTCCAAATCGTGCTACCCAATTCAAATAGAATGCATTTGCGATTACATCGGCCGTGACTGCTTTGACTGGGACTGCTTCCGGCCATCTCGTGATGCGATCGATCATTGTCAGGAGATACGAGAAACCTTTTGATCGCGTTAATGATCCCACGATAATGATATGTACATGGCTGAATCTTGCATCCGGCATCTCGATTTGTCCACGTGCTGGTTGGGCATGCCTACCGATTTTGCTTCTTTGGCAGGCGATGTATGTACGACCTCATTCAGTTATGTCTTTTGACATACTTGGCCAAACGTACTTCTGACTAATCATCTTCTTCGTGGCTCGTCCACTAGGATGAGATAGTCCATGTTTCAGGTCAAAAATCGTTCGTCCGAGAGCTTTTTGAATATATGGACGGATTTTTGCAGCTGACACATCACAATAGACTGTCGTATCTGAGTCATCGATGCGAAGTTTGCGCAAATCCAATGATGTTTCCGTACGAAGTAGGTGTTTAAGCTCGTCATCATTCCTCTGCGCTTGTGATAGCTCTTGGCTTGTAATTGCTACCGGCATAGTGATTGTGCTGATCCTTGACAGTGCATCTGCTGTGGCGTTTTCGTTTCCAGCAACGTGAACTAGAATTGTTGAGAACTGTCCAATGAAATCTAATTATCTCAACTGTCTTGGAGATGCTTTCCCGGATTTTTGCTTAAATGCAAATGTAAGCGGCTTATGATCAGTTTTAATAGTCAGTGGTCGTCCTTCAATCATGTTGCAAAAATATTTCACAGCGCTATAGATGGCTTGTAGCTTCCGATCATAGGTGCTCTATTTACATTGCGCACTGCTATACTTTTTGGAAAAGAATCCAAGTGGTTCCCAAATTTTGTTGTTTAGCTGCTCTAATACTGCTCCCATGGCATTATTTAAAGCGTCGCATTTAAGCGCCAGTTGGGCATTTTCGATGGGATGTCATAGCAATGTTGAATTCGCCATCAGTTCCTTGCACTTCTTGGATGCTTCTTCTGCAACAGGATTCCACACGATTTGGGATTTTTCTTTCTTCTTGGCGCCAACTAGAAATGCATGTAGTGGTGCTTGAATTTCGGCTGCATTCTGTAATGACTTCCGATAGGAGTTTATTGCACCCAGAAATCTTCGCAAATCGGCAATCGTTACTGGTTTCGTGAACTCTAGGATGGTTTTCACGCGTGCAGAAAGAGGACTGATGCCGTTCTCATCAATGAAATATCCAAGATACTCCACTGATAGTGTTCCGAAAACACATTTGGAAACGTTTATCGACAATCCAAACTCTTGAAGTCGTTTGGAAACTGTTTCTAAATTTTCTTGATGTTCCTCGTGCGACTTCGATGCGATCAGGATGTTGTCTATGTATGCGTAGCAAAACTGCAATCCTCGTAGTGCTGAGTCAATTTACCGCTGAAAAGTCTGTGTGGCGTTGCACAGCCCAAATGTCATCACATTGAACTCGAAAAGTCCGAACGGAGTGATAACAGCTGTTTTCGGAATATCCTCGGGTGCTACCGGAATTCGGTTGTACGCTCGTGTCAAATCTAATGTCGTAAATATTTTACATCCACTTAGATTGTGAGAAAAGTCATTCAAATGAGCGATTGGATATTTGTCCGGGATGGTACCGGCATTGACACGTCGGTAATCGCCACATGGTCTTCAATGACCGTCTTTTTTAGCCACAAGATGTAATGGGCTTTTCCAAGGGCTGCTGGAAGGCTGACAGATGCCGAGCTCAAGCATAAACTCGAATTTGGCCTTCGCTTCGCGCGATTTCTCCGTTGATAGTCTACTCGCTCGTTCAGCAACTGGTGGTCTCTTCGTTAAAATGTGATGGTACACACCGTGGCTCATAACCTTTTTGGTATAACCGAGATACGTAACATCATGGTATTCCTTAAGCAGGTTTCGGTAAGGTGCACTTGATGCTACAGTTGATATTCCAGAACTTGCGTTATTCGAAACATCGTCGATAGACTTCATATTTATTTTCGCATCCACAATTAGCTTTCTTCGTAGATCAACTAACAATTAAAAGTGGCGTAACAAGTCTGCTCCTTTGATAAGCTGTCGCACATCTGCGATGGTGAAACTCCACGGGAATGAACGTCGAAGGCCGAGATCAAGAATTAAAAATTTCTCACCGTAAGTACCGATCGGAGTGTTATTGGCAGCATACAAATTGTATTTGCAAGGTGCTTGGTGATGTTTTGTCTTCGGAAGGACTGACACATCAGCACCTGTGTCTACCAAAAAACTTAGTCCAGTTTTCTTATCATTGATAGTAAGTCGGCGTTGGTGGAGTGAGTCGCCCTCGGCTGCTGAAACGCGGGACGACGAATTTAGTTTTCCGTCTTCGTCTCGGTGCTTTTCCACTGGCAAGGTGCTTTGCAATTTCTTGCATGTTTTCCGAAGCGAGTATGGAAAAAACAAAATGGTCCACACGATCGTGATCTGGATTTGCTTCTTTTACCACGAGATTTGAAGGGCGATCGACTTCGCGTCCGCAATTCTAATCGCTCAAGACGGTCCAGAATCTGTGATAGAAGGTCGTTTCTCATTTCAGGTTCTCGATGTTGCTGAGCCGTTGAAATTCCAGGTGGGTGCTGTAGCTCCAACATTAAATCAGCCATCTTTGCTAGCTTATCCACATCAGGTTCACTCGAGATGGCAAGAACGACACGAATATTTTCTGGTAGCTGTTCCAGTAATAACGTTCCGAGCATAACGTTGGTTACCTGATCACCTCCTGTATTTCGAAGGTCCTGGAGGTAATGTGACGGCTTCTTGCCTTCCAAATTTTGACCTTGAAACAGTCGTCGAAGTCGTGACTCAACAGATTCAGCAAAGATTCAGCAAGATCCTTTTTTTTACCGCTTGATATTTGTTTTCCGCCGTAGGATTTCTCGCAATTGAAATTACGTGTGGTAATATCCGCATAAATTAGGTTAGGTTCAACTGGCTGGCCAGGTCCACACATAGACCCATTGGTCCGTAGTGGTACCAGTCCAAACGGCCATCGAAGGTCCCAGGCCTGTCCTTCAGCCTCTGCTCTGCTACATGTGAGAGATCCACCAGCCAGTGCTCACCGAAGCAGCGCTGCCTGGTTTTCCCGTGCTGGGCAGTGGCATAGAAGGTGTTGGATTGTTTCTGAGACTCCCGGCTCTTGACACTTCCTACAGGTGCTGCTGGTTAGGAGTCCCATTTTCATGGCATGAGCTGCTACATGACAGTGGCCGGTAATGATACCGACCAGCCGTTTGCAGTCAGTTCGCGTCAATTCGAGTAGGTAGTTAGTAGCTACGACATTGTTCGACTCCCACATGATTTTGGTTAGCTTGCAGGTCTGAGTTACACGCCATCTGCACGTCGCAATATGCATCATATTGGAGTCAATTGAGTATTTGATTGTCTGGATTGGAGTAGGAATATCAACTGATCCTGACAGGGGAAGGCTAGCCCCGTGCTTGGCTAACGCGTCTGTCCTCTCGTTTCCTTCAATGCCCTTGTGACCAGGAACCCAGAAAATTCTGACTCTTCTGTTGTTGCCCAGTCTATTCAGGGCCTGAATGCAGTCAAGTACACACTTGGATTTGTATGTGGAAGACATCAGAGCTTTAACCGCCGCTTGACTGTCTGTAAAGATGTTGATTTCCACACTTGTGGTATCTCTGGCGTATTCTAGGTCTGCGGCTTTACGTATCGCAAAAACCTCCACCTGAAAAATACTACAGTGATTAGGAAGCCTGAAAGCTGCTTCCAAGTTGCTTCTGCGGAAAATGTTGCAGCACCCACTCCGGCAGACGTTTTAGAGCCGTCAGCGTTGATGCTAAGAATTGCTGCGCCCATTTGCCGATTCCACTCTTGCCCATCCCCCACAATCGCCTGATATCCCCGCTCGAAGTACTGAGTGGGAACCAAGTCGTCGGTGCTACCCGCGAACCCCCGCTCAATACTGCTGTGACCGAAGGATCGTGACTCGAAGTGTCCCGATTCCCTAAGCCTGACAGCAGCTTTTGCGGCAGCGCTCCTGACGAAGAGGTCAAGCGGAGGGAGATGGAGTAAGACATTGAGAGCAGACGAAGGAGTCGAGGCTAAGGCACCTGTGGTGCAGAGAGCCGCCAGCCGCTGAACTCTGTTCGCCATGCTAGCAAAGGTAGTCTTGTTCACTGCTGGCCACCAGACCAAGCATCCGTAAGCAAGGATAGGCCTGGCTATCGCCAAATAGATCCAATACGTTAAAGCAGGGCCTAGACCCCACGTTTTACCCAGTACTCTCCTGCTGGCGTAAATCGCATTGCTAGCCCGTTTAACTCTCTCCTCCAAATTTGCCTTCCAGGTGAGCTTGCTGTCCAGAACAAAGCCTAAGTACTTATTTTGTGACTTGAGGCTTAACCTGGCGCCGCTCAACCTGATTGGAGGTAATTCAGGAATTTTGTACTCTCTTGTGAAAAGTACGAGATCAGTTTTATTAATGTTGATGCCGAGGCCCACGGTGTTTGCCCATTCCCCAACCAGCCCCAGAGCATACTCGATGAGCTGGCCGACTGTGTGCGGAAATCTGCCCGAGACTAAAATGGCAATGTCGTCGGTATAGGCCACAACCGTGAGTCTTTTGCGTTCTAGCCTATCCAAAATTGTATTTACAACCAGGTTCCATAAGAGAGGGGATAGAACTCCACCTTGCGCATACTGGATGACGTATTTAAACTTCGTCTCATACTGCGTAATTTTTGCGGTATGAAAAGCGGCTTCTACCTGCTCCAACCAGAACTCCGGATCCGGCCTGTAGAACGAAGGAAATTTCGTGATGCGTGCTTGTTCTACAAACTTGTTGTGTGATGCTCCAACCACAGGCTTTGGTGTGACCGGCGAAGGCGGCGTAGCAGGAACTCGTGTTTGGTTGGGACTTTCATCGGACCAATCTGCCGTAGCTATATTTATACACAATGTCTTTCTCACTTTTCACTTTACAGCTTATAATGTCAATATTATCAACCGATTGTTATAGGTTACTTGTCCGAAATGGTGGCACTAATAAGTCACTTCACTATTGTCTTTCACCCAAACTAGTCTTCGAAATCTTAGTGTCGAAAATAGCGTCAGGATCTGGATCGCGTCACTTGACTAAATTATTTCACCAAACAGTAATGCGGTAACTGCATCACGTCGGGGTCACCACTTGTAGGGTTTTAAAGATCCTACCTCTTAGTGAAACACAGTCATCGAATTTAGCAATACATTTAACTTACACTATACAAAATATACGTTTTAACATTGATACTCGCAGTACACACAATACTCGCAATACTCGCAGGACGACGAACGACTATTCACTAACTTAACCTAAATGTTGACAAATGCTCAGTTATCTCTTTCTCCTACAAATCATGTCCCATTAATTTAAAATTACTTTTTAAATGACACTCTATTAAACCCTTCCAATAAATTTCGTGACTTAGGTGCACTACTAAACTCTGTTTTTACTCTGAATGACCACATTGATTCAGTACGAATGCGGACCAACAGTGCACTTGGCTTCTTAAAAGGACGGTCTAAGGAATTCAATGACATTCAAACGACAAAATTCTTATTCTGCTCTCTGGTTCGCTTGATCCTAGAATATGGGTACTTAATGTGGTCTCCATATTATACGGAGCAAATATACCGCATTGAATCTGTTCAGAAGAGATTCTTAATTCTTGTTATAGTTAATTCCGCTGGTCTGATCCTTTTTGCTTACCTTCTTATAAAAGCCGCTTGCAATTATTTACCCTGGACACTCTTAAAACTCGACGTCAAAATTTCAAAGCTCTATTCAGTGAGAATTTACACATTGGAAACCTGAACTGTGAGATTTTGTTATCAAAATTGAACTTTCATGTTTGCCACGGTGAACGTTGATATCATAGTGCCTTATGCATGCCGTTTCATTAAATTGATCATGGAATAAATGAACCAACCTGCACAATAGCCAAAAGTTTAAATTCAGCGTATCAAATGTTCGACTTTAATCATGCATTTCAAATCTTCAAAACCTTTTAACTTTTTTTTCTAATTTCATTAATCTAACTTTCTAGTACACATTTCGTTGGTGTGACTGTGATTTAATAAATAAATAAATAAAATAAATAAATAATACACCAGAAGTCCGTGTTTTTCGGTATGAATCAGCGATGAAGCTGAAAGGCAAAGCGGCACTGGTTAACCTGAAGAGTTCCCAGTCGGAAAACACAGATGAGCAATTTCTGAATGGTGGACTATAAAAGAAATGCAAAATAGAAGCGAATATTGATGTCAGCATTCCTGAGTAAAAACTGACCGGAAAACACATATCAGTGGAAGAGATCTCATTACCGTTACGTAAAAGGAATAGCTTCGGGCGGCTTTGATCGCAAAAATTAGGGTGGGCCGGGTACAAGTCGCTTCGATTAACTGAAACTTTTACTTCATACACACTATGGAGCGATAATTTAGTGTCGATCACCACTATGACAAGAAAAAGAATCGGGCAGGTAAAAATGTTTAAAACATCAACCCCCGCTGCCTAGATTAACGATCATCACAGGATTTCATTGAGAGCCGTTAATTTCAAAATTCAACATCATTTCACTTTTATTATTTATTTACACGAATTTTAATCATTTAAACACTTTCAACCGAACTAAACCAATTTTAGCTAAATCTTTACCTTTTGCTTAAAGATATAGATCAGTTCTCACACTACCTTGATTATTTCACGTGTTATCTAATGCTGGCTTGCTGGTGGCCTCTTTCGTTAATTTCGTTCCTGATGATGTTTGCCTGCACCGGTCGTTCCGCTCCCTTGGTTGGGCTGTTGAGTTTCTGCCAGGTTCACTAATCTTATTACCCGCAGCTTGATTTCAAATGACCGCTTCAATTACAATAAAAAAACTCCACTAATTACTTGTTTTGGATTTTGCGGCTTATCTTTTCACGCGAAGTGTGCAGGTCTCACTGCACCTATGGGGGACTGTATCAATCGCGCGGATTCGGGTATACATTACTACTGTGAAAAATGCCGGAAACATTCAATTCTTACTTACGTGGATAGACTTCGTGCCAATTTACGGAATTTTACTGTGCTTGAGGTCTCTTTCAACGCATTACATAAGCAGCTTGGTCTCTTTCAACGCATTACATAAGCAGAGTGCTAAGCAGCACACTCCGCAAGGAGACCGAAAAGCTCCTAAAATTTGCTTTGACTGAGCGTCCATCTACTTCCGCGTCGCAAGATGCGCTGGTTGTCAGTGATGTCGTACCCGTCAGTGATGTCGGCTATCGTACCTCCCGCCTCACCTGTCGGTCCTGCGCCTTCTCTTCCTGGTGGAATCTGCACTCGAAGTCAGAAGCATCAAATTTCAATTCAGACCCAGCTGCAACAGCCTTCTAATCAAGCTCAGCCTGTTCGTACTTCTGCGGAGCCGATGCCACTTACGGATCTTCAAATAATTAATTCACCGAGTATACAGATTCAGCCTAAAACTCTTTCCAAGCCTCAGGCTCAACGTAAGCGACAAACGCCGCATCATGTCGTTAACCTCCACGCGCCCAACATCCAGATGCGTTCGGATGATAAGACTGAGCCTGTCACTGTTCCTGATAACCAGGTTGTTACTTTGTGCGATGCTCCGCCAATACCTGTGGCATTGCTTCCTCTCCAAATTTTCGTCAGTCGGGTAACCTACGGAGTTTCTGCAGAGGATATAACAAACTTCATCACATCTAGGCTTGGTTTTTCGCCTAGCATCTTATCATGTGTTAAACTCACGCCTGATAACTTACCGGATAGAGCTATTGCCTCTTTTAAAATCATCGTATCTGCTGGCTTGAATATCGTTCTTGCGCCGGAGTTTTGGCCAGCTGGCATCCTTGTTCAAGAATTTCAACAACGCCAACGGAAAAATTTTCTGAACAACGCCAAACGAGTCTTACACGCCTAACTAGTAGATCTACTTCACTTTATATCTTCTACCAGAATGTTCGTGGTGTGAGGACTGAACTTAAAGAAGTTCTGCTCGCGTCTACTTTAGACTTACATCACGTTATCTGTTTCACTGAGACATGGCTTAATGACAATATTTTGAACAGAGAATTTCTTCCATGTTATACTGTTTTCCGGAGAGATCGTGATCGGGTTGCTTCTTTCAAAGCCGATGGCGGAGGTGTCTTAATTGCTATCCATAACACTCTTCATGGAGCAATCTGTGCCGAGTTTGTTCCTTCTCCTCCTGCTGAGTGTATTGTTGTACGTGCTATCCTTTCCCCATCTTCCGAGCTACTTGTCTGTTGTGTTTATATACCATGTAACTTGTCTGTCACTGCCTGCGAACGTTTTTACGCTGAGCTTTCCAGCTTCATCCTCTCTCGATTTCCTTTAACTCCCCTCCTAATTTAAGGTGACTTTAACATGCCCACTGTGGAGTGGGACACCAAAAACCTTAGTTTACTATCCAACAACCACCTCTCTGTTGCGACTTCGTCCTTTCTTTCACTTTGTTCTTGTTCCCAAATTAACCACCTTTGTAACACTACTAACAGAATCCTCGACTTAGTCCTTACTAACGTTCCTTTAGACTCCCTTTCTCTCTCTTCTGCTCCTTTTGCTTATGTGCAACCTGATCCTCATCACCCTCCTCTCCTGCTTGATGTTGACCTGAACTTCCAGGTAAAGAATAAATGTCCTTCTTTTCAGCGTTACAATTTCTTCAAAGCTGACTTTCAAAAAATGTCCTCCGAAATCAGTCTTATCAATTGGTTTTCATTTTTCAAGGGATTGGATGTTGATTGTGCATTGTCCAAGTTCTACTCTTTCTTTTCTAACCTTATCTTTCGTTTTACTCCCATTAAACGTTCTCTCAAACCTAATGATGTCCTTTGGTTCACTTTGAAAGTCTCTGATGCTCTTAAAGCTAAGGATAAAGCTCGTGAAAAGCTGAAGAAGACGGGTTCACCCTCTGACCTTCAGGAATTTCGTAGTTTGCGTTCTGACACTAAAAAAGTGCTCAAGCAGGCAATGCGTGATTGCTTTTCGAACATCGAGGCTTGAATCTGTTCCAATCAATCTAAATCCTTTTGGTCCTACATCCGTTCCCTCAAATCCAATTCTTCAGTTCCTGATTCTATGTCTATTGATGATGTTACTGCTTCCACTCCTCAGGCTATTTGTGATTTGTTTGTTGCCTTTTTTTCCTCCTCCTTTAAAAAAAACCCACTAAATACCTCTATAGCTCCCACTGTCTCTCGTACCTCTCCTGCATTACCTATGTTTAGTACTAATTCTTTGGAAGTTGAAATCCTTTTGCATACCTTAAATTCCAATGCCAGTTCCGGTCCTGATGGTATTCCTAACATCCTTGTCAAATCCCTCTCATCCTCGCTATGTGTTCCTTTAGCTATCCTTTTCAACATTAGCCTTACTTCTGGTGTATTCTTTTCTTTATGGAAATCCGCCAATATTTTCCCAATCTTCAAATGTGGTGATCCTTCCGTTGTTTCCAACTATCGTCCTATATCCCTCCTCTGCTGTTTCAGTAAAATCCTTGAACGTCTTGTCTACAATAGAATTTATCCTTTCCTACAGCCCTTACTTGCTCCTGAGCAGCATGGTTTCTTTAAGGGTCGCTCCACATCGACCAATCTTATGGAGTTCACTAATTTTGTAGCCTCTGCCTTCGATTGTCAACATCAAGTTGATGTAATCTACACAGACTTTTCGAAGGCTTTTGATTCTGTGAACCATAACCTGCTGCTCCTTAAACTTAATGGTTTTGGTGTTTTTGGTCCCCTCCTCTCCTGGTTTTCCTCTTATCTTCATAGTCGTCCCTGCAGAGTTACTTTTAATGGTTCCATTTCTTCTCCTTTTTTTCCCACATCCGGAGTTCCTCAAGGTTCTATTCTTGGCCCCTTACTTTTTATCTTGTTTGTCAATGACCTTCCTTCTGTAATCAATTCTCCTTGTCTTTTATATGCGAATGACTTAAAATTATACAGAGCAATCAGATCCGCGAACGATTTTCACCAGTTGCAAGCTGATTCGTTTGCTCTTAATCTCTGGTGTCAAGACAACTTTTTGCCTCTGAATATTTCGAAGTGCCACCAGATGTCTTTCGCATATAAAAATACTCCACATGTGTTCTCTTATTCTTTGTCTGGTAGTTCCCTGTCAGTTGTCCAGCATTTTAGAGACCTGGGTGTGGTGTTTGATTCGAAATTAAGATTTGATATTCACGTTATGAATATGACGTCCAGGGCCTCTAGGATTGCTGGATTTGTTTTGCGTTCTTCCTATATGTTTACCAACATTTCCTCCTGTATTCATTTATATGTCTCTTTAGTACGCAGTATTCTAGAATATGCGTGCCAAATCTGGTCTCCGCGCTTACAGTACTTATCTGATGCTATTGAATCTATTCAGCGCAGTTTCACTCGCTCACTTCTTTTTAAATTTAATATCCCCTATTGTCCCTACTCCTCTCGTCTTTCCCTCCTTCGTATGTCCTCGTTGCAATCACGGAGGTTGTTCCTCGATGAGTGTTTCCTCTTCAAACTTTGCCAAGGCATTTTTTTGACAGATCTCGGTTCACACATAACCAGACGTGTATCCAACCGTCCAAGTCGTTCTTCTGAAGTTTTCTCTGTTCCTTTTGCACGTACGGAAGTCTACTTCCATTCGCCTTTGCTGCGCCTACCCAGAACGCACAACGCCCTTAAACTTGGTCCTCTCCCCCAATCTTTTTTACAATTCAAGCATGTATTAAAAATGTTACCTTGAATTGCTACTTACCTTAGTCCTAATTTTAGTTTTTAGTTTTCTAATTTTAGTTTTTAGTTTTCTAATTTTAGTTTTCTAATTTTTAATTATTTTAGTTATTTCTTTTCCTTTTTCATATTTCTTTTTTTGTTATTTTTGCTTTCTTGTTGCTGTAATTGGAATTATATCTGTAGCGCAAGGGATTAATAAATAAATAAATAAATAAATAAATACAGCTGAATATCTTCAGTTTAATGACCAATTCCATCTTCGGTGAAAGCTCGTGCGCGTCATAGCTGTGTTCCTCGATTGTTCTCGTATATTTCTATTTTTTCGACTGATTTATCTGTGTTTAACTGAAAATTTTCATAGTCAAGTGCGTGCTCATTGATTGTGTCCTCATTTCATTTGCATCTTTTGTGATCTTCGTCTGGTGTCATCGGGAATCATCAAACACTTGTGTCTCTTTGTTTGAAATTTTTCTTCACCCGAAAAACTTAAAACTTAGCAGTGAATGTTTCCAGTTCCGTTGTGTGCTTTTATAGTGTACCGAGCTTGACAATTTTGCATATCTTTTGGCGCTATTCGCCCGAAAAACATAAATCTTAGTAGTGAATGTGTCCAGCTCCGTTTTGTGCTTTAATTACTCACCGAGCTTGATAATTTGCATATCTCTTGGCGCACCGGCTTTTTACAAGCTTTTGGCTGCTCAATTACTTTCTGCTTTTAAAGCACCGTCAAGCTTACTGTTCGAGTTGATAAACGAAAATGGAAGCAGGCAGCTCCGCCTCTCAATGCCCCGTGGCCTGTGGGTATTGCGATAAGCCAATAGAAAGCAAGCCGTTCGCATGCAATGGAATCTGCGGGAGGTCGTTTCATTTTGCTTGCGTCAAATCAGCACGGAGACCGCAGGCATCTTCGACATTTACCTGTCAGGAGTGCAGTGAAATAAAGCCGTGTCACGTTTTGAGGTTGCTTAATTTAACCAACGCTAACATCCAACAAGTATGTACTACCAGCGAAGCTCTAAAGGATGATAGCTCCACCATCGCTAGCCTAGTAAACGGCATATCTTCAGCTCTCTCACCGTTTTTCGAAACTTTGACTGACATCAGGTCGCATCTGGACGACATAAGATACATTAAAGACAGCATCTCTAGTTTGAATGATAAGTACGACGCTATTCTTGGTAGAATTAAGAATCTAGAATGCAAAACTGGACTGTTGAATGAATCAATAATCGATTTGCAACCGCTGGAACAAGCGAATGTACAGGTTTTGTCACCTACATCTGATAATCACCTACAGTCACTTAATGACAAAGTTGCTAGGATCTTTTCGACTCTGAGAGGCTGCGCTACGTCATCTTTAAACATTGCTCGCCGCACTTCTAGTTGCCAGACTGACGTTTTAGAGAATCCTCACGGCGCTCGTGAAAATACAAAACCCAGGAATTCCTCCTCCTGTCAGGCTGATAGCTTAGACCATAGTAGCCCAATCACAGGTGCCAGAAAAGCATCGAATAAAGAAAGGGGGATAAGACGCAAGCAGTCTAAATCAATCGACAACTCCCCGGCAGGTGACAAAGAGGAAGAAACAACGAAAATCATTCTTACAGAAGGATCTGAGAAATCAGATGAAGAAGCAAATCTGAACTTCCTCACACACGAAACAAACAGCGCTCGCCCAGTTCCTGCTAGATCCGGAGCTGAAACTTTTAGTTGCAAGCTCAATGGTGTGGTGAAGCCTCGGGTGTTATTCTTATCAAGGCTTGCTCCAACTACTACCCCCGACGATGTGAAAAACAATATCATTGACATCCTACACCACACTAAAAATTTTTACTAATGTTCGAAGAACAATAGTATTAAACTCGTTTCGCCGAAAATTCATATTTCTTTATATATATATATATATATATATATATATATATATATATATATATATATATATATATATATATATATATATATATATATATATATATATATATATATATCAGCAAAATGATTAAGGGAGATAATCTCTGGAGTGGCCGATCCGATTGAGCTGAAATTTTCGCAGAACGTAGGTGTATAATAGTAGGTAGGTCCCCAAATTCAGATATCCTAAACTTTTTGGCGGCGGCGAGCGTTTTAGTGAATTTGGAGGAACTCCTATATTTCCAAGCAGTGTAAATTTTTGTTAAAGAAAAGTATTGGGAATGAAAACTAATTATGTTCTTAGCTTGTTTATGATAAATAATCGGAAATTTTGAGCCGTGTGTGGGTGCAGAGTGTTTAAAAGTAGGCAAGGATTTTTTTTCAAATTTTGATTTGTCATTATATGTAAGAAAAACAATGGATTATCATGAAAATTACAGAACGTATTGATGTTGACTAAAATTTAGCACGTAGAGATTTTCAGCATAAAGCGGGTAACCCTGTAGCTGTGGCAGGGTGCTGAAAAAAAAATCCTTCAAATCATTGACCTTCCTGAAAAATTTTTGATTTTTGACAAAAAATTCAAATCTTTGATAGATTTTATCCTTTGTCCTTCATCTCAAAATAAAATTTTCAAAATTCCGTTTTGCACAAAAACGGCAACCCATCACCAAATTACCTCTATTTTCAGCACTCAAAAGTTCTGTTCACGAGAACTGACGACCGGATAATCCGATCATAATCAAATTTACAGGATATGTTGGTATTATTTAGGACCAGGTCTGATAGAAGCTATTTTGAAATGCGGGCAACCCTGTGGCAGTGGTGCCATCTTGAAAAATAGGTGAGAAAAAAAACTGGTTTTAGGCCTATAACTTCCGATTCAGCCATCTGATTTGGACAAGATTCATACAGTACTTGGATCTTACCTTAAATAACATTTGATAAAAATTTGGTTGAAAAATTAGAATAGAGTTGCCAGCTATGGTGATTTTTGTCTCCTAAATCTTGCAACTTTGCTCAGCAAAATAAAGCTTTTTTCCCTATAACTTCCGGTCCAGTGCAGAAATCAAATTGAAGATCACGCAGTAAATGGACCTTTATGTGAACCAAATGTCGTAGAAATTTCGTACCAAAATCATGAAAGGGCTGCCAGCTATGATCATTTTTGTAATTTTGTGAAATGTCTTTACTGAGCGATTATGTCATTAGATTTGCAAAAGGAAATGATCCTGCAATGATAATTAACCACAAATATTAACGCTTTACAAATTTGAAAGGTTTTAAGGGTGGTAACCCTAAAATTCTTTTCACCCGTATAACTTCCAGCGCAGTGATTCAATCGAAACGAAATTTACTGGTTGGGTTTAACTTAACGTAAAGCAGATTTTGTATGTATTTTGCTTTGCAGCTGACACAGGCTAACCAGCATTAGCCATTTCCGTAAATATTGCACCAACAAATGCTTCAAATTACGTTCTCATATGCAAAGCATTTGCAATAAAAATAAGGAATAAATTTTTAAATTTTCCGAGTTTTGAACGTTTTTCGGATGGCAGCCTCAAACAACGTTTAACCGCTGAAACTTTCGATGAAATCCTGCGATGAGAACGAAATTTAAAGGATAAGTTGATTTGAGTATGAGCTTGTTATGGTAAACTTATTACTGCTTCGTTCGGAAAGTGTTGCCAGCACTGAACATTTACATCATTTGTGTTAGAGTTGAGTTTTGTGTTGCTTTGGATAAGGAATGGTTGATATGATTCTACAAAACAGTGTATTACGTCTTTCCACACTTTTTTGTCACTCAAAGACAATTTCTTCGAAAATTAGTTTTCTAGCGGTTCAGGTGCGCTAGAGTTTTTACCTTCTGACTCCATTTCGGTTGCGAAAATTGGTCAGCATCCTCGGGTGTCATCGTTCCGGATTGCTCCTTTAATACCATCACACAGCCCAGTTTCTGGCCTTTGAACGCAATCGCCCGTGAATTTACACCAAGAAATCGTGCTACGGCTGGTAAATCTCTGTCAAAAAACGACTCGAAAACATGTCAATCTTCTACGCCAACATGAGCGGCATGCGATCTAAAGCTAACGAATTCTACACGTACAATCTTTCTTCAGACTTTCATGTCGTAGCTTTAACTGAAACTTGGCTCTGCGCGAAGATATTGAATACAGAACTATTTGATTCGCGGTTTTCTGTCTTCCGTAAAGATCGTCATGGACTTTTACTCGACGCCCCGGTAGGTGGGGGCGTATTGCTTGCCGTGCGCAGTTCGGATCGCGTATCAGAAGTAATCATACCAAACACCGATAGCTTGGAACTTGTCTGTGCTCGTGTGGACCTGGGAATGGCGCAACTCTATTTAGCAGTTCTATATATCCCTCCTAATTCAGCATCGATTTGTTATGAGCAAGTACTTAACGCCACTCATCATTTATGTGACCTATTAGATGGAAAAGATGAACTCATCCTCATCGGTGACTTCAACCTCCCCAGAATTGCTTGGAACTTATCTGACGACGGCTTCACATTAGCCCCAACCTTTTCTCCTGGTAATCGCCCATACGCTGGGGAGTTTAAAAACGCAATTCTTGCGTGCGGCTTAAACCAACAGCATTTTGAACAGTCGTGGAAGATTATTGGATCTAGTTTTTTTACTTCAAACGCCTACCCGTCCGAGGTCAAGCACTGTCCATCATCTCTCTGCGATTCAACACATCATGAACCAGTTCTAATCATCTACGAAATCAATACATCTCTAAGCACTCCTTTACATAGCTCACCGTGTCAATTTAACTTTAAGAAAGTCGACTTGGAGGTACTAAATGATCTCATCGCAGGGTGTGATTGGTCCACTGTGTTGTTAGAAAAAGACATTAATAAGGCAGTGTACAATTTTCATTCAATTCTTTTTGGATGCTTTACCCAGTTTGTACCAGTCTCTTTTCCTAACAATTGCAATAAAGTTCCATGGAAATCGAAGGCAATACGCCATATAAAAAATTTAAAATCTAAAGCTTGGAAAAGATATTGCTCGTCTCGTTCTGTTTCTGACTTTTTGGTTTTTGTAGAGTTGAAAAGTATTTATCACTCCGAGGTCGAAAGTTCTTACCAAATTCACCTAAGAAATCTTAATTCTACTTTTCAACAGCAGCCTAGAAGGTTTTGGAATTTTATTAATTCCAAGAGATACCATGATGGGTATCCCACCACGTTTAACTCAGACGACATGGCCATTTCCGATCCATTAACTATTAGCAATATTTTCGCTAATCATTTCCGTACCGCATATAATACGGAACCTTCTACTAATAGTAATAATTATAATGAGAACTTGACAATGATCCCAACTTCTTCTTTGGGAATGAAAGACTTGTTTATAGACGAGGATACCATTTTAGCGTTTTCTAGGAAGGTGGACAATAATTTGACACCAGGCCCTGACGGCATTCCTAGCGCTATCTTAAAATATTGTATCTCCTCCCTGTCTCCTATCCTTGCCTACCTATTTAACCTTTCTCTGTCGCTCGGTATTTTTCCAAGTGGTTGGATATACGCAATTGTTACACATATTCATAAAAAAGGCGATAGAAATGTTGTAGGCAATTATCGTCCCATTGCAAAACTTCCATGTGTTGCTAAACTATTTGAAGCGATAATCAGCAATGTTGTGGCGTTTCATACTAAATCCATATTATCTCCTTTCCAACATGGTTTCTTGAAAGGCAAATCCACAACTACCAACCTGCTTGAGTTTTCCAACATTGTTATCCCATCAATCGAGGCAGGATTTCAGGTAGACTGTATTTATACTGACTTCACGAAGGCTTTTGATAAGCTGGATCATTCCATTTTATTGTGCAAATTGTCCTCGTTTAACTTTCCTCAGCTATTTATTTCCTGGATAGCATCTTATTTGGAATGTCGTACCCAATGCGTATCCTTCCGTGGTGCCCTATCGTCTGAAATTGCTGTCTTATCTAGTGTTCCTCAAGGTAGTCACTTAGGACCTCTACGATTTCTTTTATACATAAATGACATACCATCTGTCCTGAAACATTCATCAATTTTACTATATGCTGATGACGCCAAAATCTTTAAAAAGGTATCTAATGTTCACGACTGCTTGGAACTTCAAGCTGACCTTAATAACCTCACGACCTGGTGTGACCTTAATAAATTAGTAATTAATATTGACAAGTGTACCGTTGTTTCGTACACGCGTAAAGCTAATCCGTTGAGCTTTGAATACTCTTTGAATAGTATTCCCTTAAGCTATTCTGACAAAGTACTCGATTTAGGAGTACTTCTAAACAATTCTTTTACTTTTGACGATCATATTAACGCCATCTTATCAAAAGCTTCATCTACCTTGGGTTTTGTGAGGAGGCGATCCAAAGAGTTTCATGACATACATCTTACTAAGATTCTTTTTTGTGCGTTAGTAAGAGCAATACTTGAATATGCGTGTATAGTTTGGGCGCCTTATCAGCAGGTTTATGTGGACCGTATTCGGTCCATACAGAAAAAATTTCTTCGGTTTTGTTTGCGGGAATTTGCTTGGTCAGATCCTCTTCGCTTGCCTCCTTACATTAATCGACTTAACTTACTGGCCATGAATACACTTAATAAGAGACGAGAAATTTTCAAAACTATCTTTGCTGTTAAGATCCTCATGGGTAACATTTCATGTGAAAACCTTTTAGGTTTATTTGGCCGCAATACCAAGGGTCACAGAATGAGACAAGTCAAAACTTTATCTGTCCCTGCCTATCGGACCAACTACGCCTTTAATGAGCCCGTTTCGTGCATCAAAAGAAATTTCAACGATGATTATCATCAATTTGATTTTAATTTATCTGTATCATCTTTGAAAAAAAGCTTAGCCAAAAACAGTCCATTTTGACTGATTTGTTGTAAGTTTTATATCTGTAAATACTACTAGTCTGTATTAGACGAAATTCTCTGAAAATAAATAAATAATAAATAAATAAAATTATAATATCAATTATATTTCTCGGTCCAGAGCCAAACAAAACGAAAACAAGAAAATAAAGCCCAACTTAAGTTTTCTGCACCTTTTCCACCTCAGACATCCATCTACTCACCAAGTTTGAACCAAAAAGGTGTCACGCAATACCGCGGGGAACGCTCGAAGATTTGCCCGACCACAGCCGCAGACGGTCGTGGGAAAAACAGCGCCACTCATTCGATTTTTATGCGTTCCCTCGGCTACGGAACGAGACGTAGCCTCACGGACAAGCGAGGGAAAAATGTATATATATATATTTTTTTTTAAAGAAAAACAAATACTCTACACTAGGGAGAGTCACTTTTCTTTGACTTTCTAGAGAGTAACTTTTCTTCCCCCTTTCTAATCAATAAAGTCACGAACGATTCGTTTTTACATACATAATATTATTACTAAGGAAAATCAATATTGCGACAATATAATATAAATAGAAACAACAACTACTTGTCCGGGCCCCCTCTTGATGAAGACAGTCTTCTCCGTTGATAGACCTTGAAGCTTCTGTGATACTGCCAGCAAGTTCGTTGAATCCGACAGTTTGCCAAACCAAAACTCGCACTTCGGAACGGCTGGCCTCGACTGAATTCACACTAATCAAACGCATGCAACTTGGGTTATTTCGCAAAAGTCGACACTTGAAAATTATGCTTATTGCTCGTAAGTTTTCACAAGCTTTCTATTTGATTGAGTGATTCCGCTTGAGATAGATTCGAAACTCCTCTACGATTACTTTCCAACTCGAATTCTCTAACTCAACTAACTCAAAAACTACATTTTTTTTAATTCAAATTTTCAACAAATGTCTTTTTTAGCTTACTGAATTACAATCCATACAAACATCAAAATATTAAATTGAATTTGGCAACAACATTATTAATGAACCTTTATTTTTAGCTTTCAAACAAACTGTTGGTGAAATAGAGCAAACTAAATCTGGAATCGGACCAAAAGTGACTCTCCTCTATATTAACCGTTTGAAAACATTAACCAAATATTTAATCCGTAACAAAGGCCATTTTTTCCCCAACATACACGAAAACTCTTCTGACGGCAACGAAATATTTTCAATCCGTTGAGTTCGCTCACCTCAGCTGTTGGTTCGCCCTATCTACAACTGAGTTCCGCTTTGGCCCATTCTCTCTTAGTCCATTCCCAACGTGATGCTGGACCAGCTGTTTCATCCGCCATTTGACAAATCGAACTGTCATTGCGTCTCGAAGTTGTGAATGGCAAGACATAATTTATGTCGGGACATAAAAAATGTTAGGATATATGGCTTGACAGAAATAACCGAAGTGGGCAAATTATGTTATGACATTATGTTGTAAGTGAAACTTCAACGCAAAAACAAGTATTTGTCGTGACCGTCGTATTTTGAAGCGGCACTAGTTTTGAAAATGAAGATTCCAGAAGAAAGAATAGCAGCTATTAGACCGTTTATAGCACTAAAGGAGCTGCATCTCCTATATTTATAGCATTGAAGGAGACTGAGATGTAAGCCTGAGTGATGGATGAATCCATTTTTGAGTAAGCGGGAAATGTTCGACACAGAAGAGCATTCGTTGAAGGACTTGCTGTGGGGAGATGGATGTGATTTTAAAAATTTTAGTAGATTGGCTGTTACAGACCTCGAAGAATTAATTTTGTTGGTAAAATTATTAATATTTTGTTAGTTGTATTTATTACGACTAATTTTTGAATAAAGGTGGAACCTTCCGTAAATAAACCAGACACAACCATGTGTTATGCGATATCGGCTTGGGTTTGTCTCGCAGTTACTCTACGGTACATTGCTTACCGCATACCATATAATGAAATTTTTGAGCAGGATTTTTCGGTAGACGATCGGCAATTTTGTTCCAGAAGTGTTACAAGCCATATGCGATGCACTTCTAAAAGATTATTTGACGGTAAAAGTGAACGTTAATTATGTTCAAGGTAAAAATGGGATTTTTTAGATTCCATCTTATTATAGTGATTGGAGAAGAGTGTGAAATAAAATGGAATTGCCCACATACTTTGGGAGCAATGGATGAGAAGCATTTTAAAATAAAAGCGGCTGAGAACACCGGTTCTGATTTTTATAATTATTTTTAAATTTTTATAATTATATATAGCATAGTCCTTCTGGCTATTATTGCCGCTAACTGCAAATTTATTTATATTGGTGCAAATGGTCGTGCTTTGGACAATGTTGTTTTCAAAAGTTGTAAAACTTATGACGCGATAAAATCAGATATATTGAATTTTCCTCCTCAAGAAATATTACCAGGCAGCTGATTTTGCCTTATTTCTTGATTTGAGATGACATTTTTGGTTTGGATAGACATCTCATGGAAGATTTAATCGAAATTTAGCAGTGAGCAATATTTAATTATTGAATTCCCAGAGCTCGAATGACTGTGGATATGACATTTGGAGGTTTTTTTTCTCGTTTTTGAATCTTCCATCGACCAATAGACGTTAAATTGGATAACACAGGAATAATAGATAAAACTTGCTGCGTGCTGCACAATTATCTATCTTAAACAATATTTCGTCCAGCTCCAACGAAATCACAAAGCAAATTGCAAAATTTAGCACATACTTTTATGCCGTTGGGAATGCAGGATTAAGAACAGTCCTACAAATATGTCTCCCGCATAAGATATGACTTAACAAACTACCTTGTTACAGTAGCAGATACTTCAAATCAATGGCATTGTAAACAATAGACTACCAAATTTTTTGTTATCACGCAATTTCCATTTATATTCCATTATAAGCAGTGTATTACAGGTAACGCATTTGTTATAAATACATTTAACGTTTGAAATATAATATTATTTTTCATTAACCATAGTACACCTGAACCAACGAGATTCACAGCTAATAATAAATAATAAGTACTGTATTGTGGAAAGGGAATCTACAAACTTTAAAAGCCAGACAAAAATTAACAAACATTCAATACGTAAAGAATTTTAATAATTTAAAAAGCAACAAAAAACGTAATCACTTCACTAAAACTAATCTTTTGCTAAATAGTAATTAAAAATCTACATTATAAAGTGAAATATCGGCATCTATTATTGTCGATGCCACTGAGTCCAGGGACATTAGCTCTGATAGGAGAATGCTGTCGGATATTATTAGCTGCCATGATGTGGGTGCCACGGATGGCTCAAAATGGGAACACGATACACCAACTCCCTATGGAGGGATCTCGCACGCAATTATACGTGGTCCAGACAATCGATGATGCGGCACTTGTTTTGTGACAACCCCTTGTATTTCGAGCATTGCTGCCGATGGCTTTTCCAGGGGCAAATGCTGCAGCTGCATTGCTATGCTTTTAGCAAATGCAAAATGCATCGAATCTGACTCTGCAGCATTTGATGTCTTGCCGATAGTGCTTGCAATCGCCTCTTTATACAAGTCACCGACTTGTGCTCTTTTTTTGACGATTAAACGTTTTGGAATAACGAGCTTTCGGTTTGGAATCAGTATTTAACTGTAAAAATTATAATTAGTATATTACAATGAAATTATTCAAAAAAATTTAAATGCATCCATGTTCACAAATTTCCTTCCTGAGGATGTATCCTTACTTCCTGCACCCAGCATTTTCGAATCTCTACTTGTTTCCTGCGAATGTACGAAAAACCATTGATTTGCTTGTGTTTAAATATTACATTGAAAAAATAAGTTACCGTTTCAATATTAAATGTTCTCTTTCTCAAATCAATAACATTGTTGAAAAAAGACTTTTTTCCGTAATAAAAAAGACCAGACTCGTATATTTCTGCAAAGTTTCCTGACCGTTTCGAGTCATCGCAACGTTTCTTTGCGCGTCAACACTTCATTATTTTTTAACATTCTTTTCCTCGATATAAATACACTAATTTTAATACTTCTTCTTATGTAAATTTTAGTGGCGCCATTTAGAAAAGTTACTTGTCGAAAAAAAGTCCGACAAAAATCAGCGTAGCTGTTAAGACATATGTCTTAACATTTCTTTCATGACAGAAACAACGTCATAGCATATGGCCTCTCCACCAGACATTTTGTAGACATAATATCTGTTTTACATAAATTATGTCTGGTCGAGGTACTCTCTTATATGCATATAGTTTCGGCGATGGTAAATTGGATGTCACTTGCTGAGTCGAGTTTTTATCTGTATGTCGTTAGTTAGATAAAGTTTGCTGTCGACGATTGTGGTTTGGTTTATGTCGTGTTTGTTATTGACGACCGTGTGTTTGAGTGTAGATTTCTAGTGATATTGCGTTTCGGTAATAGTAAATGGAATTCAACTCCATCGTGTGTCGCTTGCTGGGTCGTGTTTTTATCCGTGCGTCGTCAGTTGATTGGGTTTGCTGTCGACGATTGTGCTTTGTTTATGTCATGTTTGTTATTGATTTCTGTGGGTTGTTTATTGATCGTTATGTTTCTTGTTATGCTTATATTCTGTTAAGTTACTTCTGCGTTGATGTGTACTTAGCCAAATTAATAATGTTTATTTTTTTAAATACTTAACAACCAACTACTTTTTAACTATATACATGGTGCATAATCGTGGCGGCGTGTTTGTTTACTTACTACTTACTATCACCATGTTGTTACTAACTTAGGTTAATCCAGACCGCTGGTTCGTCCAACTTATTATTTTGTTCGTAAATCTCCATCGCCCTCCTTTTAGAATGGGGATGGGGATTTTTTTTTAAATACGCATTATTATGAACTCCGTGATACCCCCTCTTTTCAAAAAAATTCTTTATAATATTACACATGAGTCGGGTTAATTGATTCAGAAACTTATTTGAAAATACAGTTGCTCGTTGGGTAAACAAAAAACAAACTATTTGCTACATTTTCAATTCTGACTTACTCCTCACGCACCCATCCACTTTATCACTCTATCTATGAGTTCCTTTACTCCTCTTCACTCATGCTTCTTACGACACTTGTCAGAGTTTTACTGGTGTTGGTCTATTAACCCTTGTAAATATAAGACTATAATGCACATTGAACTCGATGTTAGGTAAACCATTTATAGCAAGGAAACAAACCAATGTCTTAAAAGATAAACAAAAAGAGAAGAGAATAAAGACACAAAAGAATAGGAAAAAAACCGTAAGAACCGGAAAGGCGCCTACATAAAGCTAACAGTATTTTTTCATTTTCAAAACGATCTAATTATTAACTGATAAAACTCACTCCATAGTTTATCTTTTAGTTTACGCCAAACTGAATTTACTAGCCCTATCTCTTATGTAACTTCAAATCCTTAGTGTTTCAGATTCCGGAAATATTTCTCACCTAATTTGTATGATCCCTATCGCTGATTAGTCCTTGATTAGTTAATCCAAGCTTACTAGGTTTCCCTTCACCATATATTTCAATTTATGTTAGCCTACCACGTAACAACGCCAATGTAGAATATTTTAACCTGCCATCACTAATCGACTCCTCTTATAATCTTATTCCACGACCATTCATTTGTACAGTGAAGGACATAATTATAAGTTCATCCAAAAATTCAAATAAAATTCACTTCTTATTCATGATATTTATTACGAATAGATGTTAACAAAAACGGAATAATACATGCAACAAAATTAATATTGAATTGCATTATTTCACCCGTAAACAAAATTTAATAAATTTAAATTCTCTTGTTTTTCTGTTGAATTAGGGGACATTTTTAAAAGTTCACAATAAATGAGGCACAATAAAAATATAAGATTATTACTTTGTGTGGCTTCTTTTATATTTAATTACTTCAAATACACGTTTTGGCATTAAATTAACCAAGGTTTGTAATATTGCAACTGGTATTTTGTTCCACGTTCTCATTATTTGCATCCTTAGCTCTCTTGTCTTCGAAAATTGCCTTCCGTTTTCATATATCCTTCTCAATATTATTCCCCTTAGATTTTCTATGGAGTTCAAGTCAGAACCACAAGCTGGCCATTCTAAAACTGGTATATACTTTGAGTTAAACCAAGCTTTTGGCTCTCGGGATACATGTAGGGCTGCAATATTTTGTTAAAAGACAGAATCTGGTAAAGCAATTCACTCTGCGTGATCAATCATCAAGTCTTTAAAGAGCTCAATATACTTTTTCGAATTCATTCTTGTGGATATTGTGGCCATGTGAAGCTTGCCTTGATAACAGAAGCGTCCCCAAACCATTACCGAATCACCAACGAAATTGCGAGTGAGTCTCAATTCCTAATCTTTTCTTTAATTGTACCAGTAGTGTTGAAATCCATCCGGCCCGTCTAAATTTTACTTCTTTTCATCACTGAAAAGAATTTTTTTCCACTCATCTTTGTAAGATTGAAGATTTTGGCAAACAGTTATCTTGCACTTTTATGTCTCTCCTTTAATTGTGGTTAAGGCTTCCATTTAGTCCAAATTAAATTGTGGCTACTACTCAGAGTTCTTCTTACTTGTCGCATCGTTACAAGCAAGTCTAAATCCGCTCGAACTTGAGACGCATGCATGCTTTTGTTTCTAGCTTTCTGCCAGTGAAACCGGTATTGACGTTCATTTATGGAAGGTTTTCTGCCTGTTTTTCTGATAGTGCTGTACCTTTCTTTTAACTTCATGTAATTATTAATTACACATATAGATCTATTAAGTTTTCTTGCAACTTCCGAGTTGGAAAAACAGTTTTCTTTGAAGGCATCAATATTCGACCTTCCTTTCTTCGCAACAACGAAGACGTTCGTTCCTCACAGTGCAAATAATTAAAAAATAAAAATAAAAATTTTCAATGTAAGTAAAAATTTTTCAATTTTAATCATCCCGCAATCACAATTCCAATTCGATTCTGCTTCGGAGGCTTACTCCGCGAAACGATCGAGTTTTCCGTATCAATTATTCTCTGCTTTGATAAGCTTTAGAGACGATGTTTGTTGTCTATGCTGATTTATAGCCAAGAAGGGAACCATGATCACAATTCAATAACCTTTACAAGAATTTTAAAGTTTATTGAACTTATAAATTTGTCCGCTTGATATGCATGAAATATGCTGACTACGTTAATTCAAAACAGAAAAAATCAGGTTTATGACATAACAGTATATCTTGAAATTCTATTTTGAAGTACGCACAAAATATAAAAGTATAGCGCATGAGAACCGCTAGAAAACTAATTTTCGAAGAAATTATTTTTGAGGGACTTAAAAATGTGTGAAGACGTAATACACTTCTTTGTAGTATCATATCAACCATTTTTTACTCAAAGCAACAAATATCATTTTCTGACAGCATTTTCTATAGCACAAATGATGAAAATGTTCAATGGTGGAAACATTTGCCCTACACAGCAATAAGTCTCCCATAACATGCTCGTGCTTAATCAACCTATCCTTTGAATTTCGTTTTCATCCAAGGATATCATCGAAAGTTTCAGTGATTAGGGGGTTGCCATCCGAAAAATTTCCAAAATTCAGCAAAATGATTGAAAAAGCTTGAGTAGCCTATTGGGTAGAGAATTGGCTTCTTGCGTGTATCCTGGTTCGAATCCAAGTTCGGATGAGGGTCCGCGCACCAAGCTTTGAGTTCACCTAGCTCTGATTAGGTACCTGATTTAAAATCAGGGGTGAAGTGAGTCATGGAACTAATGTAATGAGTCAATTACTCAAATATACATACACGTAAAGGCTGGTACTGAGTTCGAGTTCACGTGAAATTTTGACATGTCTCCATTATCTGGTCATTCTTTCGAGGGAAAATTTTGGCAATGGAGAAAAGCAGAGACAATGCTCATTTCTGACGGATAAAATGTCAACAATTTCACTTTTCTATTTTCCATTTTCAAATTGAGAATGAAAAAAATCGAAAGAATGAACTGCACAAACTAAATTGGCGTGAAATGATTGGAGACATGTTTCAGTGCCATCTACGTTTTCAACGCGAAAGCAACTTCAAAGCAACTACAAAGCAACTTTTCATGCTAACAACTTAGTACCACTCTTGCTTATTTTCAAGCTAAATTTTAGTCGAAACAGATTTCGCGTGAAATTTTGTATGCAAATTTCACCTGAAATCGAACTCAGTACTATGCTTAAGACAAGACAAAAATTAACTAACTTTCAAGACACCTAATCTTGATAAGCACAGACTACATCCATATTCCACTAGAGCATTGATGTGTATAAGACATGTGTCCTGGTTTGGACATATTCTATGTGGTTTATGTATATGATGTTTGTCTTGGTTTGATGTGTGTTGTCTTGACCTGGAATTTGGATGATGTATATGATGAGACTTTATAGATGCCTGTTACGTGTAGTCACTTATGGACTAGAAAACTTAATGTGGGAAAAACATAGTAAGCAACTCACATCAATTAGGTCATGAGCTTATGCATGGGAACTAATTGAGTAATGGTTATGCATTGTCGATAGTTAAAAATAGCGTAAGCAGAAATTTAACATAAATAAAATGTAAGAATGATATGAAGAAAGGAGTTGTTTAGTAGTCTTAAAAGAATAAACATTAATTTAAGATTACTACATTTAGTTTTATTAAAACTAAATCGTTGCCTTTCATCGGCAAGACTTAGTCTAGCCTTCAATGGCTAATTAGATCATATTGGCTGCACGAGTTACACTCAGCGCCAAACATGCGACAATCTACGGGTTGCCTTAGGTAAGAAATAATAAATTGAAAAAGAAATATAATACCTAACTTACAATAAATTAATAGTGGTTATGCATTGCCGATAGGTAAGAATAGCGTAAGCAGAAATTTAACATAAATAAAATGTAAGAATGATATGAAGAAAGGAGTTGTACAGTAGTCTTAAAAGAATAAACATTAATTTAAGATTATTACATTTAGTTTTATTAAAACTAAATCGTTGCCTTTCATCGGCAAGACTTAATCTAGCCTACATTGGCTAATTAAATCATATCAGCTGCACGAGTTACACTCAGCGCCAAACATGCGACAATATACGGGTTGCCTTAGGTAAATAATAATAAATTGAAAAAGAAATATAATACCTAACTTACAATAAATTAATAGTAGCAAACGCATATCCCTCGATGATTATCGAAAAAAGATTATCATTCCAAATTTAAACAAAGGACTTTTACACTTATCACTCCACACTCCTATCCACAATGATTAAAAATTTGTAATGAAGCTCTCTACCAGCTTCAACCCCTCGATCCGAACGAGGGTTGTCGTGGGATTGCTTTAAAATGATTAAGCGAGATAATCTCTGCAGTGGTCAATCCGATTGAGCTGAAATTTTTGGAGGACATAGATGTATAAAATGGGTAGGTCCCTGATTTGCTAGAGTTCAGATATCTATAAACTTTTGGCGGCGGCGGACGTTTTGGTGACTTTTCGGGTGCTCCAATATTTCCAAACAGTGTAAGTTTTTGTTAAAACAAATGTTGAAAATGAAAACTAATTATGTTTTAAGTTTGATTATGATAAAGAATTGAAAATTTTGAGCCTTGTGTAGGCGCTGAGTGCCTTAAAGTAGGCAAGAATGTTTTTTCAAATTTCGATTTGTCATAACTTCTAGAAAAAACAGTAAATCATCGTGAAATTTGCAGAGCGTATTGATGCAGACTGAAATTTTATAAACATGGACCTTCAACTCTGTAGCTTCAGTGGGCTCCTGAAAAATATTCCTTCAAATTATCCACCCTACTAAAATTTTTTAATTTTTGAAAATGAATTCAAATTATTGATAAATTTTAACTTTTGTTCACCAAGTCAATTAAATTTTTTTCAAAATTCCGCGGCCAACAAGAACGGCAGCCCATGATCAAATAAGTTCTATTTTCAGCATTCAAAATTTCTGTTGAACTGACGATCGGATTATGCGATCAATATGAAATTTACAGAACATGTTGGAATTAGAATTTTATGGTAGCCATCATCAATTGCTTTGAGGATGGCTACCATAAAATTCTATTCAAACCTGTAAATTCCAGCGCAGCCATTCCATCGAAAGAAAATTCACAGGGTGGATTTAACTCAACGTGAAGCAGCTTTAGTGCTAACGCATGATTGCCAGCACCTGACAATTTCGTAAATATTGCACAAACATATGCTCTCATTTTGTATTCATAAGCAAAGCATTTACAATAAAATAAACAACCGATATTCAAATTTTCCGAGTTTTAGAAAATTTTCGGATGGCAACCCCAGACATAGTTTAATCACTGAAACTTTCAATGATATCCTTGGATGAAAACGAAATTCAAATGATATGTTGATTCAGCACGATATATATATATACATATATATATATATATATATATATATATATATATATATATATATATATATATATATATATATATATATATATATATATATATATATATACAACCTTTTCATGATTTTTCAACAAAATTCGTGTAGAATTAGAAATGCAGCAAGATCCACTTAGCACATGCATTACGTTAATGCATCGAAAGTTTTAGAGAAAAAACCCTTATTTTCCTGAGCAAATTTACAACATTTAGGAGACGAAAATTGCCATAGCTGGCAATCCTTTTCTAATTCTTCAACCAAATTCCTACGAAATCTATCTTAGAGTAAGGTTCATCTACTGTGTGAATTTGGTTTAAATCTGGTGGCTGAATCGGAAGCTTTAGGCCAGAAACCAGTTTTTTTGCTCGGCGATTTTTCTAAATTACGCCACTGCCACAGTATTGCTCGTATATCAAAGTCACTGCTTCTAGACTTGGTACTAGCTAATTCCAACATGTTCTGTAAATTTCATATTGATCGCATAATCGGATCGGAACAGAAATTTTGAGTGATGAAAATAAAGGTAATTTTACCATGGGATGCCGTTCTTGTTGACCGCGAAAACTAGAAAAAATTTTATTTGCCTTGGTGGACAAAAACCAAAATTTATCAATAATCTGAATTCATTTTCAAAAATCAAAAATTTTCAGGAGGGTGGATAATTTGAAGGACTATTTTTCAGGAGACTGATTTAGCTACAGAGTTGCCCGCACAGTCTTGAAGGAACATGTTTGTAAAATTTTAGTCTGCATCAATACGCTCTGCAAATTTCACGATGATTTACTGTTTTTTCTAGAAGTTATGACAAATCGAAATTTGAAAAAACATTCTTGCCTACTTTAAGGTACTCAGTGCCTACACAAGGCTCAAAATTTTTGATTCTTTATGATAATCAAGCTTAAAGCATAATTAATTTTCATTTTGCACATTTACTTTCAACAAAAATTTACACTGATTGAAAATATAGGAGTACCTGAAAATTCACCAAAACGCCTACCACTGCCAAAAGGTTAAGGATATCGAAATCTAATCATGGACCTACTCACTTTATACATCTATGTCCTCCGAAAATTTTGTTTCTACCGGATCGACCACTGCAGAGATTATCTCGCTTTATCATTTTGCTGATATATATATATATATATATATATATATATATATATATATATATATATATATATATATATATATATATATACATATATATATATATATATATATATATATATATATATACATATATGTATATATATATATATATATATATATATATATATATATATATATATATATATATATATATATATATATGTATTTATATATATGTCTATATATATATATATATATATATATATATATATATATATATATATATATATATATATATATATATATATATATATATATATATATATATATATATACATATATACCCAACTAACAATTTGTTGAACATTTTGGTCGTGGATACGTTTCCATTCCTAAGGTTGCGCCTACAAAGAAACCAATGTTTCGAATTAGCGACTTTGTGGTTACGTCGTAGGTTCGAATTTGGAGCAACGCCGTTCAGTAATGACATCGAAACAAAGTAGTCATTGCATGGAAAGAGTTACGTTCTAGTTACTTCCTTGTGCCGGCATTATCGCGACACCGTTTAGTAATGGTTTCGAAACATTATGCCTAACGTGCGACTAAGAATATGACACTTTTAGTCACTATGACGTAACAGCAACGTAGAATCTCAGTCACAATTTTCAAAAAGTTCAAATTTACAAACCATCCTCTTAATCCTCCCAATATCTTTCTCTTTCACGCCCATAGCTATCTATAAGATATACGAAGAGTTTATACAAAATGATCATGTATGTGTTAAGTATTTATATGATGAAGGCAATATTATATTTCAGCATATGTTTAATATATATTATAGTGATTGAACATTTTGAATCTTATGCAGATAAAACACGAACGATTCAAACGTTACTGCAAACGTGGTGTTGAAACTCTCTAAAACTACCAAGTGCTTGCGATTTTACCAGGCTTTAGCTAAAATAGGTCTTTTATATTTTTGATAAAATATTCAATGTTTTATTAAAAATTAAATTCCGCACTATCAAACAAGTATAGTAAAAATCTTTGCTTATTACATCAAGCAAAGCTACTATTATGGATATTTTTAACATCAAAATATTTTACAATTTTTAGCCGCCATGTTTGTCCAAATTTGTTCGCCATGATTGTTCTTTGGAGGAAATAATCTCAGTTTGTGCCTATATTGGCCATTTCAAGGCACTGTTGACACTTTGCGCCATTGAATGTTACCGAATGGTAATTTTGATTATATCGCACCTTCATAGTAGCTTTAAGAGGTCGTCGTTACTACCTAGTTTCTAATCTGAAAGGCGCTCAAAGCCCAAGACAAAACAGTTAGTTTAACATAAATTTAGCCAATGCTTTTTGCGTTTGTTTTGCGCCTCAGTCAAGAGCTGGTTAAGAAAGTAGCTTTGGAAACTAAAACAAGTGGGACAAGATTGTTGTTGTTTTAATGCTACTATCATAATCCGCTCTCGATAGAGGCAAAAAAGAATGCTACTACTGTAATGAAATATAATTGAAACCAAATCTGCACATTCATTTAAGCTTAAATATATAGCTTACAATATACCACGTAATTGGCAGCAGTTGGATATTATCTTCAAAAGACTTTGAAAAATATTTGCATAATTTTGAGATACAAAGGATAAAGCAAAACTTGCAAAATATTTTTTTGTTAAACCCTCTTAATAATTTTGCCATCGCAGTCTTCTCTATCTTGTTCTTTTTTTACTCTTTGACTTCTTTTTAAACACATTACAAACACTCTGACTTTTGAATGCACATATCTCTGGCGTCCGAAAGTGTAATTCACTAACTGTTGGTTTTTTACTAAGTCTCATTTCGGGAATACTGTTACTTAATAGTGGCCTCAAAGTAACATCGAACGGAGATGTGCCCATAGTAGCCCAGTGAAATCCGACATAAAAAAGGCGAAACTTCGGAAAAATTAGGGGAAAGCTGAATTTTGGTGTGAACCTTGGTACTGGCGTGTTGAACAAAATGTCAAAAGTCCCCATCGATCCGAGTGCTGCGTCGCTTTTTATACGGGGTCAAAGGTCACCAAAAGTGACCTTTCCTAAATATCTCACTAACGGTTACGTCTTCAGAAAAACAATGTATGACGAATTTGTAGCTTAGCAAATTTCCAACAAAAAAGATTATATAGCTTTTTCTTTATATATATATCTATATATGTCTGACGGGACATAATTTCGACGCCATGCCAGATCTTTTGGTGAAAATCGCTCGTCCGATGCCGCAGAAATTAGCGCGATTTTGATTCACGGGCCACTATCTTTAATCGTTCGTTCTCTTCTTTGCCAAGTTTCTGCAGCAATATTACCTTTTCAGCTTCATCCTCCTCTTCACTTCTGTTTTCGCAAGCCTTCGGGCCTTTCGGAATCCCAAGGTGGATGATCATCTCCCTCCAAAATTTCAGAAAATAGGGGGCTGCCTTCATACTTTCTTGGGTATACGTTCTTAGAGCAAGGCTGATTCTAAGCATTACCTTATTTGAGTCCCTGTGGTTCTCGGACACGTAAGATCGTAGCAGGTGCTTGATATTTTGCTTAACTCATTCCGCAGGATTTGCTTGAGGGCTGTACAGTATGGTGAATCAGTGTAAGCTCTTTGGAATGAAATTGTACTCCATTGTCACCTACGGTGACCTGTCGCACTCTTGAAAGAAATATAACGTGCTCCTCGAGTAAACGAACAATAACGCTGATGATTGTTCCTATAGTTTTAAATTTCTTTTATGCCACGACGCTCGAAACCAGGACATGTCAACGGTTATCAAATGGTAACGAAAAAATTAACACCTTAACACATTTCTTGCCTCATTTCTGACGATTGCTTACTTCGACCCACCAATACAGAAGCTCCAGGACCAAGTCTAGTATATTGAATTAGAGATACTGGAATTTCTGTTGAACCGCTATTGTTATTTCCTGAAAACAAGCTGAGGAAGCAATAAATATATCGTCAGGTGAGAGTGGTTTTTTGATTTTATGGCTTTTGCCAGGTTAAACTGGGATTTCTCTCATTTTCGCAGCCCCTTACAGAAAGGCAGTTTTTGATATATCATTTTGTTTGTCTGGTATAGAATATGTCTGGTATATAATCGAATGTTACATGTTGGTTTAACTCTCACTATCTGACCCCCACTATTTTCTTTTCTTTTCAGTTATCTATTCAACTTCCTTGGTGGAGAGAAAAAAACTCAAGCTAACAATTTGACTAAGCACAATAAACTTTTTGTACACAGAGCGCATTCTTACAGCAGAATAAATTCATAAAAATATGTAGATTTCAAGTTGAGCATAATAACTAGAAATATATTACGTGCCTTTGAAGAGGCTGGTATGATAAGAAAGAGTTGTTACCGTTATAACTGAAACGTGAGCATAACCGAAAATCTGCTATGCCACCGTCGCACAGTGGTCCGGATAGTGGAAATACCTGGCCAAAACTCATAAAATGAACCTTTTTGTTTGGCTTTGTTTTACCTGTATGGTTTTACCAAAGGGATTAAGGATTACTGTTATGATTGTATTGCTTATCTCTGCTAGTCCGTTATTTGTGTATTGACATTCAAAGTTGACTCATGTTACTTTGCTTATATGTGCAGTTGTTTATAGTGTTGATTTTCGAATTAAATTTACTAGGTTTTTGAATATAAAACGGGTAAGTGATATTATTTTATTTAAGCTTACTTAATATTCTTTCTTTTAAGAAACAATTGCATTTATTTTACGTAGTGTGCATTTACAGAATCGTGATACAAAGTATTAAATTGAAAGTAGCGTAAATTTTTATTTCGTTAATCTTTACAAAAAGTCCTGATGAGTCCCGGCACAGTTAAATATCTCAACTAAGAGCTAATTTAATCTACATTTTTGTGTTGCAAGAAAAAATTGCCCGTACTTGCCCGCTTTCGGGTAATATTCCATTTATTAATAAAAGTGCGCGTATAACAATGACTGCATACATACGAAATTCGTCACTATATATCCCTATAGCTTAAAACTTTATTTTAAATAAAGCACTGTTATTTTTTTAAATACATTTGACGGATATTGAGTTAATTTACTTTTTTATTTTTATATTAATAAGTATTAATTCTATGAATTTTTAGTTTCAATATGGAATTTCGAATTTCCCGGAAAGAACTTTTTGATGTTATTCAAATGAAAAGTGGAAATGGGCGAAAAGAGCAAAAATCCTATCTCTTTGAATATTTACTGGAAAAAACTCAAGTAGGTGATTGTGAAGAAAAATGCAAATTACTTCGAAAGGACTTTTCACGCTTTTGTAGTGAAGTTTTTAGAAGATTTGACGAATCCAATAGAACTGCTGATAGATTTCTGTCCCATAACGCTGATTGGCTGTCCAAAGACTTTGTATCAAATGCAATTTTAGTTAACCCTCAGCCATCCACCTCTTTTGCTGGTAGGCCAGAAATCGAATTCAATGATAGCAGCGAGAGATCAAAAAGGCGAAAAACGGAACATTTGCGTAAAGATACAGAAATCACTGCCGAAATGCTACTTTATGCTTCAAAAATGAAGCAAAGGGAATCAGGAAATGTTGATGCGGCTAAATTGTTATCTGAAATGGAGGTTTCTCCAAGAAGGGCAAGTAAAATACGCAATGCTTGGAATTCTACTTCAAAAAATCCTTCATTAACTTACACGCTAGACGAAGCACTCGCTTTATTTCTTGAGGGAAATTATACTAAGCACCAATACAACCTAATGAGGAGTGGAGCGATGAATTTGGGAGTAAATATTTATCCGAGCTATAATAAAATCTTGCAAACCAAAGCAAAGTGCTATCCGTCATCAATGAGCATTACTGAATCAGCAGCGGAAGTAAAACTTCAAAATGTTTTGGATCACACTGCTGCACGAATCGTGGAGGTACAGTCCCCAGTGTTAACAAAAATAGATAACCCCCTCATTCAGAATGCAATCCTTATATCTAAATGGGGTTGTGATGGCAGTAGTGGTCATTCAGAGTACAAACAAAGAGCCAGCGAAGAAGGATTCTCGGATGCCAATATATTTTTTACCTCTTTTGTACCACTGCAGTTGTATTTTTTAAATGAATTGGCTGTAAAAACTGTACTATGGCAAAATCCACATCCATCATCAACTCGGTTCTGTCGCCCTATTAGAGTTCAGTTTAAAAAAGAAACTTCCGAGGTAGCAAGAAGTGAAAAGTTATACATAGAAGACCAGGTCAGAGATCTTAACGCTACTAGCGTTGAAGTAGAGGGGAAGCATATAACTATCACTCACAATCTCATCCTGACTATGGTAGACGGTAAAATTTGTAATGCGATTACAAATACAGACTCGTCTCAAACCTGCTACATATGTGGAGCTACTCCTAAGCTCATGAATAATTTAGAAAAAATCGCTGCTAAACCAGTTGATATTTCAACTTTTCAATTTGGGCTTTCTACTCTGCATGCCTGGATACGTTTTTTTGAATGCCTTCTGCATATTTCGTATCGTCTCCCAATAAAAACATGGCAGGTCAAAGGAGTAGAGGCAATAGCAGAAGTATCTTCTCGAAAAGAAGCTATTAAAGTGCAGTTTAGGGAAAGGTTAGGTTTGATAGTAGACCAGCCAAAACCGGGATCAGGAACAACGAATGATGGTAATACAGCCAGAAAATTTTTCCAAAATCCAGAGGTCTCTGCTGATGTTACGGGCATAGATCAAAACCTGATTTCGAGGTTCAGAACAATTTTGGGAACGCTATCCAGTGGGTTTCCCGTGAATTTGGATGCATTTGAAAGCTATGCAAAAGAAACAGCCAAGCTTTATATTAATTTATATCCATGGTATTATATGCCTGCATCTGTACACAAAGTACTTTTCCATGGAAGAGATATAATATCGGTTGCCATGCTTCCAATCGGTCAAATGTCGAAAGAAGCGCAGGAAGCGCGAAATAAACATCTGAAACAGTACCGAGAACACCATGCAAGAAAAATATCTCGAGAAGCCACAATGACTGATGTTTTCAATAGGCTGTTAGTGACATCAGACCCTTTAATATCTACACTTCGCGGAAAATTTATTCAGCAACAGAAGAAAAGGCCCTTTCCTCCTGAAGTTCTTTCTCTTTTAAATGCATATGAAGACCCCTCTAAACCAATTGAAACAGTATCAAGTGAGAGTGACGACAACAGTGATTAATTTCTAAGATTTTATAAAACATATTGTAATTACCTAAATTACCATATAAACTTAATGTATATAGAGTTTATGGATGTTTTCAGTTCAGTTTAGTTTTTTTTTATCTAATAAAAATGGTTTTTATGAGTTGCGCATTTTATTTCTCATTATTTATAATTTTGGCCAGGTTTAGGGTGGTTCTGGACCACTGTGCGTCGCCCTGAAGCGAGAAGAGGAGACAGAGTATACCAGCACAAATCTACTCACTTTGTTATCGCGTAGCCAATTTTTATCAAACTAATGACCGGAATGCAAACGCTAATTGTAGATCAATTCGTACAAACAATAACGATTATATTTCGCCCACTATGTAACACACACAATTCGGCTATCACTAATATTCTAAATCTCAAATTGCGACCGCGACGTTACTTACGAACTAAGATCTCTTAACATATGTTTGTAAAACCAAATATAGCAAGAAATAGCAAAAGAATATCTATATATATATATATATATATATATATATATATATATATATATATATATATATATATATATATATATATATATATAATATATATATATATATATATATATATATATATATATATATATATATATATATATATATATATATATATATATATATATATATATATAAAATAAAGATATAACTAAAATGCGCCTGTTAAATCCCTCGCTGGGGCCCTGATGCAAATCGACTTCGACGCGTTTTTTCTTTCAGCCAACTTTATCGCCGACACTTAATACACCATTTCGCCGTCAGCTCAACTTCTTGTAACAATCCTCCTTTATTCTCACGTCACCGTTTTTCGTGGAGTTCAAATATCTTCCCGCCGACAAAAATACTTCGCTGAGCTTTCAATTCTGCCGCCAACACTCGTCACCAAATCGCTCGATGCTCGATAGGTAAAAAGATAGAATTCCCAAGTTAAATTACCAGTCTCGACTCGACACCACCATCCGCTTACCTAATCGTATTAGAAAAGAGGGCTCTTTTCCCTTGTTGGCGCGGACGAAAACTTTTGGCAGCAACGGAATTTTCCCGAACCCGTAGAGCTCACTAAACTCAGCTGTGAGCTCCAGCGATCGACTTGTTGTCCCAACGTCCCCATTTGGGACGGCCAGATTTCTACTCATATGTCATCTGTAATCTTTCAGATGACTGTTATTACTTTTCGAGCCGTCAAGTCATTGTCATGTATGGAGTCTTTGTTATGTACTGAGCTGTCATATACAAAATAGCAGCCTGTTCCTGAACGACAGCCCATAATCACCAGGTATGTAATTAGCCTACTTCTACAGTGTACGTTCGTCCACTGACATCAATATTTCCAAATTCGCGTGATTCACTAATGTAATCCGCTCCTCACGTTCTTGTGCCCATTGGAGAGCGGCCGCGAATTAGTTAAATTGGTTAGTTAAATCAGGCGCGTTTGATAATGTCGCGGTCAATATCGCCTTCATTCGCATCCCGCATTGGTTACCAGTTATTTTGAGGTGGCTAAACCAAAGTTAATTTGTGGATTCGTTCGGGTGTACACTCGATATCATCCCGATTTAGGTCAAATATTTACCGAGGTCAGGTATTGCTGGGTGAGAGCGCGTCGATCCATGCGCTGCTCTGCGTATTAGTACGTCCGATCGTTTTGTAGATTTCGCTGCGTCGTGACTTCTGGTCGTTTTTTTTTCGTGGCGGCTAAGCGGTAGCAGTGGCTTGATTTGTATCTTGTTGTGTTATTTTTCTCGTGTTGTTTTCGCGTTGATGCGACGTTAAGACTAACCCTATCTGCTACTTTCTACTAACTACATACTAACTGATGACAAACTAATTGTATAAAACTAGTGAACAATTGTGACGGCGGCTTTGCTTACTTAATCCTAATTATCTTTTATTATGTAACTTACCTAGGTTAACCCAGACGCGGATCTCTCGAGTAGATATTTCTGTTCGTAAATCTCCATCGTCCTCTTTTTAGGATGGCAGTGGAGATTTTTTTTTTAATAACTATGCGTGCTATTTATAAAGCTGTGACACCCCCCTCGCTTCAGAGAATTTCCTAGAAATTCTCGATAATTTTTTACGACCGTCACCCGTATCGAGTTCAAAGATTCCGCATCTTGTTTGAAAGTTAATTCGCTCGTTAGGTAAATAAAAAACAAACTATTTTTTTTTCTCCTTCTTGAATTCTGGTTTGTTCTTCACGCAATCATCCATTCTATCACTCTATCTCTGAGTCCCTCTATACCTATGTTTCTTAAAATACATGCTGTACTTCTGACTTTTGTATTGTTTTGGTGTTGGGATTGAAACCCATCTATCTACATCAACCACTAATGCCGATCGAACTCGATTTTAGGTAAAACTCCGAAATCACAGAAGTACCTGAGTCCGAATGGGAAAGGAAAAAGAAAAATAACGAAAGAGAAGGAAAATAATAATGAAACGCCATAAAGGAATAAGGGAAAATATATACAAGGACCTTCTGGGAGTCAATCACTCACTCATGGTATGCATGCAATTTCAAAATTATATCTTAAGTATTTGAGAAAACTAACTCACTCATTTATAGCTAAGTTTACGCCTATCTAACCTAACTTAAACTAACCCTTATGTAAAAGCATAAACTCAAAACTCTAAATTCCGGGATAACCACCACCTAATCTATATGACAAAATCACCACATAAAGCACAGTACTGAGTTCGATTTCCCATGAAATTTTCATACAAAATTTCACGTGAAATTTGTCTCGGCGAAAATTTAGCTTGAAAATAAGCAAGAATTGTATTCTGTTCTTAGCATGAAAAGTTGCTTCGAAGTCGCTTTCGCGCTGAAATCGTACATGGCACTGAAACATGTCACTCATAATTTCCCGCCAATTTAGTTTGTGCAGTTCCTACTTCCGAGCCAAAAGGTGACATTTGGTATTTTAATTTGAAAATGGAGCAGTGCAAATATCTTTCCAATAATAAAACCGATCGAAAAGTGAAATTCTTGGCATTTTATCCGTCACAAATGAGCAGTGTCTCTACTTTTCTCCATTGCCCAAATTTTCGCTCGAAAGAATGACCAGATGATGGGGGACATGTCAAAATTTAGTTTCACGGTTATCTCAGTACCAGCCTTAATCTGTACGACCATCTATCGCTAATCAATCCATCTCAATTCAACCAGGCTACTACACCACACGTGAAAACTTATGCTAACCCCCCACCAACCTATGCTAAAGTTTGTATATTTTCACAACGCCACCACTAACCCACCCCTTTTATATTCTAGTCCCACCACCCAACTATGCTAATATATTTATATCTAAACCACGACCTCTAACTTAACCCTCTTATTTTTTAGTTCCAACACCATTTACTTCGAATTATTGCTCAAACTAAAGTTAATATATCTCCTCAAACAATTCAAATCTCCCTCTGTCGCTCGTTTATCTCTATCCCCGAAACGAAAAATCTACTGCTTCGCTGATTAGATCTCATGCCATGTACCGTTTTAAATCTTTGACATGCCACACCCCCACAGCTTTCCCATTGGAAGCTCATACGTCCAGCCGGATACCTTCCTTCTCACCGTGAACGGCCCTACGTACTCTGGTGCTAGTTTGGCAGAGAAGTACTTTGCCGCGTCCGACAGGACATAATTTCGACGCCATACCAGATCCTTTGGTAGAAATTGCTCGTTCCGATGCCGCAGATCAAAGCGAGATTTTGATTTTTGTGCCGCAATCTTCAAACGTTCGCGGACCTCTTTTCGGACTTCACATAGCAATTCCACCTTCTTAGTTCCGTCGTTCACACCACTGCAGTTCTCGTACGCATTTGGGCCTTTCGGAATCCCCAGATGAATGGTTCCAAAATTCAAGAAATAGGGAGTTACCTTCATTTCAAAAGAAAAATAACGAAAGGGAAGGAACATAATAATGAAACGCCATAAAGGAATAAGGGAAAATATATACAAGGACCTACTGGGAGTTTTTTTAACCTAACTAAAACTAACCCTTATGTAAAAGCATAAACTCAAAACTCTTAATTCCGGGATAACCGCCACCCAATCTAAATGACAAAATCACCACATAAAGCACAGTACTGAGTTTAGTTAGGTTAAGTTAGGAACTCAGTACTGTGTTTTACGTGGTGATTTTGTCATATAGATTAGGTGGTGGTTATCCCGGAATTTAGAGTTTTGAGTTTATGCTTTTACATAAGGGTTAGTTTTAGTTAGGTTAGATACGCGTAAACTTAGCTATAAATGTTCGATGCATGTTCGTAGAGCACAGCCGACCTTCGGTAGCACCTTATCCCATTCCCTGTAATTCTCAGACACGTATGACCTTAGCAGGCGCTTGACGTTTTGATTCACGCGTTCTGCTGGATTCGCTTGCGGGTAATACAGTGCAGTGAACTTTAATGTAATGCTAAGAGCCTCTGCTGCTCGCGCGAGTTCTTTGGATCGAAATTGTACACCATTGTCACATACAATGACTCGCGGGACGCCAAACAAAAAGACGACGTGTTCCTTGAACAAACGAGCTACTGCCGTGCCTGTTGCTTTCATCAAGGGGAAGAGTAGTGGCATCTTGGTAGAATAGTCCACCACTGTTAGGATGTAGGCGTGCTCGCGCGGCGATTGTTGTAGGGGCCCCACTAAATCCACGCAGATAATTTTCCATGGGGAAGTCGCCTCTTCGCTCCTTGAAACCATCTGTCCCATAGGAGACCTCCGCTCTACTTTGACCGCTTGACAGACTTTGCAGCTCCGAACATACTTCTCCACATCCACTGAGATCTTTGGCCAATAAAAGTGTTGTGTTAGTCGATCTAAAGTCTTCTTTATTCCCATGTGTCCAGCAGTGGGTTCGTCATGGCACCGAACCAAAATCTCTGTTCTCTCGGATGCAGGAACTACTCTCTTCCACCTATCGACTTTCTGGAGCTCGGGGTAACGGCCTTCCACCTGCTTCCATAGCACTTCCCCAACAAGTTTCCATCTCGGATATTGGTCAGGGTTCCCTCGTACCATCTCCCTTATGTTCCCATACCACTTATCCTTCTCTGGGTTAGTAGAAACACAGGCCGCGTTAGCAACAGCTCGTGAGAGGGCGTCAGGAACCAGATGGTCCTTCCCCTTTCGATGTTCCACTTCGAAATTGAACTGTTGGAGTCGAACAGCCCATCTCGCCAATCTTCCGGTTGGATCTTTTAACTTATGTAGCCAAACCAAAGAATGGTGATCGGTAATCACTACAAATCGGGTGCCCTCAATATACGGACGGAGTTTCTCGATAGACCACAATACCACTAAGTACTCCTTTTCAGTGGTCAAATACTGCCTTTCGAGTTTGGATAGTGACCGACTTAGATAACACACTACCTTTTCCGCTGTTTGATGTGCTTGGCTCAAGACCGCCCCAATCCCCACGTCAGATGCGTCCGTCTGAACTTTGAACGGGAGTTCGAAATCGGGACAAGCCAAAATGGGTGCGGTAGTCAATTTCGTTCGGCAATCAACAAACGCCTGTTCACTTTCCTTCGTCCAAACAAACTTCCGGCCTTTCTTCAGAAGGTCATTAAGAGGTGCCACCAACGTCGCATGGTTAGGTATAAATTTCCGGTACCAGGATACCATACCCAGAAATTGCCTGACCTGCTTGACCGAAGTTGGTCGCGGAAAGTCACTCACCGCCTGCACCTTTTCTGGGTCCACGTGGAGGCCCTCTTCGTCTACCAGATACCCTAGATACCGAAGCTTAGCCCGGCAGAAATGGCACTTATCTTTCGACACCCGTAGACCCGCCTCCCTCAGACGACAGAAAACCTCGCGCAGAATCTCGATATGATGCTCGAATGTTTGACGAGCGCTAAGCCGCCTGGAGTAACAAGTCACTAAGTACTTCTTCCCCGAAGAGTTCGATCAGCACACTGCCACTTTTGCAAAGAAACGAAGCACTGTCCACAACCTCTTCACCAATAAATTCCCGTAACCGCTCTTAGTCACTCCCAACTTGTCTATTTTCTCCACTGACGTGATCCTATCACACACACTGAATTCAATGTATTTCCCGTTCTCACACTCACCATTCAAATTTTATAACACGCTGTAGATACCACACTCACTTGTTATAGAGTAGTATCTGCAAACGAAAACTACAACTCTCAGCCTCAATAATAAATCCTATTGAGTATGCAATGCCCCACAAGATAGCCACTTAAGTTGGATTATTCACTAAGCTACCATTCATATATAAAATTCCTGTTCCTACCGATCTTCCCACAATTTGGGACTATGCAAATATAAACGCACACACTGGCACACCAGTATTCAAATGCTTAAATAGGTATCAATCGTAAAATAGATCTCAATATATGTTAATAATAAGCGGGTTTCATTTTATATATATTCAAAATATTCATGCAATAATAACATGAATTGCTTGCAAAATTCAAACCGATCACTTCAGTTTGAATGTTGTAGTAACTAGTCACCGGTTCTCTTTTTCTACGAAAGAAAACTTTCTCCGCGTTAGGAATCTACTAAAGGATTCGTATTTTCGGTTCTACAAGTACGGAACAAAGAAGCTAGAACATTTTCACCGGTACCGTTACGACCGTTAGCCCCACGTTGGGCGCCAATTTGTTACCGTTATAACTGAAATTCCGTCTCAAAGAGGAAGATCTTGCGCCCCCGAGTTAGGACGTAAGGGTGGCAGATTTGGTTGGCTTATGCTAACGTCGAGAAAGGGGTGGTTCGGGCGCCACTCGCTTCATAACCAAAAATCTGCCACGCCACCGTCGCCCTGAAGCGAGAAGAGGGGACGGAGTATACCAGCACAACTCTACTCACTTTCTTATCGCGTAGCCAATTTTTATCAAGCTAATGACCGGAATGCAAACGCTAATTGTAGATTAATTCGTACAAACAATAACGATTATATTTCGCCCACTATGTAACACACAATTCGGCTATCACTTATATTCTTAATCTCAAATTGCGACCGCGACGTTACTTACGAACTAAGATCTCTTAACATATGTTTGTAAAACCAAATATAGCAAGAAATAGCAAAAGAATATATATATATATATATATATATATATATATATATATATATATATAAAATAAAGATATAACTAAAATGCACCTGTTAAATCCCTCGCTGGGGCCCTGATACAAATCGACTTCAACGTGTTTTTTTCCTTTCCGCCGAGCTTATTGCCGACACTTAATACACCATTTCGCCGTCAGCTCAACTTCTTGTAACAATCCTCCTTTATTCTCACGTCACCGTTTTTCGTGGAGTTCAAATATCGTCACCAAATCGCTCGATGCTCGATAGGTAAAAAGATAGAATTCCCAAGTTAAATTACCAGTCTCGACTCGACACCACCATCCGCTTACCTAATCGTATTAGAAAAGAGGGCTCTTTTCCCTTGTTGGCGCGGACGAAAACTTTTGGCGGCAACGGAATTTTCCCGAACCCGTAGAGCTCACTAAACTCAGCTGTGAGCTCCAGCGATCGACTTGTTGTCCCAACGTCCCCATTTGGGACGGCCAGATTTCTACTCATATGTCATCTGTAATCTCTCAGATGACTGTTATGACTTTTCGAGCCGTCAAGTCATTGTCATGTATGGAGTCTTTGTTATGTACTGAGCTGTCATATACAAAATAGCAGCCTGTTCCTGAACGACAGCCCATAATCACCAGGTATGTAATTAGCCTACTTCTACAGTGTACGTTCGTCCACTGACATCAATATTTCCAAATTCGCGTGATTCACTAATGTAATCCGCTCCTCACGTTCTTGTGCCCATTGGAGAGCGGCCGCGAATTAGTTAAATTGGTTAGTTAAATCAGGCGCGTTTGATAATGTCGCGGTCAATATCGCCTTCATTCGCATCCCGCATTGGTTACCAGTTATTTCGAGGTGGCTAAACCAAAGTTAATTTGTGGATTCGTTCGGGTGTACACTCGATATCATCCCCATGTAGATCAAATATTGACCGAGGTCAGGTATTGCTGGGTGAGAGCGCGTTGATCCATGCGCTGCTCTGCGTATTAGTACGTCCAATCATTTTGTAGATTTCGCTGCGTCGTGACTTCTGGTCGTTTTTCTTTCGTGGCGGCTAAGCGGTAGCAGTGGCTTGATTTGTATCTTGTTGTGTTATTTTTCTCGTGTTGTTTTCGCGTTGATGCGACGTTAAGACTAACCCTATCTGCTACTTTCTACTAACAACATACTAACTGACGAAAAACTAATTGTATAAGACTAGTGAACAATTGTGACGGCGGCTTTGCTTACTTAATCCTAATTATCTTTTATTATGTAACTAACCTATGTTAACCCAGACGCGGATGTCTTGAGTAGATATTTCTGTTTTTAAGATGGCGGTGGAGAGTTTTTTTTTTATACAAATGCGCGCGATTTATAATGCCATGACCGAGTACATGCAGAAAGACCAAACCAAAAACTACAAACGCTTAAGGGGGTATTCCGGCCTTTCGGTTTGAAAAAATCGAAATTTTTTTTTTTGCGTTTTCTTATTTAACTATGATTATATAATCTTTCTTTAAAATTTTATCGCAGTATCTGTTTTCGTTTGGAAGTTATTCACCACTATCATCTCTAGAAAATCCCCGGCACGCTTGAGGCGAGAGTGTTTGTCATCCGGTCCTACATTCCTTTCAAGGAATTCCTCCGCTTTGTGATGCAGCGTTTTTACTAATGTTCGAAGAAGAACATTAGTATTAAAATAACTTTGGCCAAAAATTCATATTTCTATATATATATAGGTATATAGATATATATATATATATATATATATATATATATATATATATATATATATATATATATATATATATATATATATATGTATATATATATATATATATATATATATATATATATATATATATATATATATATATATATATATATATATATATATATCATCAAAAAATTTCAGTGAAAAAATCTCAGGAACGCGCCATCCGATTGAACTGAAAGTTTTAGGACACATTGGTGTATATGCAGAATAGTGCCAGGTCTCAGAAAAAGTTAAAAATCTTTAACCCTTTGGCGCCGGTGGCCATTTTAGTGATATTTTTAATATACCTATTATTCCGTACACAATTAAGTTTTGCATAAATAAAGTTAACAAAATAAATTTCGAACGTGTTTTACATGTGAATCAAATAATGTTTTGGAATTTTTTAACCCCATGTGTGCGCTGGGTGCCTAAAAAGAGAACGGGAAAAATTGAAAATTTTTAAATTGCGATAACTTTTGACAGAGCTATTCAATCATTACCAAATTTTCAGGACATATTGGTATTATTTAGTTGTAAATTTGTGTAGCTTTTGATGAGCGTGCTGGAAACCCTGAAGCTAGGGCAAGCACTGAAAGTGAAAACTTCCAAATTATCGTCTCTCTTGAAAAAATGCCGTTTCTTCAAAAAACCAAAGCCATTCATATGTAAATTTTGTGCTTTTTATACATAGACAAAAAAAAATTTGATATGGTATAACGGGCACGCCTGGTAACCCTTGCCCAATTTACCTATATTTTTAGCATCAAAAACTTCTGTTCACGGAAACTCACGATACGATGAACAGAATTTATTGAAATTTGCGGAATGTATTGGTCTTAAATAGGACCAGGTCTGATAGAAGTGATTTTGAAATGCGGGTGATTCTGTGCCAGTGGTGCCATCTTGAAAAATCACTAAAAAAGATAACTGCTTTTAGCTCTATATATTCTGATTGAATCGTTCGATTTTGACGAAATTCACACAATAGCTGGACCTTATTTCAAACCATGTTTGGTAGAAATTTGGTTGGAAAATTTTGTTGGAGCTGCCAGCTATGATAATTTTGGTGTCTTAAATTTGAAAAAATAAAAATTTGGAAGTGAAAACATTCAAATCATCGAATATCCTAAAAATATTCGTTTCTTACAATAAAACCAATCTGTATACAAATCTTATGCTTTATCTAAACGTTCAAAGTAAAACTTTGGAAATTTCATGTCGGACAAGAACGGTAACCCTCTCCCAGTTAACCTATATTTTTAGCATCAAAAACTTCTGTTCACGGGAATTCACGAACCAATAATCAGATACCATTGAAATTTACAGAATGCATTGGACTTAAGTAGAACCAGGTCTGATAAAAGCGATTTTGAATTGTGGGCAACTCTGTGCCAGTGGTGCCATCTTGAAAAATTACAATAAAAAAAAACCGCTTTTTGCCCTATGAAATTTGAATAAGTTACCAGATTTTCATGATATTGACACAGTAGCTGCATCTAACTCTAAACTCTGTTTGATAGAAATTAGGTTGAAAAATTCGATTGATGCTGCCAGCTATGGTAATTTTTGTGTCTTTGGTTTTGAAAATTCGCTCAGGAAAATAAAACTTTTTACCCTATAACTTCCAGTGCAGTCATGGAATCAATACGAATTTCATACAACTAATGGAACCTATCATAAGAATTGTTCTGGCCAAATTTGGTTCAAAAGCCTTGATAGGGTTGCCAGCTATTGTTGGTTTTGTGTTTGTTTGCAATATCTTTATTAAGCGGTTTTATCGTAGAATTTGCAATTGGTAATGATATTGTAGTGACAATAAACAGCAAATATTAAGCTTTCGATTATTTGAAAAAATTCGCTGCAGGTAATCCTAAATTTCTTTATACTCCTATAACTTCGAATGTAATATAACAACGTGAAGCAGATGTGATATATTCTTGGCTTTGATACTGGCGAAAGGTTGCCAGCACGAGTCAGTTGTGCTACTTTTGTATCAACAAATGCTTACAGTTAGTATTCATACCGGAAACATTTACAATGAAAATAAATAACCGATGTTTCAATTCCCTAAGTTCTGCAAATTTTTCGGATCGCTGCCCCAAACACCAACTTCAGTTACAGTGCTTCAGGCACTGAGCATTTTCTTCATGGATGTTATATGGGATGCTGCTTTCAAAGTTTGTTGAAATAAGCAACTGATAACGAATATAATTAACAAGTGTTTTTCTTTCATAAACTTTGAAACCCATGCCAGTGGTAATATCTGAAACCTTCTACCATATGAGTTACAATGCATTCTTGAGACCAAAGTAAAACGTGGCATTTGAAACAGTTTGGCCGTAATAAACAGTTCATGTGGTGGAATATGCACTCAAAACCTGCACGATTCTTCTACTGTTCTTCGAACATTAGTGTTTTTAGCGGTTCAGGTGCGCTAGATTTTTTTAACTTTTCATTGATTTTATTGTGTTAGTTTCCTGTATCATAGAAGCCTGAGCTTCATTAAAATTCCTTTAGTTCTGATTTTGCGCAGTGTTTCAGTGGCTTTTTGTTTGAGAAGGACATAGTTCACGTTGCGTTTTTTAAAAATGGTCGGAGAAAAAAGAAAAGTTTGTGATGACAGACCGCGAAAACGTATATTTCACGGGAATCGATTTACAAGTGAACGGGATCCAAGTGCAGCCAGTACGAGTACGTCAGCAGCCAAGTTACGGGCATCGTGCGATGACAGAGTCCCGATTTGTCAGGGCCAAGAATACTGCATTATAAACTTTTTTACTGTGTTTTCGGTTTTGAGTTCTATGATTATTTGCCGCGAATGCCACAGTGATATTGATTTTAGTCAATCTTCTTTGAGTGGCGTAGGATTTGAGATTTCGTGCGAGAATAAATGCGGTTAAACGTATCTGCCATCAACTAATCGTATTTTACCACCACATATCAACAAACAAGAAACCACAACATCAATATTGCCCAGTCGATCTGAACAGTTGGTGCAAGTGGCAGCAGGCAAAAGCTACCGGGAAACGAGAGCTTCGCGATTTCCAGCACAAAGCACCTCTTAGCAAAGAAGTTTCTAAAGTTATCAAACCAATTTTTGAAGACCTTTCCAACAATGACTTGTTTAAGCGATGCCTTGGTTCGAACACACAAAATAACAACAGTAGTAGGGATATGGCGGTTCTGTATACCGATGACCTTTAGACTAATAGTCATCATGTTTTGTTATAACACAGACACACACGTAACGTCATCCACGCGCGTTTGCGGTTGGTGATAAGTGAGGTAAGAGTGACTGATAAGCGTGGGAGTATTGGATTTCGTGTCTAATGAACGGAAGTAATTTCACTAATTAGCGTGGTTTTTATCGTGTTTCGAGTTAACATTTGATACATTTGATTTTGTTTATGTTGGCTGACGTCACGCGTCGACACGTTTGAACATGAATTGGTTGAGTATGCCTATGGCGATAGTTTGATAAGAGTTCGATTGTGAGTATTGATTATATATTGATTGATTATTGATTGGGTGATTTTCGCACCTTATCAGTAAATTCTTTGCGGGTTTGTTTATATTGGGGTTTGGTTACATTCGATTTTGTGTACGTTTGGATTAGTTTACATTACTGGATGACGTCACTGCGGTTTTGTTGGGAAAGAATTCGTTGAATATGTGAATAACTGATTCACATGACTGATAGGCGTGCGAGTATTGGAAAAATATTGGCTCGAGTCTTATCAACAATGAACGGAATACTCAACCGCAAGCTAGAATTTCACTAATTAGCGTGTACGTTTCGAGTTGGATGACGACACGTTTGAACATGCGCGTTTGCGGTTGGTAATAAGTGAGGTTAGGTTGGAGATAAGAATTGGATGCCGCAAAGTATTGACTCGTGCCTTATCGGAACGGCAGTATTCTACCGCAAAATTTTATTAATTAGCGAAATAATTGTGGTTTTGTTGTTTTAGGATGTAAGAAGTGTGGGAAAACTTTTGCAGTAGTTTTTAAAAATGATTCTAAATTTTGCGGTTACGATTTTGGTATAAAAACTACTGCAATAGTTTCTTGGCACAAGTTTGTATTCAGCTTCTGGTGAATTCAGGCGGCTCGAAATTCGATTCCTTTTTTGACTAAATTTATCAACAGTTTCGGTTATTTCAATTTAATATAGCGATTAAATTGTTTCAACAGTGAGTAGGTGGAAAGCAAGCGAAAACAGTTTAAATCTGGTGAGTAACTTTAAATATGAATATTTTTTTGTGTGTGACATTTTGATTTTATATGTTTTACTTATCGCGACTCTCCGTTTTTCAGGTTGCGAAAAGTGAAAGTGAAAAAAACTCTGAGAAAACTCTGACATTGTGTCGTTAATATAAAGATAAACAAGTGTAAAGCAATAGACAATTTTCGGTGTTTGACTAAGTGACATTATTTTCGAAGCCAATATGTATTGTGAAATTTGTAAAATCGAAGTGCAAAACACTTTATTGGTGCGCCATTTGCGGACCTATTTCCACAATAGAAACTGTACAGAGCCCGTAAATGAGCATTTTTAGAGGGTAAAAGGGTGTTTCAACAACCGGATTGAAACCCTTATCTTTGAAAACAAAGATGAAGGTTTGTTGTACCCCGAAGAATTTTTAAAGAGAATGGAAGGTCCATTAATGGAATACCTTATTAAGACTGTGGACGAACGTGGCGCGATCAAATTTAACATTGAGCTTTTTGAGGAATATGTTAAAATGGGTGTGAACAATGATGATAATCTTGATAGTGGGTTAATAGTGAGTGTAAAATCAATTAATACGAAAATGACTGTGATTACAAATAAGTGCGAATTGAACTCTGCATTCAAGGACATGTGCATTCAAATTAAGGTGAAAATGGAAGAGTTCCAAGAGAGAGACAGTGAGTGGGCTCTGCTTAGAATCGTGCATTGTGAGTTGAACGTTAATGAATATAAACCGCTGAGAGGTTCAAGTTACATCCCCACCCCCAAATATTGGTACGCGGAAAAGGCATGTGTGAACGTAAAAATAAAGACAGTTATTGCTTCAAGTGGAGCATTATTTCCGCTCTGTACCCAGTAGAACGTAATTAAGATCGGACTTTCTCATACCAAATCGAAGATATCACTGACACACTAATACGATTGAGAAATGGGCTCGTTCTGAATTTTTGCGGACTTCAGTTTCCGTTAAAGGCGGAAGATATTCGAAATTTTGAGCTGATGAATCACACCATAAGCATCAATCTATTTGGCTACGATGCAGAATTAAAAAACGTAATTGGGCCCTACCATATTACAATAGAGGAAAAGGAGCACCATATTAACCTGCTATTATTGCAAGTCAAGGAGAAGTGCCACTATATTTGGATTAAAGATATTTCAAGGTATGATTATTCGAAAGAATAAATGTTTCATAGTTAAATATGTTTCTTTTTTACAGATTAATTCGTTCTCAACAAACGTCACATGAAACAGCAGTATTTGTATGCAACAAGTGTTTGCAATACTCTACCACCGCTGAAAAACACGAAGCACACAAATCCGAATGTAGTCGAATAGTGCCGAAAATGGTGGAGCCGTAGAAGTCAAGGCTGCAGTATAAAAATTAGGAGCGGCAACTGGATGTACCGTTCGTCATCTACGCGGCCTTTGAGTATCTTCTGCAGGACATCGATAGTTGTGAACCCGATCCAGAGGAATCATCAACAAGAAAAATTCAGGAGCATATACCTTGTGCTTTCGTTTATTATATTAAGTGTTCGTATGATAAACGTTTAGATAAGTTTAGAATGTATCAAGGACTTGACTCGCCCAAAAACTTCGTTGATTCAATTGTCAATGACGTTAAATCCCTTTACTTCAATCACGTCAGGAACCCAAAGGCAATGACTCCCCTTACGTTGGAAGAGGAAGTAGAATTTCAAAATTTAAATTATTGCCATATTTGTAAAAAAGAGCTTGAGAGTGACAGGGTGCGTGATCATTGTCATTTCACTGGCAATTATAGAGGTCCAGCTCATAACGCGTGTAATTTATTGTTTCGAGTTCCGAAATTCTTCCCAATACTATTCCACAACTTCTCCGGCTACGATTGCCATTTATTTATTAAAGAATTGGATACAGTTGATGGGGGAATATAAGTGATTCCTTTGAATAAGGAGCTGCACGTCTCAATCACTAAACGCATTAAAGTTAATAATGAAAACGGTTTTCAAACGATTGAACTTAGATTCTTGGACTCGGCCAGATTTATGCAGAGCAGTTTGGATGATCTCGTGAAAAATTTATCAAAAGAAGATTTGAAAACGGTATTTTCGGCGTATGGAGAGGATGAGAAAGTTCAGCTACTTACTCGAAAGGGTGTATTTCCTTATGACTATATTAATTCTTGGGATCGATTGAATGACGTTTGCCAAACACCACGCGAGAAGTTTTTCAATAAAATGACAAATAGCGAATGCAAAGAGAACGATTACCAACATGCGCAAAATGTTTGGAAAGAGTTCAATTCTACAGTGCTTTCGGACTATTTGGAATTATATTTAAAGACGGACGTACTACTTCTGACAGATGAGTTTGAGAATTTTAGAAAAGTTTGTCGGGAAATATATGGTCTTGACCCTTGTCAGTATTATACAACTCCTGGGTTATCGTGGGATGCAATGCTCAAAACAACATCTATTCAACTTGAGTTGTTAACTGACGTTACCATACATCATTTCGTTAGACGGGGAATCAGAGGTGGTATCGTTCAATGCTCGCATCGTCATTCAATCGCTAATAATAAATATATGGACAATTATAAGGCGGAAGATCCATCCAAATATCTGTTATACTTAGATGCTAACAATTTGTATGGGTGGGCGATGTCTCAGCCACTTCCTCACTTCCTGAATTTAAGTGGCTTGTCAATCCAGATGATATTGATATTTTCAGTATTGCTGCAGATTCTGACATTGGTTACATATTTGAAGTTAATTTGGAACATCCGCAATCAATGCATGATAGTCATAATGATTTGCCTTTCTGCGCTGAAAACAAAATAGTGGGTGATTCAAAAACTTCAAAATTGATTGCTGATTTGACCAACAAACACAAATATGTAATTCACTATAGGAATCTGCAGCAATGCATCAAAAATGGGATGAAACTGGTTCGAATATATACAGGTTTACAGTTTCGACAGTCATCTTGGATGAAACAATATATTGATCTCAACACTTTTCACCGCAAAAAAAAACACAAATTCATTTGAAAAAAACTTTTTCAAGCTAATGAATAATGCGGTTTATGGGAAAACTATGGAAAATGTTGACAACAGGAAGGATGTTCAAATTGCCACAGATTGGGAAAGTCGAGGTAGACATTCGGGCGCTCGAAGTCTAATATCGAAACCCAATTTCCATAGTGCAGCCGTATTTACTGAAAACATGGCCGCTATCCAAATGGATCGAGTATTAACCTGCTATAATAAACCGATCTATCTGGGGTTCACAGTGCCCGACTTATCAAAGTTAAAGATGTACGATTTTCACTATAGTTTCATTAAGCCCAAGTATGGTGAAAATATTACTCTTAACTATATGCATACGGATTCATTTATATACACGATTCAAACGGCTGATTTCTATAAAGATATTTCGCATGATATCGATGAACACTTTGACACTTCAGAATATGCCGCGAACAACATTTATAATATTCCTCAGAGGATTGGCAAAGTATTGGGGATGATGAAGGACGAGAACCATGGAGTAATTACGAAGGAATTTGTAGGATTAAGATCTAAAATGTATTCATTACGTGTAGATAATGGCGAGATAATTAAGAAAGCAAAAGGTGTGAAAAAATTGTAATGGATGGATTAACTTTAGAGAGCTATAGAGATTGTTTATTAAAAAAAAAAACTCTAGCGCACCTGAACCGCTAGAAACACTAATGTTCGAAGAACAGTAGAAGAATCGTGCAGGTTTTGAGTGCATATTCCACCACATGAGCTGCGTATTACGGCCAAACTGTTTCAAACGCCACGTTTTACTTTGGTCTCAAGAATGCATTATAACTCATATGGTAGAAGGTTTCAGATATTACCACTGGCATGAATTTCAACGTTTATGATAGCAAAATACGGGTTAATTATATTCGTTATCAGTTGCTTATTTCACAAAACTTTGAAAGCAGCATCTCATATAACATCAATGAAGAAAACGCTCAGTGCCTACAGCACTCTAACTTAAGTTGGTATTTGGGGCTGCGATTCGAAAAATTTGCTGAGCTTGGGGAATTGAAACATTGGTTATTTCTTTTCATTACAAATGTTTCCGGTATGAATACCAACTGTGAGCATTTATTGATACATAAGTAGCACAACCGACTCGTGCTGGCAACCTTTTGCCAGTATCAAAGCCAGAAATATATTGCATCTGCTTCACGTTGTTATATTACATTCGAAGTTATAGGAGTATAAATAATTTTAGGGTTATCTGAAGCAAGTAGTTTCAAATAATCGAAAACTTAATATTTCCTGTTTATTGTCACTACAATATCATTACCATTTGAAAATTCTACGATAAAACCGCTTAGTAAAGATATTGCAATTAAACACAAAACCAGCAATAGCTGGCAACCCTATCGTGGCTTTTCAACAAAATTTGGCCTGAATAATGTCTGCGATAGGTTCCATTTATAGTATGAAATTCGTATTGATTTCATGACTGCACTGGAAGTTATAGGCCAAAAAGTTTTATTTTCCTGAGCGAATTTTCAAAACCAAAGACACAAAAATTACCATAGCTGGCAGCACCAATTGAATTTTTCAACCTAATTTCTATCAAACAGAGTTTAAAGTTAGGTGCAGCTATTGTGTCATTTTCATGAAAATTTGGTTACTAATTCACATTTCATAGGGCAAAAAGCGGTTTTTGTTTTATTGTAATTTTTCAAGATGGCACCACTGGCACAGAGTTGCCCACAATTCAAAATCGCTTTTATCAGACCTGGTTCTACTTAAGTCCAATGCATTCTGTAAATTTCAATGGTATCTGATTATTGGCTCGTGAATTCCCGTGAACAGAATTTTTTGATGCTAAAAATATAGGTTAACTGGGAGAGGGTTACCGTTCTTGTCCGACATGAAATTTCCAAAGTTTTACTTTGAACGTGTAGATAAAGCATAAGATTTGTATACAGATTGGTTTTATTGTAAGAAACGGACATTTTTAGGATATTCGATGATTTGAATGTTTTCACTTCTTAATTTTTATTTTTTCAAATTTAAGACACCAAAATTATCATAGCTGGCAGCTCCAACCGAATTTTTCAACCAAATTTCTACCAAACGTGGTTTTAGGAAAGGTCCAGCTACTGTGTGAATTGCGTCAAAATCGAACGATTCAATCAGAATTTATAGGGCTAAAAGCAGTTACCTTTTTTAGTGGTTTTTCAAGATGGCACCACTGGCACAGAATCGCCCGCATTTCAAAATCACTTCTATCAGACCTGGTCCTAGTTAAACCAATACAGTCTGCAAATTTCAATTAATTCTGCTCATCGGATCGTGAGTTTCCGTGAACAGAAGTTTTTGATGCTAAAAATATAGGTAAATTGGGCAAGGGTTACCAGGCGTGCCCGTTATACCATATCAAATTTTATTTTTTGTCTATGTAAACAAAGCACGAAATTTACATAAAAGTGGCTTTCTTTTGAAGAAACGGCATTTTTTCAAGAGAAACGATAATTTGGAAGTTTTCACTTTCAGTGCTTCCCCTAGCTTCAGGGTTTGCCAGCACACTCATCAAAAGCTACACGAATTTACAACTAAATAATACTAATGTGTTCTGAAAATATGGTAATGGTTAAATAGCTTTGTCAAAAGTTATCGCAATTTAAAAATTTTGAATTTTTCCCGATCTCTTTTTAGGCACCCAGCGCACACATGGGGTTAAAAAATTCCAAAACAAATCACATGTAAAACAATTCCAAAACAAATCACATGTTAAACACGTTCGAAATTTATTTTGTTAACTTTATTTTTGCAAAACTTATTTTTGTACGGAATAATAGGTATATTAAAAATATCACTAAAATGGCCGCCGGCGCCAAAGTGTTAAAGATTATTAACTTTTTCTGAGACCTGGCACTATTCTGCATATACGTCAATGTGTCCTGAAAATTTCAGCTTAATCGGATGGCGCGTTTCTGAGATTTTTTCACTGAAATTTTTTGAATATATATATATATATATATATATATATATATATATATATATATATATATATATATATATATATATATATATATATATATATATATATATATATATATATATATATAGAAATATGAATTTTTGGCCAAAGTGATTTTAATACTAATGTTCTTCTTCGAACTTTAGTAAAAATTTAGAGGTAGTATGTATGTATTCAGATCTAAGCTGCACAATTTATATACGGAATGTAATAATAGGATTGCACTTAGTTGTACAGATGATAAGCGTTTTATAAGGGAAGATGGGGTTAGTCCGTATGCATGGGGCCCTTATAATATAGCTATGGATATAGATTAGGGTTATTAACAATAAAAAAAAATGAAAAATATGTTTTCTCTCTCTTTCTTTCTTTCTTGTGCTGCCAATGGTGTAAACGAGAGAGTAGAAGAATTTTCACTATAAATAGTTTCAGGTTGGGAGGCAGGAAATCAGTTTGTTTGTTGATTGGAATAGAAAACGGTGTTCTTAAACAAAGCTCTTATTTTGAGTGTAGTGTGTTTTCTTCAAGGTAGCCCCCTATCAGTGAAGACCCTTAGTGAGAACGAAAGCATTAACAATTTGGCATTTAATCTCGCGCTTCCTGATAACAATACAGTGGAAGTAGCATAATCTTTTCGACTTATGACCATAAGTACAATTTCATCACAAACGGAAACATTGAATAATGACGCTGCTATTTCATCATCGTCGGAAATTTCACCAACTATCGAGACTACAACAGAACCACCCAGAAGATTTGTTACGGTCGATGAAGCAATAGAAGGATTTCGGCAAGATTTGCTTAAAAAAAAAATGGAAATAGCATGCATTGGAAAAAGTCGAATGAATAGTTGAGTTCTGTGAACTGGTTCTGAACAGGTACTGTACTGGTACTGAACAGGTAATATACTGTAATCAATTTTTATGAGCTATAGATCACATTCAATAATATGACCAAGCAAATAAAGGAATAATGAAAGAGTTCCAAGAGAAAGACAGTGGATGGAGGGCTTTGTTCAAACCTCAAACCACTCTTAGACAGATTACTCAAACACAGGTTTGAACTCGTTAGCATTCAATTCGCAATGAGTTGGCCTTATCAAAGCCCTCCATCCACTGTCTTTCTCTTGGAACTCTTCCATTTTTTCCTTTCTGATTCCAATGTAATAATGGTGTTTAGAAAAAGGGACTCAAGTTATATCATAATAGTAGAAGGAAAAGCGAGTTACTCTCACTTTGACAACTACACTGTTATGGAGCAGAAAGCCAACAAACTCGAAAAACATTATGTGGTCTACCCTTGGACCTATAATGATGTGAAATCCGGGCCAGTTACTTGTGAATTCTATAGTGTTCGAAGGAAAATATGTGAAATGAAGATACTTGTAAACTTTACATGCGATTATAAAATAAATAGTTTTTATTTTCAATCAAATAACAGTGTTCCATTTGAATTGCTGAGATCTTGAGTTTAATGTATTCAAAGTTAGAGTGTATGCAGTATACAAATAATATTCGCCACACTATCAAACCATGAGAAACGGGTATAACGGCTGTCTGGGGTGAAAAGCAGACCTATTAAATTGAAAAACATCTCTTTTTGAGACGATGCGCATGGAAAGTAAACCTTACAAAACATATCTCTTAGTGAACATGAGCATGCATTGAAAAAAGTCGAATGAATAGTTCAGTGCTGTGTAGTGTACGTTAAACATCGATAGTTAGATGTTTCGATAACATCGATGTTTTTTTTAAAACTATCGATAGGCTATCGATAGACTATCGATGGTGTATATGTGTTTTTGCGAAATTAGTAGATACACCCAGGATTCATAAATTTTTTTAAAAAAAAATTGTAATAATATATTAATATATTAATACGCGATTATAAAATAAATAGTTTTTATTTTCAATCAAATAACAGTGTTCCATTTGAATTGCTCAGATCTTGAGTTTAATGTATTCAAAGTTAGAGTGTATGCAGTATACAAATAATATTCGCCACACTATCAAACCATGAGAAACGGGTATAACGGCTGTCTGGGGTGAAAAGCAGACCTATTAAATTGAAAAACATCTCTTTTTGAGACGATGCGCATGGAAAGTAAACCTTACAAAACATATCTCTTAGTGAACATGAGCATGCATTGAAAAAAGTCGAATGAATAGTTCAGTGCTGTGTAGTGTACGTTAAACATCGATAGTTAGATGTTTCGATAACATCGATGTTTTTTTTAAAACTATCGATAGGCTATCGATAGACTATCGATGGTGTATATGTGTTTTTGCGAAATTAGTAGATACACCCAGGATTCATAAATTTTTTTTAAAAAAAAATTGTAATAATATATTAATATATTAACACGCGATTATAAAATAAATAGTTTTTATTTTCAATCAAATAACAGTGTTCCATTTGAATTGCTCAGATCTTGAGTTTAATGTATTCAAAGTTAGAGTGTATGCAGTATACAAATAATATTCGCCACACTATCAAACCATGAGAAACGGGTATAACGGCTGTCTGGGGTGAAAAGCAGACCTATTAAATTGAAAAACATCTCTTTTTGAGACGATGCGCATGGAAAGTAATCCTTACAAAACATATCTCTTAGTGAACATGAGCATGCATTGAAAAAAGTCGAATGAATAGTTCAGTTCTGTGTAGTGTACGTTAAACATCGATAGTTAGATGTTTCGATAACATCGATGTTTTTTTTAAAACTATCGATAGGCTATCGATAGACTATCGATGGTGTATATGTGTTTTTGCGAAATTAGTAGATACACCCAGGGTTCATAAATTTTTTTTAAAAAAAGCTGAGAATTCAATTACTATTATAGAGAAACACAGAAATATAGAGTTTTATTCATTTCCGAAATGCTGAGCATTTTGATTTAGGAAAAGCAATTCGTTGAGACGCTTTGAGACTTTAGCCGGTATTCGCGATCACTGTGAATTACACCAGTATTCGAAAAAAAATCGTTCACTCGGAACAGAAGATGCAAGTATACACGGATGCTATAGAGCAAACATTCTCATTGGCGTAGTATTTGAAACAAACCAGTAGTCGATGGGACATCGTTTTTAATTGGAGGTTTTTCCAGGTTTTGGTATATATATATATGTATTATTGCATCATTATTTGGGCAGCTATTAGCTTTGCCTTTGAATAGCTTTGCCTTTGAATATTAGCTTTGCCTTCAGGAAGAAATAATAGCTACATAAGGGCTCTCTTCTCAATCGGTATTAATCGTTCCCGCACTGACTTGCATAAAGCATTATACATATTCTTTCCAGCAGTGTTTTTTATGCTAATTCCCACTTTCGATAATTGTAGAGTCAGCCCTCGTAATAACTGAGCTATATAAGAAAGAGTAATGTAATTTGCGCCAGATATTGTTGTCGTAGCCACATCAAATTGTTCTAATAGCAGAATAATATTCGGCAATACATTTAAATCTTCGGTGAGTACCGGTTTAGGTGCCTTCTCACATTCGGCCAAAGTCAATTCTTGCCTGATATCATAGAAACTTTTGATTTTGGTATATACGTTATTTCCAATGTGAATGGAACTGCTGAATCAACTTCAATTCAGGTTTGTTGAGCTGTCGTTGTGCAATTATTAGTATATCTGAAACAGCTGCACTCGATTGAAAATAAGTATCAATATCTTTGCACTTTTTCATGATGAAATGAAAATCAGGTGTCATAAATATCAGACAAAGCCAAATTTAAAGTATACGCGAAGCATGGAATATGATTAAATTGGAGAAGTTTTGCTTGCATTGTCATGTTATTAACAATAAAAAAAATGAAAAAAATGTTTTCTCTCTCTTTCTTTCTTTCTTGTGCTTCCAATGGTGTAAACGAGAGAGTAGAAGAATTTTCACTATAAATAGTTTCAGGTTGGGAGGCAGGAAATCAGTTTGTTTGTTGATTGGAATAGAAAATGGTGTTCTTAAACATAGCTCTTATTTTGAGTGTAGTGTGTTTTCTTCAAGGTAGCCCCCTATCAGTAAAGACCCTTAGTGAGAACGAAAGCATTAACAATTTGGCATTTAATCTCGCGCTTCCTGATAACAAGACAGTGGAAGTAGCATAATCTTTTCGACTTATGACCATAAGTACAATTTCATCACAAACGGAAACATTGAATAATGACGCTGCTATTTCATCATCGTCGGAAATTTCACCAACTATCGAGACTACAACAGAACCACCCAGAAGATTTGTTACGGTCGATGAAGCAATAGAAGGATTTCGGCAAGATTTGCTTAAAAAAAAAAATGGAAATAGCATGCATTGGAAAAAGTCGAATGAATAGTTGAGTTCTGTGAACTGGTTCTGAAGAGGTACTGTACTGGTACTGAACAGGTAATATACTGTAATCAATTTTTATGAGCTATAGATCACATTCAATAATATGACCAAGCAAATAAAGGAATAATGAAAGAGTTCCAAGAGAAAGACAGTGGATGGAGGGCTTTGTTCAAACCTCAAACCACTCTTAGACAGATTACTCACACACAGGTTTGAACTCGTTAGCATTCAACTCGCAATGAGTTGGCCTTATCAAAGCCCTCCATCCACTGTCTTTCTCTTGGAACTCTTCTATTTTTCCTTTCTGATTCCAATGTAATAATGGTGTTTAGAAAAAGGGACTCAAGTTATATCATAATAGTAGAAGGAAAAGCGAGTTACTCTCACTTTGACAACTACACTGTTATGGAGCAGAAAGCCAACAAACTCGAAAAACATTATGTGGTCTACCCTTGGACCTATAATGATGTGAAATCCGGGCCAGTTACTTGTGAATTCTATAGTGTTCGAAGGAAAATATGTGAAATGAAGATACTTGTAAACTTTACATGCGATTATAAAATAAATAGTTTTTATTTTCAATCAAAAAACAGTGTTCCATTTGAATTGCTCAGATCTTGAGTTTAATGTATTCAAAGTTAGAGTGTATGCAGTATACAAATAATATTCGCCACACTATCAAACCATGAGAAACGGGTATAACGGCTGTCTGGGGTGAAAAGCAGACCTATTAAATTGAAAAACATCTCTTTTTGAGACGATGCGCATGGAAAGTAAACCTTACAAAACATATCTCTTAGTGAACATGAGCATGCATTGAAAAAAGTCGAATGAATAGTTCAGTGCTGTGTAGTGTACGTTAAACATCGATAGTTAGATGTTTCGATAACATCGATGTTTTTTTTAAAACTATCGATAGGCTATCGATAGACTATCGATGGTGTATATGTGTTTTTGCGAAATTAGTAGATACACCCAGGATTCATAAATTTTTTTTAAAAAAAATTGTAATAATATATTAATATATTAACACGCGATTATAAAATAAATAGTTTTTATTTTCAATCAAATAACAGTGTTCCATTTGAATTGCTCAGATCTTGAGTTTAATGTATTCAAAGTTAGAGTGTATGCAGTATACAAATAATATTCGCCACACTATCAAACCATGAGAAACGGGTATAACGGCTGTCTGGGGTGAAAAGCAGACCTATTAAATTGAAAAACATCTCTTTTTGAGACGATGCGCATGGAAAGTAAACCTTACAAAACATATCTCTTAGTGAACATGAGCATGCATTGAAAAAAGTCGAATGATAGTTCAGTGCTGTGTAGTGTACGTTAAACATCGATAGTTAGATGTTTCGATAACATCGATGTTTTTTTTAAAACTATCGATAGGCTATCGATAGACTATCGATGGTGTATATGTGTTTTTGCGAAATTAGTAGATACACCCAGGATTCATAAATTTTTTTAAAAAAAAATTGTAATAATATATTAATATATTAACACGCGATTATAAAATAAATAGTTTTTATTTTCAATCAAATAACAGTGTTCCATTTGAATTGCTCAGATCTTGAGTTTAATGTATTCAAAGTTAGAGTGTATGCAGTATACAAATAATATTCGCCACACTATCAAACCATGAGAAACGGGTATAACGGCTGTCTGGGGTGAAAAGCAGACCTATTAAATTGAAAAACATCTCTTTTTGAGACGATGCGCATGGAAAGTAAACCTTACAAAACATATCTCTTAGTGAACATGAGCATGCATTGAAAAAAGTCGAATGAATAGTTCAGTTCTGTGTAGTGTACGTCAAACATCGATAGTTAGATGTTTCGATAACATCGATGTTTTTTTTAAAACTATCGATAGGCTATCGATAGACTATCGATGGTGTATATGTGTTTTTGCGAAATTAGTAGATACACCCAGGGTTCATAAATTTTTTTTAAAAAAAGCTGAGAATTCAATTACTATTATAGAGAAACACAGAAATATAGAGTTTTATTCATTTCCGAAATGCTGAGCATTTTGATTTAGGAAAAGCAATTCGTTGAGACGCTTTGAGACTTTAGCCGGTATTCGCGATCACTGTGAATTACACCAGTATTCGAAAAAAAATCGTTCACTCGGAACAGAAGATGCAAGTATACACGGATGCTATAGAGCAAACATTCTCATTGGCGTAGTATTTGAAACAAACCAGTAGTCGATGGGACATCGTTTTTAATTGGAGGTTTTTCCAGGTTTTGGTATATATATATGTATTATTGCATCATTATTTGGGCAGCTATTAGCTTTGCCTTTGAATAGATCTTCAGGAAGAAATAATAGCTACATAAGGGCTTTCTTCTCAATCGGTATTAATCGTTCCCGCACTGACTTGCATAAAGCATTATACATATTCTTTCCAGCAGTGTTTTTTATGCTAATTCCCACTTTCGATAATTGTAGAGTCAGCCCTCGTAATAACTGAGCTATATAAGAAAGAGTAATGTAATTTGCGCCAGATATTGTAGTCGTAGCCACATCAAATTGTTCTAATAGCAGAATAATATTCGGCAATACATTTAAATCTTCGGTGAGTACCGGTTCAGGTGCCTTCTCACATTCGGCCAAAGTCAATTCTTGCCTGATATCATAGAAACATTTGATTTTGGTATATACGTTATTTCCAATGTGAATGGAACTGCTGAATCAACTTCAATTCAGGTTTGTTGAGCTGTCGTTGTGCAATTATTAGTATATCTGAAACAGCTGCACTCGATTGAAAATAAGTATCAATATCTTTGCACTTTTTCATGATGAAATGAAAATCAGGTGTCATAAATATCAGACAAAGCCAAATTTAAAGTATACGCGAAGCATGGAATATGATTAAATTGGAGAAGTTTTGCTTGCATTAACATGCAGCAGCATTATATTATTATTATATATTAGACCAAATGTTCCACTTGCTTAGTGTATTTCTTGCCTAAACAAGAAACAACAAGATAAGTAATCCCTATCTTCCAAAAAACAAAATGAGCTCTGTGGCCTAAATTCTGTGAATATTTTCGAGTCTGAAAATGTATCTTTTCAATTACACTAACAATAGTATTCCTCAAACAGGCATAAAATAAATATGCAACTAACTTCTGCCATTGATTTAAATATGTGTCTTCTTTTTATGTTAAATTCCGTTAATAATGTAGAAATTAATTTACCTCTATGAAAAAAATACAATGTGAATGCCAGTATTCTTTCTTTGTTTCAATTTATCCACATATCAGTAGTTAAACAAATATGTTGAACTGCGTTTATGGCATTTTTAGCCCGAGTTTTAACATCTTCGAAGTATTTTGGTACCAAGGATGTTTTCAATGTTGTGGTGTCAGGAATCGCCTGTTTTTCGTACAAATTAGCCACGAAATCCTTCATGTTCTCCTTTCCGCAAAGGCACTATGTCCAAAATAGCCATAGGAACGTATAGTTCATCTAAATATTTTTTTGGGCAGAATCATCTACTTAGAATTTCGCTCTTCCAAAATAATTTTTGATGATTGTTCTAGATTTCGTTAAACTGCTCTCGAAGATGTTACTAGGACCATGGGTTTTGCTATAGGTTCAACAGAAAATAATTTCCACTATGAATTATGTTTCCGTTTTAAATGATCTGATAAATTTTTCGTCTTTTTACTTGTTTTGTATTGATTGCTGCATATATTACAATTAGTAAAATCGTTATTTGGAATTCTTTCTCTCTGAGTCTCAACTTTCTGCGCTTATGATTTTCACGTGCAGTAAAATTTTACATATTTTTCTTCTTCATGTTATTTCACTTTACAATAAATAAAAAGTGGCAAAACTAACAAAATATAAGGGTGGTCTGCTGTCTTTGGTTGGTGCTGTTTTATAATAACAAGAAAAGGAAATATTATTAAATGAGAAAAACGAAGCAAACTTAAAATACTCACAGTGGGCGGGATGGTATCGAAATGTTACCTTACGCATTTTTTTCAGTTTTCAAAAACTATCGATTGCAAAAATAAAACATCGAGGTTTTCGATAGTTCTCAACTATCGATAGTATCGATAGTACAATCGATGTTTAACGTACACTAGTTCTGTGAACTGGTACTGAACTGGTACTGGTCCTTACTCCAAGGTACAACTCATTTGCGATAATCCGACCAGTACCAGGTCAATAACAGTTCAGTACCAGTACTGCTTTTGAACTGCTTTTAACTGTTTTTGAACTGCTTTGAACTGCTTTGAACTGCTTTTGAACTGCTTTTAACTGCTTTGAACTGCTTTTGAACTGGTACTGAGCTGGTACTGAACTGGTACTGGTTCTAACTCACTTTGTATGGAAAATCTTTGTGGTCAACTCATTTAGGACTCACTTTGTATGAAAAATCTTCGTGGTCAACTCATTTGTGGTATTCCGACCATCAGTACCAGTTCAGTAATAGTTCAGTACCAGTTCAGTACCAGTTCAAAAGCAGTTAAAAGCAGTTAGAAGCTGTTCAAAAGCAGTTCAAAGCAGTTCAAAGCAGTTCAAAAGCAGTTGAAAGCAGTTCAAAAGCAGTACTGGTACTGAACTGTTATTGATCTGGTACTGGGCGGATTATCGCAAACGAGTTGTCTCTTGGAGTTAGGACCAGTACCAGTTCAGAACCAGTTCACAGAACTGAACTATTCATTCGACTTTTTCCAATACATGCTCATGTTCACTAAGAGATATGTTTTGTAAGGTTTACTTTCCATGCGCATCTTCTCAAACAGAGATGTTTTTCAATTTAATAGGACTGCTTATCACCCCAGACAGCCGTTATTCAAGTTCAAGTAATACTCATGCTATATGTTTGCTTCATCCTCTTGAAATCCAGAAATTCTATATTTGACTTATAGTTTGGATCTTCCTGTTTTATATATTCAACTACACCATTATTTAGAATTCTTTCGGTCTCAAACTCATGATATTCATAACACGAGATCTTGAGTGAGCGCATCGAATAACTGCCATCATATGTACATCGAACTGTCAACATTTTTTCATCGTCGAACTCTAATTTAAAATGTCTGTAAAAAATATTTTTGCTCTCGATTATTCCAGCTATGTCCATTTCTTTTTTAAGCAAATCTTGCCGAAATCCTTCTATTGCTTCATCGACCGTAACAAATCTTCTGGGTGGTTCTGTTGTACTCTCGATAGTTGGCAAAATTTCCGACGATGATGAAATAGCAGCGCCATTATTCAATGTTTCCGTTTGTGATGAAATTGTACTTATAGTCATAAGTCGCAAAGATAATGCTACTTCCACTGTCTTGTTATCAGGAAGCGCGAGATTAAATGCCAAATTGTTAATGCTTTCGTTCTCACTAAGGGTCACCACTGGTAGGGGGCTACCTTGAAGAAAAGACACTACACTCCAAATAAGAGCTATGTTTAAGAACACCATTTTCTATTCCAATCAACAAAAAAACTGATTTCCTGCCTCCCAACCTGAAACTATTTAGAGTGAAAATTCTTCTACTCTCTCGTTTACACCATTGGCAGCACAAGAAAGAAAGAAAGAGAGAGAAAACATTTTTTTCATTTTTTTTATTGTTAACAACCCTAATCTATATCCATAGCTATATTATAATGGCCCCATGCATACGTACTAACCCCATCTTCCCTTATAAAATGCTTATCATCTGTACAACTAAGTGCAATCTTATTATTACATTCCGTATATAAATTGTGCAGCTTAGATCTGAATACATACATACTACCTCTAAATTTTTTTTTTAAACAATCAATCTCTATAGCTCTCTAAAGTTTATCCATCCATTACAATTTTTTCACACCTTTTGCTTTCTTAATTATCTCGCCATTATCTGCACGTAATGTATAAAAAATTTTAGATCTTAATCCTACAAATTCCTTCGTAATTACTCCATAGTTCTCGTCCTTCATCATCCCCAATACTTTGCCATTCCTCTGAGGAATATTATAAATGTTGTTCGCGGCATATTCTGAATTGTTAAAGTGTTCATCGATATCAGGCGAAATATCTTTATAGAAATCAGCCGTTTGAATCGTGTATATAAATGAATCCGTATCCACATAGTTAAGAGTAATATTTTCACCATACTTGGGCTTAATGAAACTATAGTGAAAATCGTACATCTTTACTTTTTATAAGTCGAGCACTGTGAACCCCAGATAGATCGGTTTATTATAGCAGGTTAATACTCGATCCATTTGGATAGCGGCCATGTTTTCAGTAAATACGGCTGCACTATGGAAATTGGGTTTCGATATTAGACTTCGAGCGCCCGAATGTCTACCTCGACTTTCCCAATCTGTGGCAATTTGAACATCCTTCCTGTTGTCAACATTTTCCATAGTTTTCCCATAAACCGCATTATTCATTAGCTTGAAAAAGTTTTTTTCAAATGAATTTGTGTTTTTTTTGCGGTGAAAAGTGTTGAGATCGATATATTGTTTCATCCAAGATGACTGTCGAAACTGTAAACCTGTATATATTCGAACCAGTTTCATCCCATTTTTGATGCATTGCTGCAGATTCCTATAGTGAATTACATATTTGTGTTTGTTGGTCAAATCAGCAATCAATTTCGAAGTTTTTGAATCACCCACTATTTTGTTTTCAGCGCAGAAAGGCAAATCATTATGACTATCATGCATTGATTGCGGATGTTCCAAATTAACTTCAAATATGTAACCAATGTCAGAATCTGCAGCAATACTGAAAATATCAATATCATCTGGATTGACAAGCCACTTAAATTCAGGAAGTGAGGAAGTGGCTGAGACATCGCCCACCCATACAAATTGTTAGCATCTAAGTATAACAGATATTTGGATGGATCTTCCGCCTTATAATTGTCCATATATTTATTATTAGCGATTGAATGACGATGCGAGCATTGAACGATACCACCTCTGATTCCCCGTATAACGAAATGATGTATGGTAACGTCAGTTAACAACTCAAGTTGAATAGATGTTGTTTTGAGCATTGCATCCCACGATAACCCAGGAGTTGTATAATACTGACAAGGGTCAAGACCATATCTTTCCCGACAAACTTTTCTAAAATTCTCAAACACATCTGTCAGAAGTAGCACGTCCGTCTTTAAATATAATTCCAAATAGTCCGAAAGCACTGTAGAATTGAACTCTTTCCAAACATTTTGCGCATGTTGGTAATCGTTCTCTTTGCATTCGCTATTTGTCATTTTATTGAAAAACTTCTCGCGTGGTGTTTGGCAAACGTCATTCAATCGATCCCAAGAATTAATATAGTCATAAGGAAATACACCCTTTCGAGTAAGTAGCTGAACTTTCCCATCCTCTCCATACGCCGAAAATACCGTTTTCAAATCTTCTTTTGATAAATTTTTCACGAGATCATCCAAACTGCTCTGCATAAATCTGGCCGAGTCCAAGAATCTAAGTTCAATCGTTTGAAAACCGTTTTCATTATTAACTTTAATGCGTTTAGTGATTGAGACGTGCAGCTCCTTATTCAAAGGAATCACTTATATTCCCCCATCAACTGTATCCAATTCTTTAATAAATAAATGGCAATCGTAGCCGGAGAAGTTGTGGAATAGTATTGGGAAGAATTTCGGAACTCGAAACAATAAATTACACGCGTTATGAGCTGGACCTCTATAATTGCCAGTGAAATGACAATGATCACGCACCCTGTCACTCTCAAGCTCTTTTTTACAAATATGGCAATAATTTAAATTTTGAAATTCTACTTCCTCTTCCAACGTAAGGGGAGTCATTGCCTTTGGGTTCCTGGCGTGATTGAAGTAAAGGAATTTAACGTCATTGACAATTGAATCAACGAAGTTTTTGGGCGAGTCAAGTCCTTGATACATTCTAAACTTATCTAAACGTTTATCATACGAACACTTAATATAATAAACGAAAGCACAAGGTATATGCTCCTGAATTTTTCTTGTTGATGATTCCTCTGGATCGGGTTCACAGCTATCGATGTCCTACAGAAGACACTCAAAGTCCGCGTAGATGACGAATGGTACATCCAGCTGCCGCTCCTAATTTTTGTACTGCAGCGTTGACATCTCCGTCTCCACCATTTTCCTCACTATTCGACTACATTCAGATTTGTGTGCTTCGTGTTTTTCAGCGGTGGTAGAGTATTGCAAACACTTGTTGCATACAAATACTGCTGTTTCATGTGACGTTTGTTGAGAACGAATTAATCTGTAAAAAAGAAACATATTTAACTATGAAACATTTATTCTTTCGAATAATCATACCTTGAATATCTTTAATCCAAATATAGTGGCACTTCTCCTCGACTTGCAATAATAGCAGATTAATATGGTGCTCCTTTTCCTCTATTGTTATATGGTAGGGCCCAACCACTTTTTACTAATTTTCGAAGAAAATTAGTATTAAACTCGTTTCGCCGAAAATTAATATATCTTTATAACCATATATATATATATATATATATATATATATATATATATATATATATATATATATATATATATATATATATATATATATATGTATATATATATATATATATATATATATATATATATATATATATATATATATATATATATATATATATATATATATATATACTTATATATATATATATATATATATATATATATATATATATATATATATATGTGTATATATATATATATATATATATATATATATATATATATATATATATATATATATATATATATATATATAAATATCAGCAAAATGATTTTCCGAGATAATCTCTGGAGTGGCCAATCCGATTGAGCTGAAATTTTCGGAAGACTTAGATGTATATAGTAGGTAGGTCCGCGACTTTTAAAATTCAGATATCCTAAGCATTTTGGCGGCGGCGATTGTTTTAGTGAATTTTCAGGTACTCCTATATATCCAAGCAGTGTAAATTTTCATAAAAAATAATGTTTGGAAATGAAATTTTATTATGTTTTTAGTTTGTTTATGTTAAAATGTTGGAAATTTTGAGCCGTGTAAGGGTGCAGCATGCCTAAAAGTAGGCAAGGATTTTTTTTCAAATTTTGATTTGTCATTACTTCTAAGAAAAACAATGACTCATCGTGAAATTTGCAAATCGTGTTGATGTTGACTAAAATTTAGCACATGTGGATTTTCAAGATAGTGCGGGTAATCATGTAGCTACGGCAGGCTCCTGAAGAAAAAACCTTCAAATCATCGACCTTCCTGAAAAATTTTTGATTTTTGACAAAAAAATCAAATCATTGATAAATTTTAACCTTTGTTCATCATGTCAAATTGAAATTTTCAAAATTCCGATTTGCACAAGAACGGCAACCCATCAACAAATTACCTCTATTTTCAGCACTCGAAAGTTCTGTTCACGAGAACTGACGACCGGATTATCCGATCATAATGAAAGTAACAGGACATGTTGGTATTAGCTAGGACCAGGTCTGATAGAAGTGATTTTGAAATGCGGGCAACCCTGTGCTAGTGGTACCAACTTGAAAAATTACTTTTTGGCCTATAACTTCCGATTCAGCCATCAGATTTTAACAAGATTCATACAGTACTTGGATCTTATTTTAGGTAAAATTTGATGAAATTTTGGCTGCAAAAATTAGAATAGAGTTGCCAGCTATGGTGATTTTTGTCTCTTAAATCTTGCAACTTTGCTCAGCAAAATAATGCTTTTTTCCCTATATCTTCCGGTCCATTGTAGAAATCAAAACGAAGTTCACGCAGTAAATGGAACTTAATGTGAGCCAAATGTCGTAGAAATTTCGTACAAAAATCATGATAGAGTTGCCAGCTATGACCATTTTTTAATTTTGTTTAATTTCTTTACTGAGCGATTATGTCATTGGATTTGCAAATGGAAATGATCCTGCAATGAAAATTAACAACAAATATTAACTTTTTAAAAATTTGAAAAGCTTTGAGGGTGGTTACCCTAAAATTCTTTTCACCCGATTAACTTCCAGCGCAGTGATTCAATTGAAACGAAATTTACTGGTTGGGTTTAACTTAACGTAAAGCAGATTTTGTATGTATTTTGCTTTGCAGCTGACACAGGCTAACCAGCATTAGCCATTTCCGTGAATATTGCACCAACAGATGCTTGAAATTACGTTCTCATATGCAAAGCATTTGCAATAAAACTAAGGAATCAATTTTTAAATTTTCCGAGTTTTGAACATTTTTCGCATGGCAGCCTCAAACAACGTTTAACCGCTGAAACTTGCGGTGAAATCCTGCGATGAGAACGAAATTCAAAGGATAAGTTGATTTGAGTATGAGCTTGTTATGGTAAACTTATTGCTGCTTCGTTCGGAAAGTGTTGCCAGCACTGAACATTTTCATCATTTGTGTTATAGTTGAGTTTTGTTGCTTTGGATAAGGAATGGTTGATATGATTCTACAAAACAGTGTATTACGTCTTTCCACAATTTTTTGTCACTCAAAGACAATTTCTTCGAAAATTAGTTTTCTAGCGGTTCAGGTGCGCTAGAGTTTTTTTTTAACTCTGCATCGTAGCCAAAGAGATTGATGCTTATGGTGTGATTCATCAGCTCAAAATTTCGAATATCTTCCGCCTTTAACGGAAACTGAAGTCCGCAAAAATTCAGAACGAGCCCATTTCTCAATCGTGTTAGTGTGTCAGTGATATCTTCGATTTGGTATGAGAAAGTAAGATCTAAATTACGTTTTACTGGGTACAGAGCGGAAATAATGCTCCACTTGAAGCAATAACTGTCTTTATTTTTTACGTTCACACATGCCTTTTCCGCGTACAAATATTTAGGGGTGGGGATGTAACGTGAACCTCTCAGCGGTTTATAGTCATTAACGTTCAACTCACAATGCACGATTCTAAGCAGAGCCCACCCACTGTCTCTCTCTTGGAACTCTTCCATTTTCACCTTAATTTGAATGCACATGTCCTTGAATGCAGAGTTCAATTCGCACTTATTTGTAATCACAGTCATTTTCGTATTAATTGATTTTACACTCACTATCAAGATTATCCTCATTGTTCACATCCATTTTAATATATTCCCCAAAAAGCTCAATGTTAAATTTAATCGCGCCACGTTCGTCCACAGTCTTAATAAGGTATTCCCATAATGGACCTTCCATTCTCTTTAAAAATTCTTCGGGGTACAACAAACCTTCATCTTTGTTTTCAAAGATAAGGGTTTCAATCCGGTTGTTGAAACACCCTTTTACTCTCTTAAAATGCTCATTTACGGGCTCTGTACAGTTTCTTTTGTGGAAATAGGTCCGCAAATGGCACACCAATAAAGTGTTTTGCACTTCGATTTTACAAATTTCACAATACATATTGGCTTCGAAAATAATGTCACTTGGTCAAACACCGAAAATTGTCTATTGCTTTACACTTGTTTATCTATATATTAACGACACAATGTCAGAGTTTTCTCAGAGTTTTTTTCACTTTCACTTTTCGCAACCTGAAAAACGGAGAGTCGCGATAAGTAAAACATATAAAATCAAAATGTCACACACAAAAAAATATTCATATTTAAAGTTACTCACCAGATTTAAACTGTTTTCGCTTGCTTTCCACCTACTCACTGTTGAAACAATTTAATCGCTATATTAAATTGAAATAACCGAAACTGTTGATAAATTTAGTCAAAAAAGGAATCGAATTTCGAGCCGCCTGAATTCACCAGAAGCTGAATACAAACTTGTGCCAAGAAACTATTGCAGTAGTTTTTATACCAAAATCGTAACCGCAAAATTTAGAATCATTTTTAAAAACTACTGCAAAAGTTTTCCCACACTTCCCACATCCTAAAACAACAAAACCACAATTATTTCACTAATTAGTAAAATTTTGCGGTAGAATACTGCCGTTCCGATAAGGCACGAGTCAATACTTTGCGGCATCCAATTCTTATCTCCAACCTAACCTCACTTATTACCAACCGCAAACGCGCATGTTCAAACGTGTCGTCATCCAACTCGAAACGTACACGCTAATTAATGAAATTCAAACTTGCGGTTGAGTATTCCGTTCATTGTTGATAAGACTCGAGCCAATATTTTTCCAATACTCGCACGCCTATCAGTCATGTGAATCAGTTATTCACATATTCAACGAATTCTTTCCCAACAAAACCGCAGTGACGTCATCCAGTAATGTAAACTAATCCAAACGTACACAAAATCGAATGTAACCAAACCCCAATATAAACAAACCCGCAAAGAATTTACTGATAAGGTGCGAAAATCACCCAATCAATAATCAATCAATATATAATCAATACTCACAATCGAACTCTTATCAAACTATCGCCATAGGCATACTCAACCAATTCATGTTCAAACGTGTCGACACGTGACGTCAGCCAACATAAACAAAATCAAAGGTATCAAATGTTAACTCGAAACACGATAAAAACCACGCTAATTAGTGAAATTACTTCCGTTCATTAGACACGAAATCCAATACTCCCACGCTTATCAGTCACTCTAACCTCACTTATCACCAACCGCAAACGCGCGTGGATGATGTTACGTGTATGTCTGTGTTATAACAAAGCATGATGACTATTAGTCCAAAGGTCATCGGTATACAGAACCGCCATATCCCTACTACTAACAACGAAAGCCTCCACTCACTTGTCTGGACATTTGCACCAAAAAACCTTCACTCAAGCCCAAAAATTATTGACCTCGCAATGAAAATTGCAGTTTGTATTTTCAACAACGGACTCAGACCAGTTTTGTCTTTTTTTCGAAAATGGGCGTTCAAATTTGTTCCACAACTCAGAAGTACGCCGATGAACGAGATAGCGCTCGACTCAAGAGGTCTGAAGAACGAACGTCAATTGCATCAAAAGAAGCAAGAACCACCCGAAAAAAAGAAGCAGATTGTTTACAAAACTTTTACGAAAAGTCGGAAGGTTTATTGTATGGTGCAAGAATCGCAGACTGATGGTAAGTTGAAGTATACAGCCGTAAAAGCTAGTAAAAACTGAGATAAAACTTTAAACGCGATTTTCTGAAAACCATCTTTTCTCAACTTCTTTGCAAGATTTCTCGAAAACGGTCTTACAGAATTTAATGAATGATATATCAAATTATTTGCTATAATTTAAGAAAAAAGATGAATTACGATTGTGATGATACAAAACGATTAACTATAATTTTTAATAAAAAAACTAAAAAAATTAGGAAAACTAAAAAAAAAACTCTAGCGCACCTGAACCGCTAGAAACACTAATGTTCGAAGAACAGTAGAAGAATCGTGCAGGTTTTGAGTGCATATTCCACCACATGAGCTGCTTATTACGGCCAAACTGTTTCAAACGCCACGTTTTACTTTGGTCTCAAGAATGCATTATAACTCATATGGTGGAAGGTTTCAGATATTACCACTGGCATGAATTTCAACGTTTTTGTGAGCAAAACACGGGTTAATTATATTCGTTATCAGTTGCATATTTCACAAAATTTCGAAAGCAGCATCTCATATAACATCAATGAAGAAAATGCTCAGTGTCTGCAGCACTGTAACTGAAGTTGGTGTTTGGGTCTGCGATCCGAAAAATTTGCAGAACTTTGAGAATTGAAACATCGGTTATTTATTTTCATTGTAAATGTTTCCGGTATGAATACTAACTGTAAGCATTTATTGATACAAAAGTAGCATAACCGACTCGTGCTGGCAACCTTTCGCCAGTATCAAAGCCAAATATATATCACATCTGCTTCACGTTTTTATATTACATTCAAAGTTATAGGAGCATAAAGAAATTTAGAATTACCTGCAGCGACTTTTTTCAAATAATGGAAAGCTTAATATTTGCTATTTATTGTCACTACAATATCATTACCAATTGAAAATTCTACGACAAAACCGCTTAATAAAGATATTGCAAACAAACACAAGACCAACAATAGCTGGCAACCCTATCGTTGCTTTTCAATCAAATTTGGCCTGAGTAATGTCTGCGATAGGTTCCATTTATGGTATGAAATTCGTATTGATTTCATGACTGCGCTGGAAGTTATAGGGCAAAAAGTTTTATTTTCCTGAGCGAATTTTCAAATCCAAAGACACAAAAATTACCATAGCTGGCAGCACCAATCGAATTTTTCAAGCAAATTTCTATCAAACAGAGTTTAGAGTAAGGTTCAGCTACTGTGTCAATTTCATGAAAATCTGGTTACTTATTCAAATTTCATAGGGCAAAAAGCAGTTTTTTTTCTTTGTAATTTTTCAAGATGGCACCACTGGCACAGAGTTGCCCACAATTCAAAATCGCTTCTATCAGACCTGATCCTACTTAAGTCCAATGCATTCTGTAAATTTCAATGGTATCTGATTATTGATTCGTGAGTTCCCGTGAACAGAAATTTTTGATGCTAAAAATATAGGTTGACTGCGAAAGGGTTACCGTTCTTGTCCGACATGAAATTTCCAAAGTTTTTCTTTGAACGTGTAGATAAAGCATAAGATTTGTATACAGATTGGTTTTATTGTAAGAAACGGACAGTTTTTGGAAATTCGATGGTTTAATGCTTTCAATTCCAAATTTTTATTTTTTCAAATTTAAGACACCAAAATTATCATAGCTGGCAGCTCCAACCGAATTTTTCGACAAACGTGGTTTAAAGTAAGTTTCAACTACTGTGTGAATTTCGTCAAAATCGAACGATTCAATCAGAATTTATAGGGCTAAAAGCAGTTATCTTTTTTAGTGATTTTTCAAGATGGCACCACTGGCACAGAATCACCCGTATTTCAAAATCGCTTCTATCAGACCTGGTCCTATATAGGAACAATACATTCTGCAAATTTCAATTAATTCTGCTTATTGGATCGTGAGTTTCCGTGAACAGAAGTTTTTGATGCTAAAAATATAGGTAAATTGGGCAAGGGCTACCAGGCGTGCCCGTAATACCATATCAGATTTTTTTTTTTGTTTATGTAAACAAAGCACAAGATTTACATATGAGTGGCTTTTTTTTGAAGAAGCGGCAGTTTTTCAAGAGAAACAATGATTTGGAGGTTTTCACTTTCAGTGCCTGCCCTAGCTACAGGGTTGCCAGCACGCTCATTGAAACCTACACAAATCTACAACTAAATAATACCAATACGTTCTAAAAATTGCGTAACGATTGAATGGCCGTGTCAAAAGTAATCGCAATTTAAATATTTTCAAGTTTTCCCGTTCTGTTTTTAGGCACCCAGCGCACACATGGGGTTAAAAAACTTCCAAAACATTATCCGATTCACATTTAAAACACGTTCGAAATTTATTTCGTTAACTTTATTTTTGCAAAACTTATTTGTGTACGGAATAATAGGTACATTAAAAATATCACTAAAATGGCCGCCGGCGCCAAAGGGTTAAAGATTATTAACTTTTTGTGAGACCTGGCACTATTCTGCATACACACCAATGTGTCCTGAAAATTTCAGCTCAATCGAATGACGCGTTCCTGAGATTTTTTCACTGAAATTTTTTGATGATATATATATATATATATATATATATATATATATATATATATATATATATATATATATATATATATATATATATATATATATATATATATATATATATATATATATATAGAAATATGAATTTTTGGCCAAAGTGATTTTAATACTAATGTTCTTCTTCGAACATTAGTAAAAAATGTTTATAAGCTGCCATTTTCGAACGAATAATTGGATATTGATAAGCGTAGTTTATTTTGTAACGGGTATTCTCCTGAGTAAAATGACACCTCATTTGCTTATTTCAGATAATTCAAACGGACGCAATCCTGCCAAGATTGATTTTCAAAGGTCAACTTCAAGCCCTCATAGCAACAACAATTTTCAACTTTTTTTTGAAATCCAAGTTTTTTCTAAAGTTTTAGTCCTGCAATAAACGCAAAATAAAACCATATCCATTGAGTATTTATTTTTATGTATTAAAATTCATATTAAAATAATGAACGATTATCGCGTGAAAAACCGGAATGCCCCCTTAATAAAGATACCAGAAATTTTTCAATCGAACTTTAAAGTGCAACGCAGAGGATGACTAGATTGGCTGCAAAACTTCTTAGAGAAATGATGAAAATGTTTTGAGAGTTATCAAGATCAAATTACTCTGATTGTTATATGAGGAGCAGACAGGTGCAAGGGAAATTAAAGTTGTGTTACATGATGTAAAAGGATTAATCAGCTAAGGTGGAGTCTTTGAGACGCAATGGAACCTTTCAGATGCTACAGAGGCTTAAACGCAGTGGGTATCTGTGAATTTGCACAACATTTTGCTACTTGCAGCATTAGGAAATGCTGGCACACAGCTGTTTTACAGGATCTGTACATTCTATTGAAAAGATTCGAGGGTGGGGTGAAAAGTTTCCGGCCTGACCAAGAGATGGCGCCACTAGGTCTACTTTAGCAGCGGCGTCCTACAGTACCATTCCTTTCAAGCTTGTATGCACAGTTTCAGCACAATCGCTACGTTAGTTTGCGTTTGAGAGCACAGTGCGCGAGACAATGCTACGGGATGATTAAAATTGAACAACTTTTTATTAACATTAAAAATTTTAATCTACATTGAAAATTCTATTTTGACAAAGTGGTTTCGAAAGTATGCACTGCTTCTCATCAGACACCAGCACACAGTGCATACTTGACTGGCGTGACCACTTGCAGGTGGAAATCATTACATTTTTATTTATGCTAGGTGTGACAAATTTTAACATCTCCGACTTATATCCATGGATATAATTTTACTTAGTAAAGGTAATTGAACTTGATCACGGTTCCCTTCTTGTCTATAAATCAGCATAGACAACGTATATCATTTCTACAGCATCGAAGCCGAGCATATTGAAACGGGAAACTCGATCGTTTTTCAGAATCAGCCTCCGAAAGCAGAATCAAATTGGAAATGTTTTTTGCGGGATGATTAAAATTGAACAACTTTTTATTAACATTAAAAATTTTAATCTACATTGAAAATTCTATTTTGACAAAGTGGTTTCGAAAGTATGCACTGCTTCTCATCAGACACCAGCACACAGTGCATACTTGACTGGCGTGACCACTTGCAGGTGGAAATCATTACATTTTTATTTATGCTAGGTGTGACAAATTTTAACATCTCCGACTTATATCCATGGATATAGTTTTACTTAGTAAAGGTAATTGAATTTGATCACGGTTCCCTTCTTGTCTATAAATCAGCATAGACAACGTATATCATTTCTACAGCATCGAAGCCGAGCATATTGAAACGGGAAACTCGATCGTTTTGCGGAATCAGCCTCCGAAAGCAGAATCAAATTAGAAATGTTTTTTGCGGGATGATTAAAATTGAACAACTTTTTATTAACCCTAGAAAGATAACGTGCGCCTCAGAGGCGCCCGCCAAACGGATATATCGCTGTATTTTTTCATCCAATGCGTGTACAAGCTTGTTTTTTCAAGCCAACTCAGTCGTCGGTCAACACTGTCGAGGGACGACCACTGCTGTTCAGTTAGTACCATAGTTTCATTGCTATGACAACCCGTTGCGCTCGAGAGGCGCATGTTTATCTTCTGTGTAACTTTCATGCATTTTTATATGATTTAGTTTTTGTTACTTTTTATTTATTTCTACATAAATAAAGTAAATATAAAATTACGTTATTGTTACTAGTTCGACTCTACGTCCTGCTCGTCACCAACAAGATCCGTTTATACCAGTTTGAAAGGTTTGGGATCTGTTTATAGCCCAATGCAAAATGAATTACTCTTCTAGAAGTAATGTCACTATTGATGAACAATTACTGGAGTTCCGCGGTAGATGCCCCTTTCAAATCTATATACCTACACTCAGAAAAATATGTTTCCGAAAATCAAAGAAAATATTTACTTGTTTACGTGATGTGAAATCTTCACAAATCAAATAAACTTTTATTTGATATCAGTAATTTGTATACATATCATTGAAAAACTTCTTATATTCAACGAAATACAAATTTTGCTTTACCTTATTTCAAGTAAGTAATTTTCCACAAATCTTGTAAATTACGTCTATGAATTTAGTAAATTATATCTACACCGCGAATATTTTTTTCTATGTTTCAACAACAACCACGCTTCAATATTCACGAAAAAATTGATAGTTTTTCTGTCTTTTATCAACTTTTCCTCTACACAAATAAAGGGTCGATAGCTTAGTTCGCTAACGTGTCAATCCAAAGCAGCGACTACCGCTCGAGGGTTCGAATGCCGCCGGGTTCATGTCATGGTTGACTTTGTTCGTCTTCAGTGTTCCTAACTCCATTGATTAAGCGTAACATTATAGCTTAAATTAGCGACTGGGCATAAATAATACTAGCGCTTCAGAAAATGAGAAAAAAAATCGCACCTTAAAAAAAGGAAAAAATGGTAATTTTTTTTTCAAAGTTTTTGCGTGCCAACAACATGCTATGCTTTCAAAGCGGTCCCCCATCTAAGTAGTAACCGCGCCCAGCACTGCTTAACTTCGGTGATCGTACGTGAACCGATTTATGCCAGATGCCAGATGTTCTTGAAATTATATTAAATTTTACTCAGGGCAAGTGCAATATCAGTGCTTGAAATGAATGAATTCCTTTCTTTCGATTGAATAAATATTTCTTTGAAACTATACCAAGTTTTACTCAGGGCAAGTACAATATTTGTTCTTTGAAATGAAGAAATGTCTTTCTTTGGATTGAGTAAATATTTCTTTGGCGCAGAATCATTACCAATTTTCTTTGATAATGTGTTCATTTTTCTTCAAAAAATAGAAGTATTTTTCTCAGTGTAATAAACCAAAAAAGTATGGTGTAAAAATTCCAATGATGAACGAATTATATGATAAATGCGATGCCATACATTGGAAAAGCTACAAATACAAATGGTTTACCACAAGGCGAATATTACTTGAAAGAGCTATCACGGCCAACTCATGGTACCAACCGCAATATAACGTGTGACAATTGGTTCAAAATCATCCCTATCACTGTCTCAAAATCATTGCTTGCTGAACCATACAAATTGACGATTTTGGACACGGTACGATCAAACGAAAGGGAAATTCCCGAAGAACTAAAAAACACCCGTTCTAGACTAGTGGGTACGTCTTTGTTCTGTTTCGATGGACCTTTGACCCTACTATCATACAAGCCGAAGCCGTTGAAGATGGTGTATATGTTGTCCTCATGTGATGAAGGCGCTGTTATACATCCTACAATTGGTAAACATGAGATCATTATGTTCTACAACCAGAAAAAAGGCGGCATCGACACATTTGACCAGATGTGTTCTTCGATGTCTTGTTCTAGAAAGAGTAACAGATGGCCAATGACAATGTTTTATGGCATATTGAATATAACTTTTGTCAACTCATATGTAATTTACACACACAATGTTTTGTCAAAACAAGAAAAACCATTAAACCGAAGAGAATATATGAAAAAACTAAGTACTGAACTGTATACACCGTGGATGAGATCTAGATTGGAAATCCCTACTTTATCAAGGTGTTGGAGAGAAAATGTTGAGAATATCCTGCCACAAACTAATCAAGAGGCTTCTCAAGAAGCTGAAAAGGAACCTCCGGCTAAAGTTCGGCGTTACTGTAACTTATGAACAACTAAAAAGAAAAGAATGTCTAAGATGACATGCACAAAGTTTAAAAAGACAGTGTGTGGTGAACATAAAAAAGATGTTTGCAACAATTGTCTATAACTATAATTTAATTCAGTATTTCTTGTAACTTGAGACTGAATATATAGTAATTCATTAATTAGGAAGAAAAAAAAACTATAAATGTTACTAATTTAAAAAAAAATCTACTTAAATATAAATACTTCCAATTTTTGTTACTTTTTGTTAAGGGTTTATAAAACCCTACATAATTTTCTTAATAATAAAAATAATAATATAAATTTGTGTTTAATTAACTTCTTATTAATCTAAAACCTCATGGAAATTACAATAAAAAGAATAATTATTACAGTTTGTAAACAAATAGGGTTTTAATATTGTGCGCCTCCCAGGCGCATGTTTATCTTTTCAGTACTATAAAATAACGTTATCTTTCTAGGGTTAACATTAAAAATTTTAATCTACATTGAAAATTCTATTTTGACAAAGTGGTTTCGAAAGTATGCACTGCTTCTCATCAGACACCAGCACACAGTGCATACTTGACTGGCGTGACCACTTGCAGGTGGAAATCATTACATTTTTATTTATGCTAGTTGTGGCAAATTTTAACATCTCCGACTTATATCCATGGATATAATTTTACTTAGTAAAGGTAATTGAACTTGATCACGGTTCCCTTCTTGTCTATAAATCAGCATAGACAACGTATATAATTTCTACAGCATCGAAGCCGAGCATATTGAAACGGGAAACTCGATCGTTTTGCGGAATCAGCCTCCGAAAGCAGAATCAAATTGGAAATGTTTTTTGCGGGATGATTAAAATTGAACAACTTTTTATTAACATTAAAAATTTTAATCTACATTGAAAATTCTATTTTGACAAAGTGGTTTCGAAAGTATGCACTGCTTCTCATCAGACACCAGCACACAGTGCATACTTGACTGGCGTGACCACTTGCAGGTTGAAATCATTACATTTTTATTTATGCTAGTTGTGACAAATTTTAACAGAGGTACTTAATGACAGCTGTAATTTCGTTTTTCCCCATTTTGATGTTCTCTCTTCGACCGTTCATATTCAAATGAATCGTAGCCTATTTACATATATGTTTTTTTCATGCTGACTTTGTGAGTATATGCAGTAGTAAAACAATAGTTTCTTTTTACTAATGTTCGAAGAACATTAGTATTAAAATCGATTCGGCCAAAAATTCATATTTCCATATATATATATATATATATATATATATATATATATATATATATATATATATCATCAAAAAATTTCAGTGAGATAATCTCGGGAACGCGCCATCCGATTGAGCTGAAACTTTCAGGATACATTGACGTATATGCAGAATAGGTCCAGGTCTCTTTAAATGTCAGTTATTGTTAACCTTTTGGCGCCGGCACCCATTTAAGTGATATTTTTAATATACCTATTATTTCGTGCACAAATGATTTTCGCAAAAATAAAGTTAACAAAATAAATTTCAAACGTGTTTTACATATGAATCGGATAATGCTTTGGAATTTTTAAACCCTATGTGTGCGCTGGGTGCCTAAAAAGAGGACGGGAAAATTTGAAAATTTTTAAATTTCGATAACTTTTTACAGAGGTATTCAATCATTACGAAATTTTCACGACATATTGATAATATTAAGTTGTAGATTCGTGTAGCTTTTAATGAGCGTGCTAGCAACCCTGTAGCTAGGGCAGGCACTGAAAGTGAAAACCTCCAAATCATCGTCTCTCTTGAAAAAATGCCGTTTCTTCAAAAAAAAGCCACTCATATGTAAATCTTGTGCTTTGTTTACATAACCAAAAAAAAAAAAAGATATAGTATAACGGGCACGCCTGGTAACCCTTGCCCAATTTACCTATATTTTTAGCATCAAAATCTTCTGTTCACGGAAACTCACGATCCGATGAGCAGAATTATTTGAAATTCACAGAATGTATTGGCCTTGAATAGGACCAGGTCTGATAGAAGTGATTTTGAAATGCGGGCGATTCTGTGCCAGTGGTGCCATCTTGAAAAACCACTAAAAAAGATAGCTGTTTTTAGCCCTATAAATTCTGATTGAATCGTTCGATTGTAACGAAACTCACACAATTGCTGGACCTTACTTTAAGCCACGTTTGGTAGAAATTTGGTTGAAAAATTCGGTTGGAGCTGCCAGCTATGATAATTTTGGTGTCTTCATTTTGAAAAAAAAAATTTGGAAGTGAAAACATTCAAACAATCGAATATTCAAAAAAATGTCCGTTTCTTACAATAAAACCAATCTGTATATAAATCTTATGTTTTATCTACACGTTCAAAATAAAACTTTGGAAATTTCATGTCGGACAAGAACGGTAACCCTCTCCCAGTTAACCTATATTTTTAGCATCAAAAACTTCTGTTCACGGAAACTCACGAACCAATAATCAGATACAGCTAAAATTTACAGAATGCATTGGACTTAAGTAAGACCAGATTTGATAGAAGCGATTTTGAATTGTCGGCAAGTCTGTGCCAGTGGTGCCATCTTGAAAAATTACAAAGAAAAAAAACTGCTTTTTGCCCTATGAAATGTGAATTAGTTACCAGATTTTCATGAAATTGGCACAGTAGCTAAACCTAACTCTAGTCTCTGTTTGATAGAAATTTGGTTGAAAAATTCGATTGGTGCTGCCAGCTATGGTAATTTTTGTGTCTTTGGTTTTGAAAATTCGCTCAGGAAAATAAAACTTTTTGCACTATAACTTCCAGTGCTGTCATGAATGAATGAAACCTGTCATAAACATTATTCAGGCCACATTTGGTTGAAAAGCCACGATAGGGTTGCCAGCTATTGTTGGTTTTGTGTTTAATTGCAATATCTTTATTGAGCGGTTTTATCGTAGAAATTTTAAATGGTAATGATATTGTAGTGACAATAAACAGCAAATATTAAGCTTTCGATCATTTGAAAAAACTCGCTGCAGGTAACCCTAAATTTCTTTATACTCCTATAGCTTCGAATATAATTAAACAACGTGAAGCAGATTTGATATATTCTTGGTTTTGATACTGCCGAAAGGTTGCCAGCACGAGTCGGTTGTGCTACTTTTGTATCAATAAATGCTTACAGTTAGTATACATACCGGAAACATTTACAATGAAAATAAATAACCGATGTTACAATTCGCAAAGTTCTGCAAATTTTTCGGATCGCAGCCCCAAACACCAACTTCAGTTACAGTGCTGCAGGCACTGAGCATTTTCTTCATTGATATTATATGAGATGCTGCTTTCAAAATTATGTGAAATAAGCAACTGATAACGAATTTAATTAACCCGTGTTTTGCTCTCATAAACGTTGAAATTCATGCCAGTGGTAATATCTGAAACCTTCCACCATATGAGTTATAATGCATTCTTGAGACCAAAGTAAAACATAGCATTTGAAACAGTTTGGCCGTAATAAGCAGCACATGTGGTGGAATATGCACTCGAAACCTGCACGATTCTTCTACTGTTCTTCGAACATTAGTGTTTCTAGCGGTTCAGGTGCGCTAGAGTTTTTTAATTTTATGCGAACTGGAAATAAGCGATTATCATTATTTATTGATCAACCATCATATAAATATACATATTGTTTTCCTATTGAACCACGTTTATTTCAATTAAATGAGAAAGCATTATTTAGCATTATAATTTTACAAGATCTAGCATTATTTAGCATTAAATAAAATTGAATTAAGCATTATTCCAAAAAAATATATGGCAGCACTGACTTGGACTGACCTGATGATTTTCTCCTCTTCTGAATGCTTTGCCGCCACAATCAGAAAAGCACTTTTGTGGTCGCCTCGACGCACCTGAGTATCAAAAGTAAATTTCCTTTAGCAAATAATCTTCCACACGTCTGAATGCTTTGCCACCACAATTAGAAAAGAGCTTCGAGGCGTTAGCTCTTCTCATCATTCGATTCTCCTCAACGGTTTTTTCAAGCCTCAGTTGCTCGGGTACAATGCTCGCCTCGCGCATGTCACCCGAGGTACCAACCTATGATGAGTTTCTCGGTTCACCATGGTGACTGTTCTACTGCAGCTTTCGGGCAGTAAGGGACTCGTGTGGGACGTTGTGGGTCGATCCACATGATGACGTTTCGTGAGTCATTGTCGGCGGAATGTTTGCATGAAACGTTAACATTGCCGAAAAACATCTTCGCGATTTGGGGAATTCGTGAGGTTTCCCATGACCTGGGACCAGTTCGGTTTCCGGAGGAATCGCCCGGGCGTGGCGCGTTGTTAACGAAAATTGTCGTGGCAATTTGTCGACTGCCGAAAAGCCGGAGTCAGGTAAGTGCCTTCTTCTATTTTTGTTTCCTTGGACCCGATTCTTGGTGGTGCCTTTTCTGTTTCCAGTACGCCAATGAATGCTTTCCCCTGGGCCTGGTCTATGCCACCGTCAGAAGTTATTTTGGGAATGAGCCCCGGGAGCTGGAGTTCCTTTGCGACGATCATCCAAGGGTTACAGTCAGGTGAGTTTGGTTCGATAAATCGTTGCATTTTGTTTTGTTTCAGGCACGCTAAGTGGCACGGCCACGTGGTCATTACAAATGTCCGCGTTTCGGGAAGTGCTTCGAGACAGGTCAGAAGGTGTTTTGTCGTTGAGTCGGCTTTGCTTTAGGTACGTACTACTGTTGACGCGTTTTGTATTGCTAAAACTTAGATATATGTCATCGGCATCCGACCAATATACGATACAAGTTGGATGCTATGACCCATCTTTCCTACGAGTCATGCGAACATTCAACTTATTGGCCTATGGAATTGAATGGTGGCTTCCCAGTTTGAAAAGGAGCAGCCATTTTGGAGGAAGGGTTGCTTTTTTTCCGATTTGCTGCCATCATTTTTCTCGCGAGTTCCCACCGCGTTTATTACCGCGTAACAAATAAGAAATGAAAGTGAAGCCTACCTGAGCCTAAATTTGTGTATTTGAATTAATATGTAAATCTACGTTATAATTGTAAAACCGTTTTTTGGCTGTCCATTTCAGTTTGAAAGTGAAAACTCTAGCGCATCTGAACCGCTAGAAAACTAATTTTCGAAAAAATTGTCTTTGAGTGACAAAAAAGTGTGGAAAGACGTAATACACTGTTTTATAGAATCATAACAACCATTCCTTATCCAAAGCAACAAAACTCAACTATAACACAAATGATGAAAATGTTCAGTGCTGGTAATACTTTCCGAACGAAGCAGCAATAAGTTTACCATAACAAGCTCATACTAAAATCAACTTATCCTTTGAATTTCGTTCTCATCGCAGGATTTCATTGAAAGTTTCAGCGGTTAAACGTTGTTTGAGGCTGCCATCCGAAAAACGTTCAAAACTCGGAAAATTTAAAAATTGATTCCTTATTTTTATTGCAAATGCTTTGCATATGAGAACGTAATTTCAAGCATCTGTTGGTGCAATATTAACGGAAATGGCACATTGCTGGTTAGCCTGTGTCAGCAGCAAAGCAAAATACATACCAAATCTGCTTCACGTTAAGTTAAACCCAACCAGTAAATTTCGTTTCGATTGAATCACTGCGCTGGAAGGTATACGGGTGAAAAGAATTTTAGGGTTACCACCCTCAAAACTTTTCAAATTATTAAAACGTTAATATTTGTTGTTAATTTTCATTGCAGGATCATTCTCAAGTGGAAATCTAATGACATAATCGCTCAGTAAAGAAATTCCACAAAATTACAAAAATGGTCATAGCTGGCAGCCCTTTCTTGATTTTTGTACGAAATTCCTACGACATTTACTTCACATTAAGGTCCATTTACTGCATGAACTTCGTTTTGATTTCTACACTGGACCGGAAGTTATAGGGAAAAAAGCTTTATTTTGCTGAGCAAATTTGCAAGACTTATGACACAAAAATTACCACAGCTATACTAATTTTTTTTAATTTTTTTTACCAACCCTATACTAATTTTTCAACCAAATTTTCATTTAATGCTACAAAAAAAAAAACTTCTAAATATTGTGTAAATTTTATTAAAATCTGATGGCTGAATCGGAATTTATAGGTCAAAAAGATGTTTTTTTTTTCAGTGATTTTTCAAGATGGTACCGCTGCCACAGAGTTGCCCGCATTTCAAAATCACTTCTATCAGACCTGGTCCTAGCTAAGGCCAATATATCCTGTAAATTTCATTATGATCGGATTATCCGGTTGTCAGTTCTCGTGAACAGAACTTTCGAGTGCTGAAAATAGAGGTAATTTGGTGATGGGTTGCCGTTCTTATGCAAATCGGAATTTTGAAAATTTTATCTTGAGATGAAGGACAAAGAATAAAATTTATCAAAGATTTGAAATTTTTGTCAAAAATCAAAAAATTTTCAGGAAGGTCAATGATTAGAAGGATTTTTTTTCAGCAGCCTGCCGCAGCTACAGGGTTACCCGCTTTATGCTGAAAATCTATGTGTGCTAAATTTTAGTCATTATCAATACGCTCTGTAATTTTCACGACGATCCATTGTTTTTCTTACAAGTAATGACAAATTAAAATTTGAAAAAAAATCCTTGCCTACTTTTAGGCACTCTGCACCCACACACGGCTCAAAATTTCCGATTATTTATCATAAACAAGCTAAGAACATAATTAGTTTTTATTCCCAATACGTTTCTTTAACAAAAATTTACACTGCTTGGAAATATAGGAGTTCCTCAAAATACACTAAAACGCTCGCCGCCACCAAAAAGTTTAGGATATCCGAATTTGAAATAGTCGTGGTCCTACCTACTATATACATCTACGTTCTCCAAAAATTTCAGCTCAATCGGATCGGTCACTCCAGAGATGATCTCCCTTAATCATTTTGCTGATATGTATATATATATATATATATATATATATATATATATATATATATATATATATATATATATTTATATTTATGTATATAAAGAAATTTGAATTTTCGGCAAAACGAGTTTAATATTATTGTTCTTCGAACATTAGTAAAAATTCTAGAGCATCTGAACCGCTACAAACACTAATGTTCGATAAAGAGTATAAAAATCCTGCAGATTCTGAGTGCATATTCTACCACATGTGCTTCAACCTGTTTCGATTGCAAAATCACTTTGATCTTAATTATGCATTTTATTTCATTGGGTGGAATGGATTTCAGAAATTTCAAAATTTAGGAAAGTCAAACACTGCGAAACTTTGAAAGCAGCATAACATAGAATAAACAAAGAAAATGCTGAGTGCTTGCAACACTTTACCATCACTGCAACTAAAAGTCTCCCACAATTGATTCACGCCTCGCGCTGGCAATCCTGTGCTAGCATTATTTATCACATCTGCCTCACATTGAAACCAACTTACTTTGCGAGTTTCATTTTGATCCGATGACTGCATTTGAAGTTATAGGGGTACAAAAAAATTTCTGGTTATGAGTGACCTAAGTTTTCAAATTTTCAAAACCTTAATATTTGTTGTTTATTGTCCAAAAAAAATTAAAACCGTTTGAAAATTTTACGATAAAATTGCTTAATAAAGATATTGCAAATCAATACAAAACCAACAATAGCTGGCAACCCTTTAACGGTTTTTTTTACGAGATTCCTTTTGAATAACGACTACATTATCAGATTCTCTGTGATTCTCGTATACGAAAGATCGTAGCAGGTGCTTGATATTTTGATTAATTGTGGTGAACCTTATTGTAATGCCGTGGGTCATTGCTACCAGTGCAAGCTCTTTGAAATGAAATTGTTCTCCATTATCACCCACGATGACCCGTCGCACTCCAAACAGAAATATAACGTGCACCTTGAGCAAAAGAACCACTGCTGCACCTGTCACCTTTTTTGGGGGAAAAAGTAGTTGCATCTTGGTTGCATAGTCCACCACTTTCAGCATATAAGCATTTCCGTTTAGGGATCGTGGTAGAGGACCTACTTAGCCTACGCAGATATTTTACCATGAGGAAATTGCCCCTCTCACTCTTTGTTACCATATGTCTCTTGGGGGATTTCCAGTCAACTTTAACAGCGTGGTAGACCTTGCGAATTCGAGCTTACTTGTTCACATCCACTACCATCTTCGGCCAGTAGCATTGCAGTGTCAGCCAATCAATTATCTTATGAGTCAAGGGGCTCGTCGTGGAACTGCAACGTTATTTTTGAACAATCATCTGCAGGGACAACCTGTTTCCACGGGTTTGCCTTCCGTAGCTCTGAGTACCAACCTTTAACGTGCTTCCACAGTACGCCGCCCACTACTTTAAAATCCGGGTTCTTGTCTGGGCTCTCTGGAACTCTCTTCAGCATATTCTGCTACCATCAATCCGCCTTCAAGGAGACAGATAAGCTATTGACGTTAGCAATCGCCTAAGAGAGTGCATCTGGCACCAGGTCATCCTTCCCTTTCGGGTGTACTACCTCAGAATCTAATTGCTGGAGGCCTACGGCCTATCTTACCAATCTTCTCATTGGGTCTCTAATTTTATTTATCCAAACCAGGGAATGAAGATCAGCAATCACTACAAAATGGGTGCTTCCATACATGGACGGAGTTCATGTATAGCCCACAAAACACCTAAGCGCTTCTTTTCAGTGGTCAACTACTGCCCCATGAGTTTTGATAGGGACCGAATGAAAAAGCACACTATCTTTTCTCTCGTTGGATGTGCCTTGCTCAAAACCACCCCAATTTCCACGTCAGATGCATCAATATAAATTTTGAAAAGTCAGATCGAAACCAGGACACGCCAAAATGAGTGTGGTAGTACATTTAGCCCTTCAATGAGTTCACGTGCAGGTTCCTTTCATCCACCAGATACTTCAGATACCTAAGCTTTGCGTAGAAGAAATGGCACGTAACTTTAGCCATTCATCGACCCGCCTCCATCAAACGACAGAACATTTCGTGCAAAATTCTTGTATGGTGCTCAAACGTTTGCGTTGGCACAAAGATGTCGTCGAGGTTAGTTAAAACCAAAGACTCTAGCTCAGGACCCAGCACCGTGTCGTGCAGCTGTTGTCACATCGCACGTGAGCAGTGTAGACCAAATGGCATTTTAGAAAATGAAAAAGATCCCTCTTCGGGACGATTTACGCGGTATATTGCCGCGAATCTTCCACCATTGGCACCTGTCTATAAGCCGAGTTGACGTTTCATGTTGACAGGTAGTTTGCATTCCGCAATTAATCCACGGTCCTGGAAATATAGAGTAGAGGGTAGGCGTCTTATTCTGAAACCACGTTTACTTTCACTAAGTCTACACAAAACCTATACGACCCGTCCTACTTGCAAACCAACAAGATCGGAGGCGACCACGGGCTCGACGACGCCTCGACCACTCCAATTCTCAACGTCTCATCCAACTCAACGTTGATCTGCTTCTGCACAGTTGGAGAGACAGGACAGTTTCTCTGCTTGATTTAAGCAGCTGATGTTTTAATGGTGTGCTTAAAAAATTAAGCACACTCCAATACGGCACCTATCAACTCAAATTGTTTGTACAAAAAAAACTATGAAGGATCACTAACTCCTCTTGCCATTAGTGGAACTGGCTCCACAGTGCTTTCCTTGGCACCACTTCAGCTGAGGCAATTTAGTTCCATTGCTACCCTTGCATAACCAGGATGACCCAAAAGCGCTCCAAAAGTCACTTCTTGAAAGATGGATGGAATAAACAGTGTTCCCATATTATGCACTCTGCCATTCAAGATGAATCTTAGCTGAATGCCTCTGTTACAAACAGGTGTCACTATTTGCAAGTCGAACTTCTTTGATCTTCTCCGAGCTCACTCTCAATCCCTTCTAATCCAGGCGAGACTATCCTTTTCCCCCCAAAATTGTGCAACTCGCCCCTGAGTCCAAACGTCGTTCCATATGATGTCCTCTTAATCCACTCTACAGAGTTGGTGGCTGTCTAGATTCCCTTTCACTGGTGGCTTATTCAAGATTGGCTGATTTGTTTTCTATTGCGGCCTTGTCGTAGTGCCTACTTGACCACCTAGTGAGCTCGACGCTCGTTTCTCGAAGAACCGAGACTTGGTCGGGTTCTTGACCATTGTCTATGGTCTCAAGTTTGGCAGTTTGGGCAGGCGGACCGCATGTTAACCTGACAATCACTTTCAAAACAGCGCTGAACCTCAGGACGATTCTGCGATATATGTCCTCATCCTTGTAGTTCAAGCACTGAATTCTCCTTGGCCGTGTGAACGTTTAAACGGGCTCCACATTTTTTGAGCATAAATATGCTAAGTCTGGTTCCAGACAGCACCTGGATAGTGTTTAGGGAGGCACAAGTGCCTTAATTGATGCCCTTGTGGCATCGAGAGTCCAGCCCATCTTTAGTAACTCAGCAACAGAAGCCACCGGCATCAAGCAGAGTTTTTGTTGCTATAACGGCGCTTTGGTTCTTCTCAATAGAAATAGCTTTTCCTCTTCCGAGCACTTTGTTATTAAACGACTGAAAAGTCGTTCCGTAATTGCCACATAGACCCCCATAGACTCATTTTTACCCTGAGTTTGCCTCCAAATCTCTTCTCTTTCGAGTGCTGAAAATAGAGGTAATTTGGTGATGGGCTGCCATTCTTGTGCAAATCGGAATTTTAAAAATTTCAATTTGACATGATGGACAAAGGTCAAAATTTATCAACGATTTGAATTTTTTGTCAAAAATCTAAAATTTTTGAGGAGGGTCAATGATTTGAAGGATATTTTTTCAAGAGCCTGCCGTAGCTACAGGGCTACCCACACTATCTTGAAAATCCATGTGTGTTAAATCTTAGTCAACGTCAATAGGCTCTGCAATTTTGACGATGATCAAATGTTTTTGTCAGAATTGAATTGAATTTTTGAATTGAAAAATATTTTATTTTAAATTAACGGTACATTCTTAGCCTAACTTAAAGTTTAATTAACAAGAAAACTTACAATCTAGCGGCTATACTATTTTAGCCTGCTGGCTCTGGTTGGTTGTTTTTTGTTTTTATTTTTTTTTTTCGGCACAAATTTTATATTCTTACACTCTAATTGTATCATCCAGCCTGTACAGCAGCTGGGATTGCCCTAGCAATGATTTTCTTAAAAACTACCTTACGCTAAAATACGATCTAACTTATACCTAATTATAACTAACTTAGCCTAATTAGACCTAAATCTTAACCTAGGTCTTAAATCTAGCCCCTTCTGTTCGTCGGGTGGCCAGTGTAGGTGAACAGCGCATCCGTGAGCCGCCGTTGCACTGCTATCTTCGCGGGGCGCATAAATGCTTCATCATATCACCTGTACGCCCTAGTGACCGAATCAGTCCGTTCTCATGTCCGTCTGTTTGTCTGTAGAATCGTGTCGTCAATTCCACAACATGGTCCCTAAGTGGCTTCAATCCTGACTCCTGATATAGGAGAAGGTTCTTCGGCCACTTTTTAGTTACCGGGTTGTAGAACCTTCCAGTGCAGAAGCGGAGGATTCTTCTTTCGAACATCTCCGCTTCGGCCATGACAGTCTTCGAGCAGGTAATCCAGGATGGGGATGCATAAGTCAGGATGGGTCGGATGAGGGTTTGATAGCAAATGGATTTAACTTTGGTGGTCATGCCCATCTTTTGGGCGAAAAGAGGTCGGATGCGTTGAAATGCGGATTTGGCAGCTTTGATTTTTCGCCGCACAAAGGGATTAAATTTTAAAAATTCCTGGAAATCGATTCCGAGGTACTTTAGAGATGAACTAGGAGTAATCTTAGATGTTCCAAACGAGATAGCGAGTTTTTTGGCCTTGTTGCGGATAGTTTGAGATCCCCGATACTTGGAAGGATTGCGAAATACACATAGCTGAGTCTTACTGCTGTTTGGTTTGATGCCCCATTCGTCAAAGTAAAGGCTTAGTTCTACCATGTAGTGCTCCAGGCTCTTCGCTGCTTTGAGCGGGTCTTGGCTTGACGCAAATAAGAGCGTGTCATCGGCATATTGGAGGATTTGAACTTGGGGTTGGCCCACTGGAATAGGTAGATCAGCGGTGAATATGGTATAAAGAACTGGTCCAGTGACAGAACCTTGTGGCACTCCTGATGTCACAGGCTCTATGAGAGAATCTGCTCCATTAACGCTGACATAGTATTGTCTGTTGGCAAGAAAGCTTGCGGCGAGTCTTATTACCTCTTTTGGGAATCCAAACTTGATCAACTTTAATAGAAGGCCTTCGTGCCAAACGGAATCGAAAGCCTTCTCGATATCTAAGGCACACACTACTGTCGGAATGTTTCGCTCATTCAAGTGAGACACAATTTGATCATGCAAGTACGAGATGGCGTGCTGAGTGCCGTTCCTGCGCCTAAAGCCAAAGTGGTGGTTAGGTATTACCTGTGTGAGCTCACAGTGGTTTTTAATTATTTCCATCCACATTCTCTCAAAAAGCTTCCCCAAATTATGAAGCAAGGAAATTGGACGGAAATTGCTGGCTTCTTTAGTTTTGCCCTTCTTATGAATGGGAACAATCTTTGCTACTTTCCATGTATTCGGAAAGTAGCCATTGTTCAGGGCGTTGTTGAAAATAATGGCAATAATTCTGAGCATAGAGATTGGTAGATGTTTAATAATGAAATTACACATTCCATCATGCCCAGAAGACTTCTTGCTCTTTATACTGCGCAGCAGTTGCACTAAGTATTCACTATTGGCAAAGTGAAACCGGTCATCTGCATTTTGCGGATCATCCGAAGGGTTTTCAGATTAAAATGTGGCCAAAGGCTCATTATGTGTATTGAGGAAGCGATTAACTTCCTCTTTTACTATTTGGCTGTTAAGAGCAGAACTGTCGGGCGGAACGGCATTGAGCTGCGATTGGAATGCCGATGCAAATAATTCTGCCTGACGGTCAGAGTTGCGTACAGCGACATTTTCAATCGTTTCCACCATCTCCTGGTGTTTGTATTTGCCAGAAAGCAGATTGATTTCTTTAAACATGTCGGGGCCTGGTCGGATGTCAGCCAGCCGCTGCACAAGCCACTCACTGCGAAATTTACCAACCATCTCAGCAATTATTTTGCTAAGACAGTTGATACTCGAAAGTAGTGACTTGTACGACGGGTGATCCCTCCCATGCCTATGAAAAATCCGCTTTAACTTGCAGCGCCAAAAATGTCTCACTTTCATGTGCTTAACGATTTCCGGCGGTAGCGTGTGATCCTGATATTTGTTAAGTGTGATCAAGCGTGTATTGTGGACAACGGTTTCGTTTATGACGCCATTGACGGACTCTAGTAGATTTTCAATCTCACGGTTTGTTAAGTTTTCCATCACAGAAACCTCAAGATTTCCTACTGCAACGTCTATGTCACGCTGAAATTTGCCCCAATCGGTGTTTTTAAAAGACCTTATTGTCTTTGGGGGTCTTTCCATGAAGCTGAAGAAGGAGCGGAACTGAAGTCGGAGCTTCACGGCAAAGTGATCAGACAAACAGCTTGCGTCCAGCAGTGTGGTAGATCAATACTGCTGCACAGGTCATCTGACAGGAGAAAGAAGTCTATGGTTGAGTTACTACTTGGTCTGGTTGGTGAGTTCGGAGCAACTACTTGCAAGGGAATGGGAGGACTGCTTAGTTGCAGCCATTCGAGCAACACCCTGCCGTTTCCATTTGTTACGAAATCTCCCCATTGTGGATGTCTCGAGTTCAAATCGCCACCGATAAGCGAGTATTTACATTGAGATATGATTGAGTTTAAGACTCCAAAATCATGCAACAGACTTGACGTGGACGAACTACATCGAACGTAGAGAGATGCTGCGAGGATTCGCCTATGGTCCGTTGTTTTGACTACAGCTGCAGCAAACGCACAGCACTTCAGATCGGGGACCGCAACAGGTTCCATGTCCAGATTACTCCTAACCAGTAATGCTGAACCTCCATTTTGGTGGTCGAAGATGGTGGTAAATCCTCTAAAGCTGACTCTGTGGAATTCTGAGAGTCTGGTTTGTCACCGTTATAACCGAATAACGCGATCCAGTATCGATTACCCTGGTGGGAACACCGGGGCGGTGGCTTTCAGGCGGCCTTTGCTCGCGGGAAAGGGGTGTGTAGGGTGCCACTCGCTTCGAAAACTGAAAACGCGCCTTCTGTCCGTTACCCTGTAGCGAGAAGTGGGCTACGGATCACAGAATATTAACACTGAAACTAACACACCAACGATACCGAATTTAGAATATCTATATTTATTAACGCTATCTCACCACAATTCGATTGGAAAGTTCGGCGCGTTACCATTCATGGTAATCCAACTTACGCTCTACTATAATTATTCCCAAAACTCACAATTTCGAATTCAAAATAAAAAAAAATTAACACTTCGAATAAACCACCTATCTGAATAATGAACTTATAAACTATCTGACCTTGTTTCTTCTGGGGATCGCCGGAATCAAAATTCTCCCACGCTGGAGCCCTTTAGTCGCCGATTCGCGTCTCCAATCGATATCTCGAGCTCGATCATAGAATTTCCTTCATTCGTGCCTTCTGTTCTCGCCAATGTCGAATCCTTCACACGATATATCTTCCAACTCCCGGTTTATAGTTGATTTGGATATTCCGACTCCCGAAGTATCGATAATTCCCCTTTAGCTCCGTCTCGGCACCAGTATGATTCGAAAAAGAAGACCAAAAAGGAGAGTGTTACAGATTTTCGTCGATTGCCTCAGCTTTAGGGACTTCCGTCCACTTACCCGGTCCAATTTCAAAAGACCGATTTTTCGCTTCCCGGTGCCCAGGAAGATTTTTGGTGGCAGCGGAATTTTCAAACCCGTTGATCGAACTCAACAGAGTTCATTCTCTTCTAACCGGGTGTTGAATTTCCATTTCACCACGAGATCCACTTTTGGGACATTTGATCTCACCCCGCATTCCGACTGTCATCTGACATCTCGTAACAGTTCTAGCTGACACCCGCCGCCTGACTTCTCGAGAATGGAAACAATGTAAGTAATTAGTATGTTTTTGGTAAGAAATTAATGATATTCGCTCATTCGCGTACGACATTATTATCCGCTGGTCGTTCCATTGTGCCGGAATCATTTAAAAGAAATTCGTGCATAGATTGGAAATTCGTGCCATATGTATTTACCCTTTGCGTGTTGAATAAGAAAGCATCGTCGTCTTTGCCGCGTTCCGCTGACCTTCTTTCCCGAGTTATGCTGAGTTCCCCCTTATGGTGGCCGTTTGTTTAACTGTCTGTGAGTCCATTGAAACTGGTGCCCCCTGCAGTGAGCGAAATTTGATAATCTTCGCCACCGCCGTCAGGTCTGCTCGTCGATCGCATACATCGTCTCTATCTGGGGCGGCCGTCACATATCAGTGGAAATTGGGTCAACTGTTGGCCCAGGTCCGGGTTCGCTGCTCTGTCGGGTATATGCGTTCTGGTGTCAGTCATGAATTATACCGAGACAATTAGTTCGTGTGTTTAGTCGGCGGGCTATTAATATTTACCATGCTGCATGTCCGATGATTGTATTGTTGTTTCGTTGGCGTCTCCACATCAATGCGATGTTCGTTCGAGTCATGTGATTGTTGTCTTATTTTCTACTGTGTCTAATTTAATCCTAAAACTAACATAACGTAGTTTTTGATGATTCGTGCATCGTTGTTATTACTCAGTCTCCATCGTTCTCTCTTTTAGAGGACGATGAAGATAATTATTTTTTTTATTATTATTATGTTAATTCACAAACGACCGTGACAGGTTTCTGTTATAAACGCAATTTCTGATTTCAACGCATCAAGTCGGTGTTGAGCAGACGCTCTTTGCGCCATCGAGATGTCAAAGAATTAATTAAAAAAATTCTATTGATGGCTTAGTATATTTATTAAACTTTCACTAAATCAACACATTCATTACAAGTCCGTTGTCGTTGATATCGTTTCGTAGATGTTGCCGCTTGCACGCATCTGGTCACCTCGGTTGTTCGTTAACGACTGTCCTTTCGGTTGTACGTCTCACTGTCGTCAATTTTGCTTATTTTTCTGTGTGCGTGTGACAACTCGGCCATCCTGCTGTGAGCTTGCCTCAAGCTCTTCGTCATTATCGTCATGATCACTTTCGTCATCAAAGGGATCTATCTCCGGACTTAGCGCACACCCCCGCTTAATATTTTCTGAAGAATGTACCGATGCCATTAGCCGTTTCTTTCCCGCTGATTCAACATCTTCAATCAGGTAACGATTGTTTTGAAGTACTTTTGCCACAACGTATGGGCCTTTGTACTTTGGTTCTAGTTTGTGCGGAATCCCAGTTGCCGATGGGACATGTCGAATTACAACCAAATCGCCTTCATTATATACAGTTGGCTGTTTATGTCGTTTGTCGAACCGAAGTTTCAATTTTTCCCTTGCGGCTACGATATTCTGCAAAGCTTGCTGTCGCTTTTCTTCGATGTCGACCTTAGGGCTATCTATCTCGTCTGCCACTGCTTGAATGATTCGATTTCGAACCAAATCTCGCAGGTCAAAATCGAAAATGAGTTCGTTCGGAGTATATTTCGTCGTTGAGTTCTGCTGGTTGTTTATTGTGAATTGCAACTTATGCAGTTCTGCATCCCAGTCGTGTGTTTTCGAATCATCTGTGCGTATTAGGTGTAATATAATTGCATTTGCGCGCTCTACTTGTCCGTTTGACCTTGCTGTCCGAACAGCTATGAGTCCATGATGAATGTCGTGCTCGTTGCAAAACTCAGCGAATTCTTTTGAGGTGTACGCGGAGCCTCTATCGGATATAATACGTTCCGGAAGTCCAAAAAATGATGATAATTCATTTATCGTTTTAATTACGGGCCGTGTTTTTGTGTCCCGTACAGCTTTCATAATCACAAACTTACTAAATGGATCGCTGACTGCGATTACATATTGATTTCCGCTGCGGCTTCGTGGAAACGGTCCGAGATGATCAATATGTAATATTCTGAATGGAATCGGAATGATTGGCTCTGCATGAAGCTCACCTTCTGGTTTTCCTCCTATCTGTTTATGATAGCAGCATTCAGGACAAGCTTTTATGAAGTCTCGAACAAGCTTACGAATTCTTGGAAACCAGAACAAATTTCGAACTCCATTTAGTGTCTTGGCTTCCCCAAAATGTCCTTTTTCCTCGTGGAATAAACGCAAGACTCGCCATCTTATAGCTTTCGGGACCACAAATTTTAGCTTATTGTCATCTCGACGATACAACAGAGAGTTTTTCATTTCGTAATCCAACATAATTTGTTTCTTCTGATCCGATGGTTTTTTCCCTTGGATAATCTCAATTATATCCTTAATTTTTGAGTCTTGTGCTTGCATTCCTGCTAGCCAATCTGCTTGTGACAGTTCGATTCTAAGTACAGTTTCACCTGCTATTTTGATATTCGATGCCTCATTCCCTGATGCTCGGCTCATAGCATCGACATGTTGCATTTTATCTCCTGCTCGATGGATTATGGTGAAGTTGTATTCTTGCATACGTAGCCACCATCGAGCAATGCGTGGAATTAGTGGTTTTCGAAGTTTCGTTGAACTGATCGCAGCACAGTCTGTGATAACATCGAATTCTTTACCCAGAAGATAGATTCGAAATCGCTCAATTGTTTCAACCACTGCCAAAACCTCTAACTCGTGACTGTGGTATTGTTTTTCTTGATCGCTGCACTGTCGACTGTAATATGCAACGGGTTGTAAGGGTTCGTCAATGACACGCTGCAGTAAGACGCCAGCAATTCCCAGCTGACTTGCATCCGTATGCACTTCGTGATGTGCATTTGCATTATACACTTGCAGCACTGGTTTACTCGTAAGAGCTAATTTTAAGCTCTCGAAAGCATTCTGTTGTTCCGACAGCCATTCAAATGGGCAATTATTCGTTGTTTTCAACAGTCTAGTTAAGGGTGCCGCTTTCTGTGCGAAATTTCCGATGAATCGTCGGAAATAACTAGAAAGGCCCAAAAATCGTCTAACCTCCCTCACATTTGTTGGTGCAGGAAACTTTCGTATTGCCTCAGTCTTGATATCACCTGGAGCAATACCGTCCATTGAAACCGTGTGTCCCAAAAATGTTTCTTGCGTTGCTAAAAAACAGCATTTGTCGACTCGAAGCGTAAGCCCTGCCTCCTCCAGAATGTTCAGAAACTCCTTCAATGTATCTAGATTTTCTTCGATCGTGTTCGTCGCAATTATTATTTCGTCTACATAAGCAACAACTTTGCGCTTCATTTTTCGAATCAGTGACGTCATCACACGTTGGAAAACTGCGGGTGCGTTTACCAAACCGAACGGCATACAATTGAATTCGTATTGCCCGTTGGTTGTTACAAATGCTGTAAACTGCCGGGACGTCTCAGCAATCGGTATCTGATAGTACCCGCACATTAAATCCAGGGTCGTAAAGAACTTGTTTCCAGACAGACATGCTAATTGTTCTTCCACAGTTGGCATTGGAAAAGGTTGTTTCACAGTTATTGAATTTAACAACCGGTAATCTATGCATAAGCGATCTGATCCATCCGGTTTCTTCACCATCACAATCGGTGAAGCATATGCTGACTCACTCTCACGAATAATTCCGGCACCAAGCAACTCTGTTATTTTATCTTCGATTACGGCTCTCTGAGCGAAAGGAACTTGCCGCGGATGTTGATGAACTGGCACATCACTTGTCAATGTAATTTTCAACTCTGTCGTTCTACATCGCCCTAATTGAGATACATCTTTAGCAAAGCACTCTGCGTAACTTGCTAACACGTCTGTGAGATTGTTTTTGTCCTTTTCTTCCAACTGTCCACATTTGAACCCTGTCACAATACGTTTAATCGTGCATTTTCCATTTTCGATCACAACACTAACGTTCTTTTTATTTAACGTGTCGACGCCTAATAAAATTGATTCCGACAATAGCTTATCGTTCACGACATAAAGTTCCGTTCCGATCGGTACACTGTCAATTTTAAGTTTAGCACATATCTTCCACGTTGTATGCACTTCACCTCCTGCAAAGCCTCTGAGAACTTCGTTGCAGTTTTTTAGTTGTAGCCCTGTCTTTTCCGCCAACGATTTTCGAATCAAAGTTTTCTCACTAGCCGAATCTACAATGGCCATAACATTAAGATCACCAATAGTTACACTACACTTTGCAATTTCTGCAGTGTTACTTAATATGTTATTGATATGCACCTTTCTGTCACAATTTTCACTTGTGTGAGTCGTTCGTGCACAAAATTGACATCTACCTTTTCTTTGAGGTTTCGGACAGTTCACGGAAAAATGTCCTGGCTGATTGCAATTATAACACACAGTTCGTAATGGCATTTTTGATGGAGCTGATTTTGTTGGAGAATGTGAATTATTATTCGTAGTTGTTCCGGACAGCGAATGCGACGGAGTTGCATGTTGCGAGTTGCTCACAAACCTATGTATTGCGGACAGCAACTCACCCGTATTAGCAAAATACACACTCGCAATACTGTTTTGCAACAGATTGTGTTTTACACCGTGTCGAAAATACTTTATAATATCGGCATCACACAATCCACCTCGTCTTCCCACAGCAATTATTCGATGCAAGTAGTCTTGCATGTTCTCTCCAATTTTCCGTGTAGTAGTACTCATCTTCAGCTGTATATCAGCCGCACTATCCTCACAGGGAAAATCTTCTTTCAGCTGCTGCGCAAAATCATCAAATGTTGTGTGTAGGATCTCAAGACCATCTGCCCATACTTTCGCATTCCCCTTCAGCTTCATTAGTATTGCACACATTAGAGAATTTTCCTCCCATCCATACACATTCCACAGTTGTCGTATACGCTTTACAAACTGCAGTGCCATCAGTGATGTTGGGAGTGAGGGATCGAACTCAGGTAACACATCTGCAATGTCTCTCACCGAGAAGTTTGTGTGTGTAGATGGTGGCACACAATGCTTTACCGTCTGTTCTCGTTGCATTTTATGAGCCGGTGGTTCATTTGAGAATGCTCTGCTCTCACTAATGCCTGGTTCAGCTGCGTGCGCACTTTCGTCGATGGGCTGAAGTGGTGTGAGAGAGCTCTCGACGCTACCTTCTGGGATGTGTGCGTTAGACGATTGTGATGGTATTGCTGTGGCGTCCTTTGTTGCAATCAATGCTGTAATGGCCGTTAATTGCGATGATATTGTCGCCATATTTTGTCCCAAATTTTGCACAGCCTCTTGCAGATCTTTAACATCGTCCGTCAGCGTTTGGACGTTCTCGTTCTTTTCATCAATTTCGATTTTATCACTACCGACTGCTTCTTTTAATCGTTCCACTAGCTGCACCTTGTTACCCAACGCGTGTAGTTGCCGATCCTTTAGCAAACTCCTAAGAGTATTTGCTGTCAAGCTGTCAATTTCCACTGTTTGCTTCATAATCGTTTAAATATAAGTCTTACACACTTCACTATGGATGCAAGGATCCCACTTCTGATTTGTCAAAGAATTAATTAAAAAAATTCTATTGATGGCTTAGTATATTTATTAAACTTTCACTAAATCAACACATTCATTACAAGTCCGTTGTCGTTGATATCGTTTCGTAGATGTTGCCGCTTGCACGCATCTGGTCACCTCGGTTGTTCGTTAACGACTGTCCTTTCGGTTGTACGTCTCACTGTCGTCAATTTTGCTTATTTTTCTGTGTGCGTGTGACAGAGATGAGCGAAGCGCTATTGAAAGTGGCTACGTCAACCAACTTACTTAAGAAGGGTAGTAAGCAGCTTGAGAGTGGCAACCAACCCCGCGGCATCAGTTTCAGCTGACAATACTTGGCTGATAAAGTCATTTACCAGTCCAAGATTGGCATTGGCAGGAGATGATCCCTGTGAGGTTGGAGATCGCTGATCAACAGAACTCGGGGAAGCGTTACCTCCTACTGCCTGTGCGTAGGAGATACCACTACGCCTGTAGTTCGAGACGCTCTGTGTCACAAACTGCTGACGTTCCTTTCGGGCTTGGTCGCGGCGAATATTCTTCGCTTCGATCCTAGCCACCATTTCCTTATATGCCGGGCATCCACGATAGTTGGCTGGGTGACCGTCCAGACCACAGTTGACACATGCAGGCTGTACGTCGGCTACTTTTGGGCATTCACCACGTGTGTGACTTTCCAGGCACTTCGCGCAGCGATGAACGATGGTGCAATTGCTTGCCACATGTCCGAAGTTTTGGCAGTTGTAACACTGCAACCTCTCCTTATTTCTTACTTTTTCCCAAACCACTTTTTGCCAGAGAATGGACTGTATTTAAATACAGCAGCTAGCTCCTAGGAAGGCTCAAACTGCGCTAGAAAAAGCCCGGACTGAGGTCTAAAGTTTTCGGCCCCAACAGATTTCCTCAGTTCCCGGTCCTTGCGGGTGAAAAAATGCGTTATGGACTTTAATTTTAGATCAGTGTGTTGCGCCACTAGCTCGTTGTGGATGTCCGCTGGTTCAATGCCCCTATGTAGGCCACGGATTACGAGGGACTTGATTCTTTCTGAGGCTGCAGTATAAGTAGTCGCAAACTGACCACTGCTCTTGATGTGTTCGAAGACTTTTTTATGGTCTTTTAAAGAGGAACATAGGACGAGCGATTTGTCACTCGAAATATTTTTTATAAGTGGTACAATACCAAGTACCTTCATTTCACAGATGAGTTTGGAAATATTCATCTTATATGCCGTGATGGGAGGGATTTTTACGCTCTTTTGAGTCGGGATTGTCTTAAGTGTAGTCTGCGTATTTCTTTCTTGCGTTATATTGGAAAGAGTTACCTGCTCGTTTGTTCGTTTCTTTGTCTTGTTTATTACCAGGTTAAATTCCTGGTCATGGCCGATTTGCGAATTGTTTGGGCCAAGATTGCTCACAGTAGAGGACAGCGACGGCTCACTGACACCTGTCATCATGGTGGGACAAATTGTCGTCATGTTTGTTTGCTGGGTAGAACTGCTCATTGATGGCGGCAGGGGCTGCTTGGTTACTATTCTCGGGCCAGGACTTAGCGTTGGCATCAACGCTGGTTGTTGTGCATTATACCTCACCGGTTGGGCCTCCATAAGAAATGCCATCTGCCGTTTCAGATCCAGGAGCTCTTTTCGAAGCATTTGGTTCTCCTTCTCAAGAGCGATAATTTTATCCGAACTTTGACCGGATGGAATGCTAACTGGCTCGTCAACATCTGAAACTTCGACGGAGTTTGCAGACTTGGTCTTCTTCCGTTTTCTCCCCATTGGGGATTTTTTTCTTGCACTTTTTACTATAAACTTGGCTGGCACTATTCCTAGTTCACTATCGATATCAAGTTCACTTTATCACTACGATAATATCCGCCAATAAAAGTCGCAGTCAAACTGCGTTTGTGCTTCTATATAGCTATGTGACCTTTAACGGAACTTTCGGATTCACTGCGAAAACAAGACTGCTCTCGCCACGATTACGATGAGAACTCCCTTTTTGTCAGAAGTAATGACAAATAAAAATTTGAAAGAAAATCTTTGACTACTTTTAGGCACGCTGCACCCATACACGGCTCATAATTTCCAACTTTTTAACAAAGGCAAGCTTGAAACATAATAAGTTTTCATTCCCAAATATTTGTTTTAACGAAAATTTACACTGCTTGGAAATATAAAAGTACTTCAAAACTCACTAAAACGCTCGCTGCCGCCAAAATGTTATCTGTAGCAGATAGCAGATGTTATCTGTAAAGATATCTAAATTTTAGCAAGTCATTGACCTACTTACTTTATACATCTACGTTCTCCGAAAATTTCAGCTCAATCAGATCGGCCACTCCAGAGATGATCTCCCTTAAGGGGGGGTATGGCCAAAAAATCGATATTTTTGTTGTTTAGTGACTAGTGTATAGTGACTCAGGAGTGTCCATTCAAAATTTCAGGTCGATCCGAGCAAAATTAACGAAGTTATCGGCTTAACAATACAAATAACTCAAATTCATATTTTCGCGCAAATCGCGTTCCTTTCCTGCTTTATTAGCCGCGCGCAGCTCTCAAATACGTAGTAGTTAAGTCTTCCCACTCTATCCGCACCTGTATGTGCTATATTTGAGTAAAAACACTTATATAAGTGACTTGTAGTAGTATACATTCATTTCATCGACCAGTTACGGTACACGTGTTTCGTAATTTTTCACGCACTTTTGTTACACAGTTAAAATTTTAAAACGCGTTTTTTGAGGAATTTTATATTTCAAGTCGGTGAGACATGTAACTCAAAAACTACTCGACCGATCTTTCTGAAATTTTGCACACTATTTTTGTAGGCAATTTACTAGGTAACACTGTCGAGATATTTTTTTATTTCTTGCTTTTTTTTATTTATGGAATTTTTTACAACTGAAAACAGAAATTTCGAAAAAAAAATTTCCATTTTCTTGGTTTTTTTGACTTCAAACTTATACCAAAAATTAAATAAACTAGATATTTGAAAAAACTTGACAGCGTTACCTCAAGAAACTCATAAACTAACGAACTATTTTTGGTTTTTTTGTTTACGATGATTCAGTCATTAGTTATGTGTCTCACCGCAAATCAACTCTTTGTCCTGAACGAAAACGTCAAATTCATGTCACTAGCTTAATTTTCGATATTTTTCAATAATTTTTTTTTTTGGATACTCTTCAAAGGTTGTTCTTTACTGTAGGTATTATCCCAATCAAGTAACTATTAACAGTTTTCTATAAAAAGATCTTGAAAATGGGTATAAAATGTGCTGCTCTGACCATACCCCCACCTTAATCATTTTGCTGAGATATATATATTGTAGCGATTATTGAGATGAGGGTGTGCTAGACTTAGCACAACTCAGAGACAGACCGAAGTCCGGAACCAAGATGGCCAAAGTCCAGCACAGGTGGAGGAATGGCTGATGCCATTCACGAGGCAAAACAAAAAAAAAGAATTGCCCCGATAGCAGGGTGCCCTAGAAATGGCCGTGAAGGCCCCTCGTCCACATTAGCGGAGCACCCTTTAACCAACCCCGATGGACGCTGGTTTGCCGCTTTGCTAGCTCGCTGCGGCTGGGGTGGGTTCTTGAAAAATGGAGTTGATTTGCTCTCTACGAAACGGGATGCTACGTGATATGCATCCGTCATGAATTCGTAGCCGCAAACTGACAAAAGGGGGCATAGTTCCGTAAAGGAAACCACCCAGACTCTTCAACATGGGCTGACTAAGCAGACCCAGTGATCGTGACAACGCACGGAGCCAAAAATTGAAAATTCTACAAAAGGAAACCAGGGAAAAGTGCTACCTCTCTTTGCAGAAGAGCCCGGGTGAGGCAGACAGCCCCGGGCACCCGATGGTAGTGGAGCCCTGACCCCGATGGTCTGGGGTCCTCCACCCACTGATACTGGCCATCAAAGTCAAAATTCAAAAATCTACATCAAAACAACAAGTACTGAAACTAATAGGTGTGGCCAGTATCCCTCCCTTCAGAGAGCTGAAAAATGCTGAAAATCACACAAACTATTTAATCATTGGCCAGCTAGGCCAGGCGTGGACCCTGTAAGAGAAGAGAACTTCTCGGGCTTTCGCCCAATAAGAAGGCCGTGGGGTTCAAATTCAAAATTTCATTATTATTAGGATTTCTTCGTCCATCGACAAGTTTCGCAAATTACAATACATTAATATTGCTCTAATATCATAGATTCCCACACTTTACAGTAAGGATTATGTTACTTCGATATCTTAATAAAGGTAGTATGTACCTCTTATCAAATGATTTCGTACTTCTAGTAATTATTTAAATAGTGAATGTTTGTAGTTTTTACATAACTGCTAATCATAATTATATTTTCTGTTAGTTTAAGGAAAAAGTATGTATCAGAGGTTCTGAAAGGCTTTGAATGCTTTCTATAAGAGTTCTATATAGTCTCTGTACAGTATATTTTTAATCTTGCATTGTAATATTACATTATTTGTGTGCATGTCTTGTTTCGGTTACGAAATTAGAAATCATTCAAACTTTCTCACTATACTTCACATCACCCAATCAAACGTTCTCCCTATATTTCTCATCACACAATCTAACGTTCTCACTATATCTCACTTCACACAATCTAATTTCCAATCGAAATAAGATATTCGAATTGAAATCGTCGCTTCATGTACAATTCTTGCGAATTCAAACACCAAGGTACTTCAAGCAAAAACTCAAAATGTTCTAGTAAGTTTAGTGAATTTTGATTAAATGTGACTAAAAATTGATATCAGCTTCTGAAAAAAAATTTGATTCAAAACTACCGAGGGTTCAAACTTCAGTTTCAAGCGCCCTTCTATAATTTCCTACAATTTTAAGTGAAATAAGAAAATACGTTACGTCGTTATCGTGAATCATGTATTCATAAACAAATATATATTAAAGTTCAGCGACTTATCGTCCTTACTTTCCACTTTGGAATTGAACACAAAATTACACTCAGTCCTTTTGGTGGTTTATAGGTTGTTAATGGAATTTATCTCAACAGACAGATTGTTAACAGTAATATCACAGACCAACAGTGATAGAGTTAATAAATTAATTGAATCTGTTGATCATAAAATCAATGCTATCCATGATTCCTTAGCCGATATTATGACATCGTTGGCAACAAAGCTGGAATCACCTTCTCACATCTCCAAAACTACTCTAGATCACATGGCAAGTAAACTAACAGAGTCAGTTAAAGTTCAATCTAGCGGTATATTCGAAAAATACAGTGCATGGATGAATTTAGCTGAGTCAAAGCTATACAGCGCAGTCGATTCGATTGAGGGCAAGCTTAATTCTATGAATAACAAGCTCAGTGAAATCAATCACACCCCAAATGTTGATTCGTCATCTCTAGGTGTTGAGCTTATGATTGCAGAGGTGAAAGACATGCTACATAATGCTAGTTTTAATCAAAATCAACATATAACTAGAGTGCAGTCTAAGGAAACATCAACTTCCCCCATAAAACATTGCCCCTTACAACACAGTGTCAAGCTGCCAGAAACACCAGTCAATCAGCACGAAATGATTTTCAAATTTGGTACCTTCTGGACAAAAGATGAATGGTCCCGGCCAATCAAAAATATGAAGCGTGAGAATCAAAATCAAGATCAAACCAAAAACAATGATACGTCTACGAAATACGAAATGTTTTTTGCAAAAGGAGCTCCTTATTCTGCAGACGAAAACTGGATGCGAAAATTTCTCGAGAGGGAAACTAGAATTAAAGATTGTAAGGTTACAATTTTACCAAGGCGGATGAAACGCAAGAATTTCCGCAGGTGTTTTAAAGTGGAGATCCCAGCGAAATATGCTTGGCTGTTTACCAACTTCAGTGGATCTATCGAAACCCAAACCTGGAAAGGAATCTCGTTCAGCAGCTGGAAGAATCAGACTAGTCGTAAGAAAAACATCACTTATAATACTAGATTTAGAAAAAAATCAAAATGTAATGAGGCGTCGTTCCAAAACGTTTCCCGTTCCTTTTCCGCAAATCAAACAGCCAGTGATCCACGATCTTAACCCTCATACTCAAAGGTAGGAGCTTCTACAGTTACCTCGAGAATAGAAACCACTCAACTAGAACCCAGTCAGATAAACCACATTCAAATGGACGCCTCTCAGGTAGATAAGAGTACTAACTTGGTAACCAGCCCGGAGTCAGTAAATGTTCCCGGAAGTATACTAACGACAGCTCTTCCTAATATAACACCCAATGCAGCAGCACACTCCCCATATAAGAATTTCTTGCATAAAATGAAAAAGAAAATTTCTTTAAAAGAAAAAAAAACTCTAGCGCACCTGAACCGCTAGAAACACTAATGTTCGAAGAACAGTAGAAGAATCGTGCAGGTTTTGAGTGCTTATTCCACCACATGTGCTGCTTATTACGACCAAACTGTTTCAAATGCCACGTTTTACTTTTGTCTCAAGAATGCATTATAACTCATATGGTAGAAGGTTTCAGATATGAATACTGGCATGAATTTCAACGTTTATGAGAGCAAAACACGGGTTAATTATATTGTTGTTATCAGTTGCTTATTTCACAAAATTTTGAAAGCAGCATCTCATATAACATCAATGAAGAAAATGCTCAGTGCCTGCAGCACTGTAACTGAAGTTGGAGTTTAGGGCTGCGATCCGAAAAATTTGCAGAACTTTGCGAATTGCAACATAGATTATTTATTTTAATTGTAAATGTTTCCGGTATGAATACTAACTGTAAGCGTTTGTTGATACAAAAGTATCACAACCGACTCGTGCTGGCAACCTTCTGCCAGTATCAAAGCCAAGAATATATCACATCTGCTTCACGTTGTTATATAACATTCGAAGTTAAAGGAGTATAAAGAACTTTAAAGTAACCTGCAGCGAGTTTTTTCAAATGATCGAAAGCTTAATATTTGCTGTTTATTGTCACTACATATCATTACTATTTGAAAATTCTACGATAAAACCGCTTAATAAAGATATTGCAATTAAACACAAAACCAACAATAGCTGGCAACCCTATCGTGGATTTTCAACCAAATTTGGTCTGAATAATTTTTATGACAGGTTTAATTAATTGTATGAAATTCGTATTGATTTCATGACTGCACTGGAAGTTATAGTGCAAAAAGTTTTATTTTCCTGAGCGAATTTTCAAAACCAAAGACACAAAAATTACCATAGCTGGTAGCACCAATCAAATTTTTCAACCAAATTTCAACCAAACAGAGATAAGAGTTAGGTTTAGCTACTGTGCGAATTTCATGAAAATCTGGTAATTTATTCACATTTCATAGGGCAAAAAGCAGTTTTTTTTCTTTGTAATTTTTCAAGATGGCACCACTGGCACAGACTTGCCCACAATTCAAAATCGCTTCTATCAAATCTGGTCTTACTTAAGTCCAATGCATTCTGTAAATTTTAGCTGTATCTGATTATTGGTTCGTGAGTTTCCGTGAACAGAAGTTTTTGATGCTAAAAATATAGGTTAACTGGGAGAAGGTTACCGTTCTTGTCCGACATGAAATTTCCAAAGTTTTATTTTGAACGTGTAGATAAAACATAAGATTTATATACAGATTGGTTTTATTGTAAGAAACGGACATTTTTTTTAATATTCGATGGTTTGAATGTTTTCACTTCCAAATTTTTTTTTTCAAAATGAAGACACCAAAATTATCATAGCTGGCAGTTCCAACCGAATTTTTCAACCAAATTTCTACCAAACATGGTTTAAAGTAAGGTGCAGCTATTGTGTGAGATTTGTCAAAATCGAACGATTCAATCATAATTTATAGGGCTAAAAGCAATTATCTTTTTTAGTGATTTTTCAAGATGGCACCACTGGCACAGAATCACCCACATATCAAAATCAGTTCTATCAGACCTGGTCCTATTAAATACCAATACATTCTGTAAATTTCAATCAATTCTGCTCATTGGATCGTGAGTTTCCGTGAACAGAAGTTTTTGATGCTAAAAACATATGTAAATTTGGCAAGAGTTACCAGGCGTGCCCGTTATACCATATCTTTTTTTTTTTTTTGGTTATGTAAACAAAGCACAAGATTTACATATGAGTGGCTTTTTTTTGAAGAAACGGCATTTTTTCAAGAGAGACGATGATTTGGAGGTTTTCAATTTCAGTGCCTGCCCTAGCTACAGGGTTGCCAGCACGCTCATTAAAAGCTACACAAACCTACAACTAAATAATATCAATATGTCCTGAAAATTTCGTAATGATAGAATGGCTTTGTCAAAAGTTATCGCAATTTAAAAATTTTCAAATTTTCCCGTCCTCTTTTTAGGCACCCAGCGCACACATAGGGTTAAAAAATTCCAAAGCATTATCCGATTCATATGTAAAACACGTTCGAAATTTACTTCGTTAACTTTATTTTTGCGAGAATTATTTGTGCACGAAATAATAGGTATATTAAAAATATCACTTAAATGGCCGCCGGCGCCAAAAAGTTAACAATAACTGACATTTAAAGAGACTTGGACCTATTCTGCATATACACCAATGTATCCTGAAAGTTTCAGCTCAATCGGATGGCGCGTTGCCGAGATTATCTCACTGAAATTTTTTGATGATATATATATATATATATATATATATATATATATATATATATATATATATATATATATATATATATATATATATATATATATATATATATATATATATATATATATATATATATATATATATATATATATATATATATATATATATATATATATATATATATGGAAATATGAATTTTTGGCCGAATCGATTTTAATACTAATGTTCTTCGAACATTAGTAATAAGGCTAAAGCGGGGAACGACAATGTCGAAAGTATCAATTATAGCATAATTGCTACCGATAAAGCGACAAAAAAACATTCTAATACAGATTCCGGATCAGCCCAGTCAACATCTTCCTCTTATCCTAATTTTATTCGTGGTGAAGACTACACACCATCCACTACCACCGTAGTTGATTCACAAAGTCCTTCCAGAAATCCATTACAATCTGCATCTTACTTTTTAGACCCGTTATTGCCGCCACATGTGAAAGCCACCATTACATCTAGTGCTGACCTGGAGAGTAGGTATCTACTCTCTCGGCTAAGAGATTGTAAAATATATAACAATGTTCGTCTCTTCCTTGCTTACATGCACAATGCCAGCGATTGTGCATGTTTCGAGGGTAAAACGAAAACCCACTTGAAAATTATGATCCAGCAAGAGGGTCTACCAATTGACTTTGATTCCCTTAATCTTCTTTTTACTCGGTACCACGAACAGCTTGGAGTATCCTCAGACCAAGTAAAAAATGACCTGAAAACCTATGCCTCACACGTTTCCGCAAAACATATTTCTCACCTTCAGAGAGCAAGAGAGGATTTTACCAAGTATCGTTCCTAACCAAAAAGCATTATCAGATGGTCTCAAACTATTTTACCACAATTGTGGTGGTATGAGAGGCAAATTAAATAAACTCTACCTCGACGCCAAATCTTGCCAGTTCAATGTACTTACTTTCACAGAAACCTGGCTAAAAGACTGCCATAAAAACGAAGAAATACTGGATGGCTCCTGGACCATATACAGAAACGACCGCAATTATCTCCGTACTGGACAGACTAGAGGTGGTGGTGTGCTCATAGCCACTCATAGCTCCCTGTCGAGTGAAATGGTTGAAACCAATTCAGATAATCAGTTTGAGCACATAATTATCAGAATATCTTGGTCCAAAAATTTCCTTTATATTGTAGCTTTCTACATCCCACCTAATTCAGACGACGCTGCGTATAATGCTGTGTCAGAAATTATTTCTTCCCTAGTATCATCTCTTAAAGATGATGATAACATTATAGTACTGGGAGATTTCAATCGCCCAAACTTAAAGTTCACGGCTGATGAAAACGACACCAACCTTCTTCCAGTAAATATTATTGACTCATCCGATCTAAATCTTGTAAGTACATTTTACAGCAATGATCTGCAGCAAATTGCACCGACTTCTAACCAAAATGGTAATTGGTTAGATCTTATCTTCACTAACAGTTACGACGATGTAGTGGCTACTCCGACTGTTGACGCAGAGCATCTTTTCTCCAATACTCTTCACCACTCTGCCTTTACAGTCGAGCTATCCATATCTGATCTAATAACTTTACAATCGTACAACAATTCTGTTGTATATGACTTTCGTAATGCTGATTATGATAGCATTAACCATCATTTGTGTAATATTGACTGGAATAGTACACTTTTAACTTTAGAATTGAACGAAGCAGTATCTCTATTCTACCAATTGGTTTTTGATGTAGTGGAAAAGTACGTTCCCAAGATTAAAAAAAAAAACAAACTGTCTGAGCCATGGTTGGATAGAAATCTGAGGTCTTTACGGAATCGGAGAAACAAACTATATAAAATTCTAAAAAACAATAGCAATGCTAGCCATGATATCAAGACAAGATATAATGACTTAGCTCAGGAATTTTTCAGAAAATCTCGCGAAGCATATGAAAGCTATGTCAATATAGTTGGCGAAAACATAATTCACAATCCTAAGACTTTTTTCGACTTTGTGAACACCAAGCGAAAAGCTTCTGGCTATCCCACATCGATGCAAAAAAACAACTTAGTTTCTTCTGACCCACAGAATATATGTGACTTCTTTGCCGATCATTTTCAGGAAGTTTTTTGTCCTCTCAGCGGCTCGCCTAACATGCCACTTTCCCAAACACCTCAGCTGTGTATTGTTGATGCAATATATTTAACTAGAGATGACATTACTAAAGCTATAAGAGAGCTTGACATAAAAAAAGGGCCTGGACCAGACCTACTTCCTCCAAGCTTCATAATTAAGTGTGCAGAAACGATTATTTCACCCCTACAGATAATTTTCAACAAATCGCTGCATTGCGGTAAATTTCCTCATTTCTGGAAGTCTTCCCATCTTACACCGATTTTTAAAAGTGGCGACAAACGATCGGTTGAAAATTATAGAGGCATCGCCCAATTTCATATAAATTTGGTAATTATAAGTTCAAGTAGGAGAGTGATAAGACGTCAAGTGAAATGAGTGCGATTTACAAAAAATTATTCGAGGCTGTGTTTTTAGTAAGTCATCCGAAAGGACCAAAAATGACACCTGCATCGGCCGGAAAGTACCTGAAAGTTTTGACACAGTTTGTGAATAAGTGGATAAAGCGTTTTAAAGATACTGGAAATGTAGACGATCTACCTGGTAGGGGTAAAACCCGAAGCACTTCAAAAACCCAGGATAAGGCCATCATTGATATTTTTAAGAAAAATCCGTCCGTTACCTTAGTGCAGGCAAAGGAAATGTTATCGAAGAAGAATAATTACGTGTCCTTGAATACGATTCGGCGAAGATTACAAGAGGAAAACATCAAAACCAGTTATGCCTTGTTGAAACCATTACTTACCGAACACCACAAGCGAATACGTGTAGAGTGGGCTAAGGAAAACATCGATCGTGATTGGGATAACGTGATCTTTACGGATGAATCAAGTTTTGCTGTAAATACGTTCAGGAGACGAGTGTGGGTACAAAAAGGAAAAGCTGTCGTGAACCGAACCGTTAAACACCCTGTGAAGGTCCATGTTTATGGATGCCTTTCTGCACGCGGTTTCGGAAAATTAATAACGTTTACCGGAATTCTTACTGCTGAAAGGATGATCATTTTGTACAAGAAAGGATTATTGAAGTCTGCTAGAATGCTATATGGCAACGACAACACCGATTGGTTTCTACAAGAAGATAACGATCCGAAACATAAAAGCCGGTTGTGTACACGCTGGAAAGAAGAAAATAACATTCAAGTACTTGATTGGCCTTCGCAATCGCCGGATGCCAATCCTATTGAAAATGTTTGGGGATTAATCAAACAGAAGCTTCAAGGAAAGCAAATAAAAGGAGCAGCACATTTAGGGCGAACGTTAAAAAAAATTTGGAAGAACTTATCGACAGACTACGCGGAAAAATTGGCCGAAAGTTGTCACCAAAGGTGCCAGTCAATAATCAATAGTGACGGCGATTGGACCGTGTATTAAATATAATTGCGAAAATGTATTTTGTATTTACTTTCAACAAAAAATAAAATTTCTTACTTGTAACATCTTGTTTTTATTTTTTGAGGTATACGGTCTTGTGGAAATGACTGTATATATATATATATATATATATATATACATATATATATATATATATATCAGCAAAATAATTTTCCGACATAATCTCTGGAGTGGCCGATCCGATTGAGCTGAAATTTTCGGAAGACGTAGTTAGGCTGTGTCAGCAGCAAAACAAAAAATATACCAAATCTGCTTCACGTTAAGTTAAACCCAACCAGTAAATTTCGTTTCGATTGAATCACTGCGGTGGAAGTTATACGGGTGAAAAAATTTTTAGGGTTGCCACCCTCAAAACTTTTCAAATTTTTAAAACGTTAATATTTCTTGTTAATTTTTACTGCAGGATCATTCTCAATTGCAAATCTAATGACATAATCGCTCAGTAAAGAAATTCCACCAAATTACACAAATGGTCATAGCTGGCAGCCCTTTCACGATTTTACGAAATTCTTACGCCATTTGGTCGATACGAAATTCTTACGCCATTTGGTCTACATAAAGGTCCATTTACTGCATGAACTTCGTTTTGATTTCTACTCAGGACCGGAAGTTATAGGGAAAAAGCTTTATTTTGCTGAGCTAATTTGCAAGATTTATGAGACAAAAATCACCACAGCTGCCAGCCCTCTCCTAATTTTTCAACCAAATTTTCATTAAATGTTACATAGAGTAACTTCCAAGTACTGTGTAAATTTTGTTAAAATCTGATGCCTGAATCGGAAGTTTTAGGCCAAAAAGGTGTTTTTTTCCTCAGCTATTTTTCAATATGGTACCACTACCACAGGGTTGCTCACGTTTCAAAATAACTTCTATCATACCTGGTCCTAGCTAATACCAACATATCCTGTAAATTTCATTATGATCGGATTATCCGGTCGTCAGTTCTCGTGAACATAACTTTCGAGTGCTGAAAATAGAGGTAATTTGGTGATGGGTTGCCGTTCTTATGCAAATCGGAATTTTGAAAATTTTATCTTGAGATGAAGGACAAAGGATAAAATTTATCAAAGATTTGAAATTTTTGTATAAAATCAAAAATTTGACAGGAAGGTCAATGATTTGAAGGATTTTTTTTCAGCAGCCTGCCACAGCTACAGGGTTTCCCGCTTTATACTGAAAATCTGTATGTGCCAAGTTTTAGTCAACATCAATACGCCCTGTAGTTTTCACGATGATCCATTGTTTTTCTTACAAGTAATGACAAATCAAAATTTGAAAAAAATTCCTTGCCTACTTTTAGGCACCCTGCTCCCACACGCGGCTCAAAATTTCCCATTCTTTATCATACACAATCTTAAAACATAATTGGTTTTCATTCTAAATACTTTTCTTTAACAAAAATTTACACTGCTTGGAAATATAGGAGTTCCTCAAAGTTCAATAAAACGCTCGCCGCCGCCAAAAGGTTTAGGATATCTGAATTTCATCATTTAATCATTTTGCTGATATATATATATATATATATATATATATATATATACATATATATATATATATATATATATATATATATATATATATATATATATATATATATACATATATATATATATATATATATATATATATATATATATATATATATATATATATATACATATATATATATATATATATATATATATATATATATATATATATATATATATATATATTTATATATATATATATTTATATATATATATGTATATATATATATATATATATATATATATATATATATATATATATATATATATATATATATATATATATATATATATAAATATGAATTTTCGGCGAAACGAGTTTAATACTATTGTTCTTCATACATTAGTAAAAATCGTATGGTATCGGTAGCTCCTAAGAAATTGGGAAGGATTACCACGTTAATTTTTTTTTTTGTTAACGAAAACAAAATACGGCGTTAGACTGGTGGTATATCTTGATGATGAAATTTTTGTTTTTGCCGCTCAGATTTTTGAGAAGGTAAAACCCAGCGCCAAGTTACCGATCTTAATTAATCGTGTGCTCATTATCTGGCGTCCGATGGGGTAGATGAGTTGCAAGGCAGCTTCTTCAAATTTTTTTTTTAAATAAGGAAATAATAAAACTTTAATGAATTGTTAATGAATTGATAAATGCATTGGACCTTTTCTTCATCTCACAACTTTAATAAAAACAAATACCGGAAACGTGTTCTTTATTTTCTATGGTAATATAACTTGAAAAATAACCCATACAAAGTTTACTCTCCAGAAGAAAAAAAATTACCAAATGTGGACTCATTCATAATATTTTAAATGTCCAATACCAAACAAACAAAGGAAACTATGCCAGTGTAATCATCTTTACAAACATCGACCTTTACTGCATGCTATCGAAAAAAAACAAGATCTTGTTTTAAAAATACACACTTTTTATCAAACAAGCATGTAAAATATTCAAGATGATCAAAAATGCATCCAAACGTTCGCTGACCTTCCATTTCATTAACGCTTCGAACCTGAATAAACAGTAGACTTTCAACAACCAATTTATTATAAAAAATTCACACTGTCTATCAAATAAGCATGCAAAATACTCAAGATGATCAAAAATGCATTCAAACATAAGCCAACCTTCCATTTCAACGCTTCGGGCGTAAACAAAACTTTGACGGTATTTTCATCTTGCCGGTATGTAAACAAAAAAAGTTAACATGTAAACAAAAACGTCAACATGTGACACCTTGGACCTCCGTACTTTTTACTAATGTTCGAAGAACATTAGTATTAAAATCGATTCGGCCAAAAATTCATATTTCCATGTACAATTGAACTTCGATAACTCAAACTACCATCTACCACTAAAATAATCCGAGTTATCGAGATTTCGAGCTATCGAACTACACATTCAAAAGTGTTAGAAATAAAACGCAATTAATATGTTAGAAAGGCATTTAATGATTTGATAATTTAAACTTCCTTAAAATATTCCGTTTTCTGTGATTGATGTTCCATATTTTTGATCGAATTGTCAAAAAATGTTTCAATATCAGTTAGGCCGTTATAAACTGATGTTGTCGTATGTTTATTTGTTTGTAAATACAAATACAAAACTTTTAAAGAGTCTTCAACTGATTTCTTCGTCGGTTTTTGAACAATCTCGCACTCTATGTCCACGTCATCGCTCGCAGGCTCGTTGGTAAACGTTTCCACAGATTCCGTTCGAATATCCTCGATTACGTCGTTGTCACTTGGAAATTCTGTCGTTGTTAGATCGTCATCAATTTGTAAAATGTCGCGGAAAAAGTTTTCATTTTCCGATTGATTTGTTATACGCATCCAAGTCTGGAATTCAGATTCCAAAATTCGAATATCAGCTGCCGTAGCATTTCGGTTTTCTCTCAAGAAATGTAATGGCATATCATCATCAGCCTCCCATGCAGAGTGTAGACCAAATCCCGCTTTGCGAAAACAATTAGAAATGGTCTCAGATTTAACACCAACCTTCCACGCTTTGGTCACCTCATCTATACAGTCCTTAATGTAATAACACGTTTCGTATGCGATTCCATGTCTTTTATGATTTTCTTCAAGATTCTTTGACGATAATTGCATTTTGAGTTCTGTATTACTCCTTGACCGAGCGGTTGTATTTTTGATGTCATGTTTGGTGGAAAAAACGCAAGTTCAATTGACCGTAACTTGCATTGAATACTTTGACGATGAGCTTCAAACCACTTAAAAACGGCTTTATCCAAACTTTCATACATGGGTTTCCTCAATCTTTTCTTATTATATGAGCCACCTTCTACAGCATTTCTAATTTTTTTGCTTATTTGTCAAAATAAAAGAAACAGTACTAGTTGATACTTCATATTTAGTTGCCAAGTCTATATTTTTTACTTATTTTCGAAGAAAATTAGTATTAAACTCGTTTCGCCGAAAATTCATATTTCTTTATAACCATATATTTATATATATATATATATATATATATATATATATGTATATATATATATATATATATATATATATATATATATATATATATATATATATATATATATATATATATATATATATATATATATATCAGCAAAATGATTTTCCGACATAATCTCTGGAGTGGCCGATCCGATTGAGCTGAAATTTTCGGAAGACGTAGATGTATATAATAGGTAGGTCCTCGACTTTTTAAAATTCAGATATCCTAAACCTTTTGGCGGCGGCGATTGTTTTAGTGAATTCTCAGGTACTCCTATATATCCAAGCAGTGTAAATTTTTATATAAATAAATGTTTGGAAATGAAAACTTATTATGTTTTTAGTTTGTTTATGTTAAAATGTTGGAAATTTTGAGCCGTGTGTGGGTGCAGCATGCCTAAAAGTAGGCAAGGATTTTTTTTCAAATTTGGATTTGTCATTACTTCTAAGAAAAACAATGCATCATCGTGGAATTTGCAAAGCGTGTTGATGTTGACTAAAGTTTAGCACACGTGGATTTTCAAGATAGTGCGGGTAATCCTGTAGCTACGGCTGGCTCCTGAAAAAAAACCTTAAAATCATCGACCTTCCTGAAAATTTTTTGATTTTTGACAAAAAAATCAAATCATTGATAAATTTTAACCTTTGTTCAGCATGTCAAATTGAAATTTTCAAAATTCCGATTTGCACAAGAACGGCAACCCATCACCAAATTACCTCTATTTTCAGCACTCGAAAGTTCTGTTCACGAGAACTGACGACCGGATTATTCGATCATAGTGAAATTTACAGGACATGTTGGTATTAGCTAGGACCAGGTCTGATAGAAGTGATTTTGAAATGCGGGAAACCCTGCGCCAGTGGTACCATTTAAAAAATCACTATTACTTCCGATTCAGCCATCAGATTTTAACAAGATTCATACGGTACTTGGATCTTATTTTAGGTAACATTTGATGAAATTTTGGCTGAAAAATTAGAATAGAGTTGCCAGCTATGGTGATTTCTGTCTCTTAAATCTTGCAAATTTGCTCAGCAACATACTGCTTTTTCCCTATAACTTCCGGTCCAGTGTAGAAATCAAAACGAAGTTCACGCCGTAAATGGAACTTAACTCTAGAATGGTACCGATGAGTAAATTTTACTCACATAGGGTATACATTGCGTCGCGCTCCAGCCAGTTGGCCACTTCGACTGCCATGAGGCTAGAAGCTATATAATCTTTTCATGTTTAATGATAAATAAAAAATGTACTAAATGTAAAAAATGTAAAAACATGTACCTAAAATCATCCAAAAATGTACCGTACCATTCCAAAGTTAATGTGAGCCAAATGTCGTAGAAATTTCGTACAAAAATCATGAAAGAGTTGCCAGCTATGACTATTTTTACTAATGTTCGAAGAACATTAGTATTAAAATCGATTCGGCCAAAAATTCATATTTCCATATATATATATATACCATTTGCAATTGAATTTAACACTTTTTTAAAACAATTTAACATTTTTGCAATTCAATTTAACATTTTTGCAATTGAATTTAACACTTTTTTAAAACAATTTAACATTTTTGCAATTCAATTTAACATTTTTGCAATTGAATTTAACACTTTTTTAAAACAATTTAACATTTTTGCAATTCAATTTAACATTTTTGCAATTCAATTTCACATTTTCGCAATTCAATTTAACTTTTTTGCAAATCAGTTTAACGCTTTAGGAATGGTGATATTACTTAGCTTCGAGTGTGCGAAATGAATAGAAGAAACGACGAATGTGAGTGATTTTACCAATTTGTAAATTACGTATGATATTACTATTGCTATTATAGTAATTTAATCTTAACATTGATAATAAAAATATTTGTTACTGTTTGTTCTAATCAAAAATATTTTTAATTGCTAAAAAAAATTATGTACAAATTATCAAATAATTTCATTCTGACTTCATTACTTCATTTTGACTTCGGTAATTATTGTTCGATTTTTTCGATTTTTATTATTACTTGCGTATCATTTCATTCAAATGAAGTCAGAATGAAATTATTTGATAATTTGTACATAATTTTTTTTAGCAATTGAAAATATTTTTGATTAGGACAAACAGTAACAAATATTTTTATTATCAATGTTAAGATTAAATTGCTATAATAGCAATTGTAATATCATACGTTATTTACAAATTGGTAAAATAGAATGTTTACTTATTTTTGTAATACTACTTTTCCGATTTTAATTAAACAATCACTCACATTCGTCGTTTCTTCTATTCATTTCGCACACTCGAAGCTAAGTAATATCACCATTCCTAAAGCGTTAAACTGATTTGCAAAAATGTTAAATTGAATTGCGAAAATGTGAAATTGAATTGCAAAAATGTTAAATTGAATTGCAAAAATGTTAAATTGTTTTAAAAAAGTGTTAAATTCAATTGCAAAAGTGTTAAATTGAATTGCAAAAGTGTTAAATTGTTTTAAAAAAGTGTTAAATCGAATTGCAAAAGTGTTAAATTGACTTGCAAAATGATGAATTTGACTTGCAAATGGTATATATATATATATATATATATATATATATATATATATACATCATCAAAAAATTTCAGTGAGATAATCTCAGGAACGCGCCATCCGATTGAGCTGAAACTTTCAGGATACATTGGTGAATATGCAGAATAGGTCCACGTCTCACTAATTGTCAATTATTGTTAACCCTTTGGCGCCGGCGGTCATTTTAGTGATATTTTTAATATACCTATTATTTCGTACACAAATAATTTTTGCATAAATAAAGTTAACGAAATAAATTTCAAACGTGTTTAACATGTGAATCGGATAATGCTTTGGAATTTTTTAACACAACAAGGTTAATTTTTTAACACAACAAGGCAACGTGAACAGAAGTTTTTTATGCTAAAAATATAGGTTAACTGGGAGAGGGTTACCGTTCTTGTCCGACATGAAATTTCCAAAGGTTTATATTGAACGTGTAGATAAAACATAAGATTTATATACAGATTGGTTTTATTGTAAGAAACGGACATTTTTTTGAATATTCGATGCTTTGAATGTTTCCACTTGCAAATTTTTTTTTTTTTCAAAATGGAGACACCAAAATTATTATAGCTGGCAGCTCCAACCGAATTTTTCGACCAAATTTCTACCAAACGTGGCTTAAAGTAAGGTCCAGCAATTGTGTGAGTTTCGTTAAAATCGAACGATTCAATCAGAATCACAGAATCGCCCGCATTTCAAAATCACTTCTATTAGACCTGGTCCTATTTAAGGCCAATACATTATGTGAATTTCAAATAATTCTGCTCATCGGATCGTGAGTTTCCGTGAACAGAAGTTTTTGATGCTAAAAATATAGGTAAATTGGGCAAGGGTTACCAGGCGTGCCCGTAATACCATATCTTTTTTTTTTTTTGGTTATGTAAACAAAGCACAAGATTTACATATGAGTGGCTTTTTTTTGAAGAAATGGCATTTTTTCAAGAGAGACGATGATTTGGAAGTTTTCACTTTCAAAGCCTGCCTTAGCTACAGGGTTGCCAGCACGCTCATTACTACACAAATCTACAACTAAATAATACCAATATGTTCCAAAAATTTCGTAATGATTGAATAGTTCTGTCAAAAGTTATCGAAATTTAAAAATTTTCAAATTTTCCCGTCCTCTTTTTAGGCACCCAGCGCACACATAGGGTTAAAAAATTCCAAAGCATTATCCGATTCATATGTAAAACACGTTAGAAATTTATTTCGTTAACTTAATTTTTGCGAAAATCATTTGTGCACGAAATAATAGGTATATTAAAAATATCACTTAAATGGGCGCCGGCGCCAAAAGGTTAACAATAACTGACATTTAAAAAAACTTGGACCTATTCTGCATATACACCAATGTATCCTGAAAGTTTCAGCTCAATCGGATGGCGCGTTTCCGAGATTATCTCACTGAAATTTTTTGATGATATATATATATATATACATATATATATATATATATATATATATATATATATATATATATATATATATATATATATATGTATATATATATATATATATATATATATATATATATATATATATATATATATATATATATATATATATATATATATATAGATATGGAAATATGAATTTTTGGCCGAATCGATCTAAATACTAATGTTCTTCGAACATTAGTAAAAAAGATATGGTATTACGGGCACGCCTGGTAACCCTTGTCCAATTTACCTATATTTTTAGCATCAAAAACTTCTGTTCACGGAAACTCACGATCCAATGAGCCGAATTAATTGAAATTCACAGAATGTATTGGTTTTTAATAGGACCAGGTCTGACAGAAGTGATTTTGATATGTGGGCGATTCTGTGCCAGTGGTGCCATCTCGAAAAATCACTAAAAAAAGATAATTGCTTTTAGCCCTATAAATTCTGATTGAATCGTTCGATTTTAACAAAATTTACACAATAACTGGACCTTATTATTTCTATTATTTCGTACACAAATAATTTTTGCATAAATAAAGTTAACGAAATAAATTTCAAACGTGTTTAACATGTGAATCGGATAATGCTTTGGAATTTTTTAACACAACAAGGTTAATTTTTTAACACAACAAGGCAACGTGAACAGAAGTTTTTTATGCTAAAAATATAGGTTAACTGGGAGAGGGTTACCGTTCTTGTCCGACATGAAATTTCCAAAGGTTTATATTGAACGTGTAGATAAAACATAAGATTTATATACAGATTGGTTTTATTGTAAGAAACGGACATTTTTTTGAATATTCGATGCTTTGAATGTTTCCACTTGCAAATTTTTTTTTTTTTCAAAATGGAGACACCAAAATTATTATAGCTGGCAGCTCCAACCGAATTTTTCGACCAAATTTCTACCAAACGTGGCTTAAAGTAAGGTCCAGCAATTGTGTGAGTTTCGTTAAAATCGAACGATTCAATCAGAATCACAGAATCGCCCGCATTTCAAAATCACTTCTATTAGACCTGGTCCTATTTAAGGCCAATACATTATGTGAATTTCAAATAATTCTGCTCATCGGATCGTGAGTTTCCGTGAACAGAAGTTTTTGATGCTAAAAATATAGGTAAATTGGGCAAGGGTTACCAGGCGTGCCCGTAATACCATATCTTTTTTTTTTTTGGTTATGTAAACAAAGCACAAGATTTACATATGAGTGGCTTTTTTTTGAAGAAATGGCATTTTTTCAAGAGAGACGATGATTTGGAAGTTTTCACTTTCAAAGCCTGCCTTAGCTACAGGGTTGCCAGCACGCTCATTACTACACAAATCTACAACTAAATAATACCAATATGTTCCAAAAATTTCGTAATGATTGAATAGTTCTGTCAAAAGTTATCGAAATTTAAAAATTTTCAAATTTTCCCGTCCTCTTTTTAGGCACCCAGCGCACACATAGGGTTAAAAAATTCCAAAGCATTATCCGATTCATATGTAAAACACGTTAGAAATTTATTTCGTTAACTTAATTTTTGCGAAAATCATTTGTGCACGAAATAATAGGTATATTAAAAATATCACTTAAATGGGCGCCGGCGCCAAAAGGTTAACAATAACTGACATTTAAAAAAACTTGGACCTATTCTGCATATACACCAATGTATCCTGAAAGTTTCAGCTCAATCGGATGGCGCGTTTCCGAGATTATCTCACTGAAATTTTTTGATGATATATATATATATATACATATATATATATATATATATATATATATATATATATATATATATATATATATATATATATATATATATATATATATGTATATATATATATATATATATATATATATATATATATATATATATATAGATATGGAAATATGAATTTTTGGCCGAATCGATCTAAATACTAATGTTCTTCGAACATTAGTAAAAAAGATATGGTATTACGGGCACGCCTGGTAACCCTTGTCCAATTTACCTATATTTTTAGCATCAAAAACTTCTGTTCACGGAAACTCACGATCCAATGAGCCGAATTAATTGAAATTCACAGAATGTATTGGTTTTTAATAGGACCAGGTCTGACAGAAGTGATTTTGATATGTGGGCGATTCTGTGCCAGTGGTGCCATCTCGAAAAATCACTAAAAAAAGATAATTGCTTTTAGCCCTATAAATTCTGATTGAATCGTTCGATTTTAACAAAATTTACACAATAACTGGACCTTACTTCAAACCATGTTTGGTAGAAATTTGGTTGAAAAATTCGGTTGGAGCTGCCAACTATGATAATTTTGGTGTCTTAAATTTGAAAAAAATGAAAATTTGGAAGTGAAAACATTCAAACCATCGAATATCCTCAAAAATGTCCGTTTCTTACAATAAAACCAATCTGTATACAAATCTTATGCTTAATCTACACTTTCAAATTGGAAATTTCATGTCGGGCAAGAACGGTAACCCTTTCCCAGTTAACCTATATTTTTAGCATCAAAAACTGCTGTTCACGGGAACTCACGAACCAATAATCCCATACAGCTAAAATTTACAGAATGCATTGTACTTAAGTAAGACCAGATATGGTAGAAGCGATTTTGAATTGTGGGCAAGTCTGTGCCAGTGGTGCCATCTTGAAAAATTACGAAGAAAAAAACTGCTTTTTGCCCTATATAGGCCAAATATTGTTGAAAAGCCACGATAGGGTTGCCAGCTATTGCTGGTTTTGTGTTTAATTGCAATATCTTTATTAAGCGGTTTTATCGTAGAATTTTCAAATGGTAATGATATTGTAGTGACAATAAACAGCAAATATTAAGTTTTCGATTATTTGAAAAAACTTGCTGCAGGTAACCCTAAAATTCGAAAAAAATTTGAAAAAAATTAAAAATTTGGAAGTGAAAACATTCAAACCATCGAATATCCTCAAAAATGTCCGTTTCTTACAATAAAACCAATCTGTATACAAATCTTATGCTTAATCTACACTTTCAAATTGGAAATTTTATGTCGGACAAGAACGGTAACCCTCTCCCAGTTAACTTATATTTTTAGCATCAAAAACTTCTGTTCACGGAAACTCACGAACCAATAATCAGATACAGCTAAAATTTACAGAATGCATTGGACTTAAGTAAGACCAGATTTGATAGAAGCGATTTTGAATTGTGGGCAACTCTGTGCCAGTGGTGCCATCTTGAAAAATTACAAAGAAAAAAAACTGCTTTTTGCCCTATGAAATGTGAATAAGTTACCAGATTTTCATGAAATTGACACAGAAGCTAAACCTAACTCTAATCTCTGTTTGGTGGAAATTTGGTTGAAAAATTTGATTGGTGCTACCTGCTATGGTAATTTTTGTGTCTTTGGTTTTGAAAATTCGCTCAGGAAAATAAAACTTTTTGTACTATAACTTCCAGTGCAGTCATGAAATCAATACGAATTTCATACAATTAATGAAACCTGTCATAAACATTATTCAGGCCAAATTTGGTTGAAAAGACACGATAGGGTTGCCAGCTATTGTTGGTTTTGTGTTTAATTGCAATATCTTTATTAAGCGGTTTTATCGTAGAATTTTCAAATGGTAATGATATTGTAGTGACAATAAACAGCAAATATTAAGTTTTCGATTATTTGAAAAAACTTGCTGCAGGTAACCCTAAAATTCTTTATACTCCTAAAACTTCGAATGTAATATACCAGGGGGAGCAGATGTAATATATTATTGGCTTTGATACTGGCAAAAGGTTGCCAGCACGAGTCTTGATACTGGCAAAAGGTTGCCAGCACGAGTCGGTTGTGCTACTTATGTATCAATAAATGCTTACAGTTAGTACTCATACCGGGAACATTAACAATGAAAATAAATAACCAATGTTTCAATTCCCAAAGTTCTGCAAATTTTTCGGATCGCAGCCCCAAACACCAACTTCACTTACAGTGCTGCAGCCACTGAGCATTTTCTTCATTGATGTTTTATGAGATGCTGCTTTGAAAATTTTTCTGAAATAAGCAACTGAGAGCGAATATAATAAACACGTGTTGCTTTCATAAACTTTGAAATCCATGCCACATGTAATATCTGAAACCTTTCCACCATATGAGTTATAAGACCAAAGTAAAACCTGGCGTTTGAATTATTTTGGCTGTAATAAGCAGCTAGCGTGGTAGAATATGCACTCAAAATCTGAACGATTCTTCTACTGTTCTTCAAACATTAGTGTTTCTTAATTTTGTTAGAGTTTTTAATTTTGTTTAATTTCTTTACTGAGCGATGATGTCATTAGATTTCCAAATGGAAATGATCCCGCAAAGAAAATTAACAACAAATATTAACGCTTTAAAAATTTGAAAAGCTTTGTGTGTGGTTACCATAAAATTCTGTTCACCCAATTAACTTCCAGCGAATCAAAATTTACTGGTCAATTACTAATTTACTACTCAATTACTAATTTACTACTCAAAATTTACAATCGAAACGAAATTTACTGGTTGGGTTTAACTTAACGTGAAGCAGATTTGGTATGTATTTTGCTTTGCTGCTGACACAGGCTAACGAGTAATGTGCCATTTCCGTTAATATTGCACCAACAGATGCTTCAAATTACGTTTTCATATGCAAAGCATTTGCAATAAAACTAAGGAATCAATTTTTAAATTTTCCGTGTTTTGAACATTTTTCGCATGGCAGCCTCAAACAACGTTTAACCGCTGAAACTTTCGATGAAATCCTTCGATAATAACGAAATTCAAAGGATAAGTTGATTTTAGTATGAGCTTGTTATGGTTAACTTATTGCTGCTTCGTTCGGAAAGTGTTGCCAGCACTGAACATTTTCATCATTTTTGTTATAGTTTAGTTTTGTTGCTTTGGATAAGGAATGGTTGATATGTTTCTACAAAACAGTGTATTACGTCTTTCCACACTTTTTTGTCACTCAAAGACGATTTCTTCGAAAATTAGTTTTCTAGCGGTTCAGGTGCGCTAGAGTTTTTTTTATTTGCATCACTTTCCGACTCGTTTATTAGCTTAAAGTTATTTTCTAAAGACAGACACTTCAATTTTCGCTTCGATGTCATATCTTAAAATACAAAATTATGACCAAAACAAAAAATTGTTTTTGTATAATCGCTCAAAACTAGAATAAATCGAATTTGCTAGAAAAAACGTCCGAAGTTTATCGCAGCAAACGCATTAAAAGACTGTTACCAGAACGCTACTTTGCCGCAAATATTGCTTTGAGTTCACAAGCCCGGCACAATACAATGATCTACCTAAAATGCATCTACAGTAAATTGGTGATTCCCCGAAAAATTTCAGTAAAAAATCTCAGGAACGCGCCATCCGATTGAATTGAAATTTTTAGAACACATTAAAATATATGCAGAATAGTGCCAGGTCTCACAAAAAGCTAACAATCTTCAACCCTTTGGCGCCGGCGGCCATTTTAGTGATTTTTTTAATATACCTATTATTCCGTACACAAATAATTTTTGCAAAAATAAAGTTGACGACATAAATTTCGAACAAGTTTTACATGTGAATCGGATAACGTTTTGGAATTTTTTAACCCCATGTGTGCGCTGGGTGCCTAAAAACAGGACGGGAAAGTTTGAAAATTTTTAAATTGCGATAACTTTTGACAGAGCTATTCCATGATTACGAAATTTTCAGGACATATTTGTTTTATTTAGTTGTGGATTAGTGTACATTTTTATGAGCGTGCTGGCAACCCTAAAGCTAGGGCAGACACTGAAAGTGAAAACTTCCAAATCACCGTCTCTCTTGAAAAAATGCCGCTTCTTAAAAAAAGCCACTCATATGTTAATTTTGTGCTTTGTTTGAATAAACAAAAAAAAAATTTAATATGGTATAACGGGCACGCCTGGTAACCCTTGCCCAATTCATCTATATTTTTAGCATCAAAAACTTCTGTTCACGGAAACCCACGATCCGATAAATAGAATTTTCTGAAATTTGCAAAATGTATTGGTCTTAAATAGGACCAGATCTGATAGAAGTGATTTTGAAATGCGGCTGATTATGTGCCAGTGGTGCCATCTTGAAAAATCACTAAAAAAGATAACTGCTTTTAGCCCTATAAATTCTGACTGAATCGTTCGATTTTAACGAAATTCACACCGTGGCTGTATCTTACTTCAAACCACGTATATATATATAGGTATATATATGGATATATATATAATGAAAAATTCGGTTGGAGCTGCCAGTTATGATAATTTTGGTGTCTTAAATTTGAAAATATAAAAATTTGGAAGTGAAAACATTCAAACCATCGAATATCCTAAAAAATGTCCGTTTCTTACCATAAAACCAATCTGTATACAAATCTTATGCTCTATCTACACGTTCAAAGTAAAACTTTGGAAATTTCATGTCGGTAAAACTTTGGAATTTCATTTCATTCTCAGTTAACCTATACTTTTTTTTAGCTTCAAAAACTTCTGTTCACGGGAACTCACGAATCAATAATCAGATAAGAATGAAATTTACAGGATGCATTGGACTTAAGTAAAGCCAGGTCTGATAGAAGCGATTTTGAATTGTAGGCAACTCTGTTCCAGTGGTGTCAGCTTGATAAATTACAAAGAAAAAAAAATGCTTTTAGCCCTATGAAATGTGAATAAGCTGAACCTTACTCTAAGCTCTGTTTAATAGAAATTTGGTTGAAAAATTCGTTTGGCGCTGCCAGCTTTGGTAATTTTTGTGTCTTTGGTTTTGAAAATTCGCTCAGGAAAATAAAAATTTTTGCCCTATAACTTCCAGTGCAGTCATGAAATCAATACGAATTTCATATAATTAATGGAACCTATTATAAACATTATTTTGGCCAAATTTGGTTGAAAAGCCATGATAGAGTTGCCAGCTATTGTTGGTTTTGTGAATATCTTTATTAAGCGGTTTTATCGTAGAATTTTCAATTGGTTATGATATTGTAGTGACAATAAACAGCAAATATTAAGCTTTCGATTATTTGAAAAACCTCGCTGGAGGTAATCCTATATTTCTTTAAACTCCTATAACTTCAAATGTTATATAACAACGTGAAGCAGATGTGATATATTCTTGGCTTTGATACTGGCGAAAGGTTGCCAGCAAGAGTCGGTTGTGCTACTTTTGTATCAATAAATGCTTACAGTTAGTATTCATACGAAACATTTACAATGAAAATAAATATCCGATGTTTCAATTCCCAAAGTTCTGCAAATTTTTCGGATCGCAGCCCCAAACTCCAACTTCAGTTACAGTGCTGCAGGCACTGAGCATTTTCTTCATTGATGTTATATGAGATGCTGCTTTCAAAATTTTGTGAAATAAGCAACTGATAACGAATATAATTAACCCGTGTTTTGCTCTCATAAACGTTGAAATTCATGCCAGTGGTAATATCTGAAACCTTCTACCATATGAGTTATAATGCATTCTTGAGACAAAAGTAAAACCTGGCATTTGAAACAATTTGGCCGCGCATGTGGTGGAGTATGCACTCAAAACCTGCACGATTTTGCTACTGTTCTTCGAACATTAGTGTTTCTAGCGGTTCAGGTGCGCTCGAGTTTTTACTAATTTTCGAAGAAAAGTAGTTTTAAACTCGTTTCGCCATTCATATTTCTTTATATATATATATATATATATATATATATATATATATATATATATATATATATATATATATATATATATATATATATATATATATATATATATATATATATACACGCACGTGTATTTTTTTGAGAACGTGCTTGCCGTCGACGAAGATGAAGGTTGAATCCACACTCATCTATAAAACTCATGTTTTGACGGGTTTGCTGGCATCTTGCCGACAGATCGATAGCGTATTCTTTCCGTAGCTCGATTGTGCGAGTTGCGTTTACTCTATCCATCTCAAAGTTTGCTAGCTTTACTGTGATTTTCAATTTGGTCAACCCGTTGTTGACAGTGGACATACTAACATCAAATCCTTGTTGCGCAAGCTGTTGCTTAATAGTCTTGATGGTCATAGTAGGGTTTCGCTCCACGTATTCCTCGATTTTTTGTAGTACTTCTTTGGTCAACTTTTTTTGTCGTGATCCACCACGTTTGTTTGCCTGTAAAGTGCAATCATTTTTTGTATACGCTCGCAGGATGCTTCTGGCTGTCTCATGTTTTATTTCAGCTGCTGCTGCTGCTTCTTTCACACTCATCCCATCTTCATAAAATTTTACTAGCAACTCCTTTTGTTGCTTTGTATAATTAGAATAGCGGCCACGGCTTCTCCCACGCTGGTGTTGTCTGGCGTTGTGTTGTCTTTGCACCAAGTCATTTGACCTAAGCGAGTAGTTTTCACCTAATAAAATGAAAAATTTTTTGAAAGAACTAGTCTCGATTGCTTGAACTCAATAAAACTTAATTTTCAACTCCTTTTAATAACACTAAAGAGTTTTAATAAACTTATTCAAACTGGTTTTCCTATATTTTCAAAAATATTCAATTGTACATACCTGAACCTGAACTAAAATCAGTTACTTCATTAACGTCGTTACTAGCACTCATTTTCACTATTATTAATAATTTCAAAAACAATGTTACCTCTTGCAATGACGGTGAGTACAATGAATGAGTACAATAATTAATTGACTGATATGCACTTTGATAGATATTGTCAAAAAATAATCGTATATTGTAACAGTAAGATGTTACACTTACACGCAACGAGATATTAAGCTTTCTAACAGTTATTATCACGGTAATTATTGTTCGATTTTTTCGATTTTGATTATTACTTGCGTATTATTTCATTCAAATGAAGTCAGAATGAAATTATTTGATAATTTGTACATAATTTTTTTTAGCAATTGAAAATATTTTTGATTAGGACAAACAGTAACAAATATTTTTATTATCAATGGTAAGATTAAATTGCTTTAATAGCAATAGTAATATCATACGTAATTTACAAATTGTAGAATGTTTACTTATTTTTGTAATACTACTTTTCCGATTTTAATTAAACAATCACTCACATTCGTCATATCACCATTCCTAAAGCGTTAAACTGATTTGCAAAAACGTTAAATTGAATTGCGAAAAAGTTAAATTGAATTGCGAAAATGTGAAATTGAAATACAAAAATGTTGAATTGAATTGCAAAAATGTTAAATTGAATTGCAAAAATGTTAAATTGTTTTGAAAAAGTGTTAAATTCAATTGCAAAAGTGTTAAATTGAATTGCAAAAATGTTGAATTGTTTTAAAAAAGTGTTAAATTCAATTGCAAAAGTGTTAAAAAGAATTGCAAAAGTGTTAAATTGACATGCAAAATGATGAATTTGACTTGCAAATGGTATATATATATATATATATATATTTATATATAACTATATATATATATATATATATATATATATATATATATATATATATATATATATATATATATATATATATATACATATATATATATATATATATATATATATATATATATATATATATATATATATATATATATATATATATATATCAGCAAAACGATTAAGGGAGATAATCTCTGGAGTGGCCGATCCGATTGAGCTGAAATTTTCGGAGGACGTAGATGTATATAGTAGGTAGGCTCACAACTTTCTCAAATTCAGATATTCTAAACCTTTTGGCGGTGGCGAGCATTTTTGTGAATTTTGAGGTACACCTATATTTCCAAGCAGTGTAAAGTTTTGTTAAAGAAAACTATTAAGAATGAAAACTGATTATGTTCTTAGCTCGTTTTTGATAAAAAATTGGAAATTGTGAACCGTGTGTGGGTGCAGCGTGCCTAAAAGTAGGCAAGGATTTTTTTTTCAAATTTTGATTTGTCATTTCTTTTAAGAAAAACAATGGAGCATCGTGAAATTTGCAGAGCGTATTAGTGTTGACTAAAATTTAGCACATGTGGATTTTTAAGATATTGCGGGTAACCCTGTAGCTACGGCAGGCTCCTGAATAAAAAACCTTCAAATCATTGACCTTCCTGAAAATTTTTTTGATTTTTGACAAAAAAATCAGATCACTGATAAATTTTAACCTTTATCCATCATGTCAAATTGAAATTTTCAAAATTCCGATTTTCACAAGAACGGCAACTCATCACCAAATTACCTCTATTTACAGCACTGTTCACGAGAACTGACGACCGGATTATTCGATCATAGTGAAATTTACAGGACATGTTGGTATTAGCTAGGACCAGATCCGATAGAAGTGATTTTGAAATGCGGGAAACCCTGTGCCAGTGGTACCATCTTGAAAAATCACCCAGAAAAAAAACTGGTTTTTGGCCTATAACTTCCGATTCAGCCATCATATTTTGACAAGATTCATCCAATACTTGGATCTTACTTTATGTAACATTTGATGAAAATTTGGCTGGAAAATTAGAATAGAGTTGCTAGCTATGGTGATTTTTGTCTCCTAAATCTTGTAAATTTGCTCAGCAAAATAAACCTTTTTCCCCTATAACTTCCGGTGCAGCCATGATATCAAAATAAAGTTAATGCAGTAAATATATTTTGATGTGAACCAAATGTCATAGAAATTTCGTACCAAAATCATGAAAGGGCTGCCAGCTATGACCATTTTTGTAATTTTGTTTAATTTCTTTACTGAGCGATTTTGTCATTAGATTTCCAAATGGAACTGATCCTGCAATGAAAATTAACAACAAAAATAACCCTTTAAAAATTTGATAAGTTTTGAGGGTAGTAACCCTAAAATTCTTTTCACCCGTATAACTTCCAACGCAGTGATTCAATCGAAACGAAATTTACTGGTTGGGTTTAACTTAACGTGAAGCAGAATTGGTATGTATTATGCTTTGCTGTTGAAACAGGCTAACCAGCATTAGCCATTTCCGTAAATAAAGCACCAACAGATGCTTCAAACAACGTTCTCATATGCAAAGCATTTGCAATAAAAATAAGGAATTCTTTTTTTAATTTTCCGAGTTTTGAACATTTTTCGGATGGCAGCCTCAACAAACGTTTAACCGCTGAAACCTTTGATGAAATCCTGCGAAGAGAACGAAATTCAAAGGATACGTTGATTTGAGTATGAGCTTGTTATGGTAAACTTATTACTGCTTCGTTCGGAAAGTGTTGCCAGCACTGAATTATATGTGTTATAGTTGAGTTTTATTGCTTTGGACAAGGAATGATTCTAAAAAACAGTGTATTACGTCTTTCCACACTTTTTTGTCACTCAAAGACAATTTCTTTGAAAATTAGTTTTCTAGCGGTTCAGGTGCGCTAGAGTTTTACCTAATGTTCGAAGAACAATAGTATTAAACTCGTTTCGCCGAAAATTCATATTTCTTTATATATATATATATATATATATATATATATATATATATATATATATATATATATATATATATATATATATATATATATATATATATAGATATATATATATATATATATATATATATATATATATATCAGCAAAATGATTAAGGGAGATAATCTCTGGAGTGGCCGATCCGATTGAGCTGAAATTTTTGGAGAACGTAGGTGTATATAGTTAATAGGTCCACAACTATCTCAAATTCAGGTATCCTAAACCTTTTGGCGGCGGCGAGCGTTTTAGTGAATTTTGAGGAACTCCTATATTTCCAAGCAGTGTAAATTTTATTTAAAGAAAAGTATTGGGAATGAAAACAAATTATGTTCTTAGCTTGTTTATGATAAATAATCGGAAATTTTGAGCCGTGTGTGGGTGCAGAGTGCCTAAAAGTAGGCAAGGATTTTTTTTCAAATTTTGATTTGTCATTACTTGTAAGAAAAACAATGGATCATCATGAAAATTACAGAGCGTATTGATGTTGACTAAAATTTAGTACGTAGAGATTTTCAGCATAAAGCGGGTAACCCTGTAGCTGTGGCAGGGTGCTGAAAAAAAATCCGTTCAAGTCATTGACCTTCCTGAAAAATTTTTGATTTTTGACAAAAAATTTAAATCTTTGATAAATTTTATCCTTTGTCCTTCATCTCAAGATAAAATTTTCAAAATTCCGTTTTGCACAAGAACGGCAACCCATCACCAAATTACCTCTATTTTCAGCACTCAAAAGTTCTGTTCACGAGAACTGACGACCGGATAATCCGATCATAATCAAATTTACAGAATATGTTAGTATTATCTAGGACCAGGTCTGATAGAAGCTATTTTGAAATGCGGGCAACCCTGTGGCAGTGGTGCGTGCCATCTTGAAAAATAGGTGAGAAAAAAAACTGGTTTTAGGCCTATAACTTCCGATTTAGCCATCAGATTTAGACAAGATTCATACAGTACTTGGATCTTACTTTAGGTAACATTTGACAAAAATTTGGTTGAAAAATTAGAATAGAGTTGCCAGCTATGGTGATTTTTGTCTCCTAAATCTTGCAACTTTGCTCAGCAAAATAAAGCTTTTTTCCCTATAACTTCCGGTCCAGTGCAGAAATCAAAACGAAGATCACGCAGTAAATGGACCTTAATGTGAGCCAAATGTCATAGAAATTTCGTACCAAAATCATGAAAGGGCTGCCAGCTATGATCATTTTTGTAATTTTGTGAAATGTCTTTACTGAGCGATTATGTCATTAGATTTGCAAAAGGAAGTGATCCTGCAATGATAATTAACCACAAATATTAACGCTTTAAAAATTTGAAAAGTTTTGGAGGTGGTAACCCTAAAATTCTTTTCACCCGTATAACTTCCAGCGCAGTCATTCAATCGAAACGAAATTTACTGGTTGGGTTTAACTTAACGTAAAGCAGATTTTGTATGTATTTTGCTTTGCTGCTGACACAGGCTAACCAGCATTAGCCATTTCCGTAAATATTGCACCAACAAATGCTTCAAATTACGTTCTCATATGCAAAGCATTTGCAATAAAAATAAAGAATCAAGTTTTAAATTTTCCGAGTTTTGAACGTTTTTCGGATGGCAGCCTCAAACAACGTTTAACCGCTGAAACTTTCGATGAAATCCTGCGATAATAACGAAATTCAAAGGATAAGTTGATTTGAGTATGAGCTCGTTATGGTAAACTTATTACTGCTTCGTTCGGAAAGTGTTGCCAGCACTGAACATTTACATCATTTGTGTTAGAGTTGAGTTTTGTTGCTTTGGATAAGGAATGGTTGATATGATTCTACAAAACAGTGTATTACGTCTTTCCACACTTTTTTGTCACTCAAAGACAATTTCGTCGAACATTAGTTTTCTAGCGGTTCAGGTGCGCAAGAGTTTTTTTTTTCATTTGAGTTATCAAGAAATTCGAGTTATCGAAGTTTGACTTATGAAGGAAAAAATTTATGCAGTTTTTAACTTTGGCGCTGTTGCCAAAAAAATTTGTTCGAGTTATCGAGACTTTGAGTTATCGAAGTTTGAGCTAGCGAAGTTCGACTGTATATATATTTCCAAATAATATATATATATATATATATATATATATATATATATATATATATATATATATATATATATATATATATATATATATATATATATATATATATATATATATATATATATCTATATATCTATATATATATACCTATATATATATATATATATATATATATATATATATATATATATATATATATATATATATATATATTTATATATATATATATATATGTATATATATATATATATATATATATATATATATATATATCTATATATATATATATATATATATATATTTATATATTTATATATATATATATATATATATATATATATATATATATATATATATATATATATATATATATGTAGATCTATATATATATATATATATATATATATATATACATATAAATATATATATATATATATATATATACATATATATATATATATATATATATATATATATATATATATATATATATATATATATATATATATATATATATATATGTATATCTTCAAAAAATTTCAGTGAGATAATGTCGAGAACGCACCATCCGCCAACGCGCCTATTACTAATAACCCTTTGGCACCGGCGGCCACTTTCGTGGTATTTTTAATATACCTATTATTCCATACACAAATAATTTTTCAAAAATTAGATTGTCGAAATAAATTTCGAACGTGTTTTACATGTGAATCGGATAATGGTTTGAAATTTTTTGACCCCATGTGTGCGCTAGGTGCCTTAAAAGGGAACGGGAAAATATGAAAATTTTTAAATTGCGATAACTTTTGACAGAGCTATTCCATAATTACGAAATTTTCAGGACATGTTTGTTTTATTTAGTTGTAGATAAGTGTTTATTTTAATGAGCGTGCTCAACAATGAGTTTTTCAGCTTATTGCTTAAGCTGAAACAGAAATCCTCAAAATCATCGTCTCTCTTGAAAAATGCCGCTTCTTAAAAAAAAAGCCACTCATATGCAAATCTTGTGCTTTATTACCATAGCCAAAGTAAAAAATTTGATATGCTATAACGAGCACGCCTGGTAACCCTTGCTTAATTTATTTATATTTTTTGCATCAAAAACTTCTGCTCACGGAAACTCACGATCCGATGAGCAGAGTTAATTGAAATTTCAGAATGCATTGGTCTCAAATAGGACCAGGTCTGATAGAAGTGCTTTTGAAATGTGGCTGATTCTATGCCAGTGGTGCCATCTTGAAAAATCACTAAAAAGATTGCTGCTTTTAGCCCTATATATTATGATTCAATCGTTCGAATTGACGAAATTAATACAGAAGCTGAACCTTACTTTAAGCCACGATTGTAAGAAATTTGATTGAAAAATTCGGTTGGAGCTGCCAGTTATGATAATTTTGTTGTTTTAAATTTGAAAAAATAAAAATTACGAAGTGAAAATATTCAAACCATCGAATATCCTAAAAAAATGTCCGTTTCTTACAATAAAACCAATCTGTATACCAATCTTATGCTTTATCTACACGTTCAAAGTAAAACTTTGGAAATTTCATGTCAGACAAGAACGGTAACCCTCTCCCAGTTAACCTATATTTTTAGCATCAAAAACTTCTGTTCACGGGAACGCACGAACCAATAATCAGATGCAACTGAAATTTACAGAACGCATTGGACTTAAGAAGGACCAGGTCTGATAGAAGCGATTTTGAACTGTGGGCATCTCTGTGCCAGTGGTGCCATCTTGAAAAATTACGAAGAAAAATAACTGCTTTTTGCCCTATCAAATGTGAATAAGTTACTAGATTTTCATGAAACTGACATAGTAGCTGAACCTTATTTTAAGCCGTGTTTGGTAGAAATTTGGTTGAGAACATCGATTGGTGCTGCCAGCTATGGTAATTTTTGTGTCGTTGGTTTTGAAAATTCGCTCAGGAAAATAAAACTTTTTGCCCTATAACCTCCAGTGCAGTCATGAAATCAATACGAATTTCATACAATTTATGAAACCTGTTATAAACATTATTCAGGCCAAATTTGGTTGAAAAGCCACGATAGAGTTGCCAGCTATTGTTGGTTTTGTGTTTGTTTGCAATATCTTTATTAAGCGGTTTTATCGTAGAATTTTCAATTGGTAATGATATTGTAGTGACAATAAACAACACATATTAAGCTTTCGATTATTTGTAAAAACTCGCTGCAGGTAACCCTAAGTTCCGTTATGCTCCTATAACTTCGAATGTAATATAACAACGTGAAGCAGATGTGATATATTCTTGGCTTTGATACTGGCAAAAAGTTGCCAGCACGAGTTGATTGTGCTACTTTTGTATCAATAAATGCTTACAGTTAGTATTCATACCGGAAAATTCACAATGAAAATAAATAACCAATGTTTCAATTCCCAAAGCACTGCAAATTTTTCGGATCGCAGCCCCAAACACCAATTTCAATTACACAGCTGCAGGCGCTGAGCATTTTCTTCATTGATGTTATATGAGATGCTGCTCTCAAAATTTTGTGAAATAAGCAACTGATAACGAATATAACTAACCCGTGTTTTGCTCTCATAAACGCTGAAATTCATGCCAGTGGTAATATCTGAAACCTTTCCACCATATGAGTTATAATGCATTCTTGAGACCAAAGTAAAACGTGGCGGTTAAAACAGTTTGGCCGTAATAAGCAGCTCATGTGGTGGAATATGCACGCAAAACCTGCACGATTCTTCTACTGTTCTTCGAACATTAGTGTTTCTAGCGGTTCAGGTGTGCTAGAGTTTTTTATAGGGAAACAGTTTTGATTTCACTGGTACACTTTGGACGTCAACACCTGTTGCTGAACTATCCGGTACGACACTCTCGACATACGCACGTATATTCCTTTCTTTTTAAATACGATACTCGGACTCATCACTTCAATCTCCTCATTTCACGTCAGAGCCAACTCTCGGCCAATCAGCGCCCTTCAGCACTGATCCAAACCAACTTCCGACCAATTAGCACCCCCAAAAACCTGCTCCAAACCGCAAGCCTATATGCGCATACCCGCACACAAGCTATTCGCCGTCCGTCTCTGATACAAAAGTACCCAATTTTCGGATAGACTTTCAACTTTTTAGCCTCCAGAAACTGGCACACTTTATGCATGTATTCAGTACAGCCTGTCCCTATGGGACGTAGTGCAAACTTCAATTAAAGTGTCTTACTACTAGAATAATTACTAGAGTAATAAAAAGTCTTACTACTAGAATAATTACTGTAACTTACAGCTGAATGATTTGTTTTGAAAGACTCAGTCATATTTCCCTGGAAACTCTCAATTATTTCACGCTCGAATTGGCGCTGTTTCTGTAACTCTTTCTTCATCTATTCTATGTCTTCTTGACACCAGTCAACAAACGACTGTTTCCCAGATCTTCCCTTTAACTTAGTTTCTGTCGTATCATAATCATTAGTTGCTGTGTCTTGTTCAAAAAATGTGGAGTCTATTAAAGGTATATTTATTATTATTTTTTTCAAATTTTCAACAACAGTGTCATAGCTTCAATTGAACTGCTATACCGGTGTCAATGCATGGCACCGATGGGCTGCTTTCAAAAATTTTATTGAGCTCACACACTTAATTTTTGCCACACCTGATGTTGTAATGTTTTTTTGTGAGTACTAAAATGTAAAACATATTAACAATATTCACTTTGCGATTTTAGCGACATTGCACAAAAGGGGTGAGCACTGAAATTAAACTTGACTTAGCGGAGACTCAAACAAGTACACTTAAAGTTAAAAACAACATCGGAAACCAAGTCCATACATTTTAGTACACATAATTTTCATTTACTAATTTAACGAAAAATGTTACTATATAAGACCGGAATATGACACAATAAAGTCAGTCTGTTTCGGGATGCCAAATCGCTCGGCAACCTATCAGACTAATTCAAAATTAAATAAATTCGTTTTATTTTGAAAGGCCACTAATGTATCGTGATCTTGCTAAAGAGGCGGTTGAATTCGCCATGCAAGTATCACATGCATAGTGACCAGTAAGGGAAGTAACATATATTTTTATAATATTACATGGCGATCCTATAAACTACGATCCTGAGAATCGAGATCTAGCCTCTGACGACCCTGTGAGTCACGTCCCTACATTTGCCGACGGTCTGCTAAATTGGAGCCCGACAAAATGTTTTCAAGTGGATATTATTGCATAGACGATCCTGCAAATTTTGATTGATGCAGAATTCAACTGCTGAGACGACATCGAATCTTCGACGACTGCAGAAACTAAAAACATTATCAATTGAAAATTGATTTAAAATTATAGATAAGCATTAACTGAACCAACGTCCTGCGAATCTCGGAGCCAACAGATATTGGAACCAATGAATTTCGGATATGACGAGCTTCGAGTAATTGAGCATTTCAAATTTGTTAAGCTTTGAACATAAAGAAAAATTAAACAAAATCATTGCAAATTAACTACAAAAAAAAATTAAGCAAAACTGCTTGAAAATCAATACTTTGCCAAAAAAAAACTATTGTGAAAGTATTACGAATACAAAACATGAAAATTAAGTTTTGCAAACAAAAAAAAAACTTCAAAAATTGAAAATAACATTTTCAAGAATTTTAAAAATAAAAATTCAATAAAATAAATAAAAGCATATAAAATTATTGTACAAATGAAAACAAATTCATGTAATGAAACCTATAATGTAAAAATTATAAACTGTAAATTAATGTTACAAACAATACGTTTTCAATAGAAAGCAAATTAAATGAAATTAAATAGATTTCACGAAGATAATAAAATGGCTTCTCGTAGACAAAAAAAAAAAGAATTTAAATTAGTTGGCAAAAAGCATAATGGAGGTACGAAGAAAAGTTTATATGGTCTTTGGTATGAGAAACAAGTATGTGAAGATGTAAAATATATATACATATATACATATATATCTATATATATATATATATATATATATATATATATATATATATATATATATATATATATATATATATATATATATATATATATATATATATATATATATATATATACATATATATATATATATATATATATATATATATATATATATATATATATATATATATATATATATATATATATATATCATCAAATTCAGATATCTTAAACCTTTTGGCGCGGCGAGCGTTTTAGTGAATTTTGAGGAACTCCTATATTTCCAAGCAGTGTTAATTTTTGTTTAAGAAAAGTATTGGGAATGAAAACAAATTATGTTCTTAGCTTGCTTATGATAAATAATCGGAAATTTTGAGCCGTGTGTGGGTGCAGAGTGCCTAAAAGTAGGCAAGGATTTTTTTTCAAATTTTGATTTGTCATTACTTGTAAGAAAAACAATGGATCATCATGAAAATTACAGAGCGTATTGATGTTGACTAAAGTTAAGCATGTAGAGATTTTCGGCATAAAGCGGGTAACCCTGTAGCTGTGGCAGGGTGCTGAAAAAAAATCCTTCAAATCATTGACCTTCCTGAAAAATTTTTGATTTTTGACAAAAAACTCAAATTTTTGATAAATTTTATCCTTTGTCCTTCATTTCAAGATAAAATTTTCAAAATTCCGTTTTGCACAAGAACGGCAACCCATCACCAAATTACCTCTATTTTCAGCACTCAAAAGTTCTGTTCACGAGAACTGACGACCGGATAATCCGAACATAATCAAATTTACAGGATATGTTGGTATTATCTAGGACCAGGTCTGATAGAAGCTATTTTGAAATGCGGGCAGCCCTGTGGCAGTGGTGCCATCTTGAAAAATCGGTGAGAAAAAAAAACTGGTTTTAGGCCTATAACTTCCGATTCAGTTATCAGATTTGGACAAGGTTCATACAGTACTTGGATCTTACCTTAGGTAACATTTGATAAAAATTTGGTTGAAAAATTAGAATAGAGTTGCCAGCTATGGTGATTTTTGTCTCCTAAATCTTGCAACTTTGCTCAGCAAAATAAAGCTTTTTTCCCTATAACTTCCGGTCCAGTGCAGAAATCAAAACGAAGATCACGCAATAAATGGACCTTAATGTGAACCAAATGTCGTAGAAATTTCGTACCAAAATCATGAAAGGGCTGCCAGCTATGATCATTTTTGTAAATTTGTGAAATGTCTTTACTGAGCGATTATGTCATTAGATTTGCAAAAGGAAATGATCCTGCAATGATAATTAACCACAAATATTAACGCTTTAAAAATTTGAAAAGTTTTGAGGGTGGTAACCCTAAAATTCTGTTCATCCGTATAACTTCCAGCGCAGTGATTCAATCGAAACGAAATTTACTGGTTGGGTTTAACTTAACGTGAAGCAGATTGGGTATGTATTTTGCTTTGCTGCTGACACAGGCTAACCAGCATTAGCCATTTCCGTAAATATTGCACCAACAAATGCTTCAAATTACGTTGTCATATGCAAAGCATTTGCAATAAAAATAAGGAATCAATTTTAAAATTTTCCGAGTTTTGAACGTTTTTCGGATGGCAGCCTCAAACAACGTTTAACCGCTGAAACTTTCGATGAAATCCTGCGATGAGAACAAAATTCAAAGGATAAGTTGATTTGAGTATGAGCTCGTTATGGTAAACTTATTACTGCTTCGTTCGGAAAGTGTTGCCAGCACTGAACATTTACATCATTTGTGTTAGAGTTGAGTTTTGTTGCTTTGGATAAGGAATGGTTGATATGATTCTACAAAACAGTGTATTACGTCTTTCCACACTTTTCTGTCACTCAAAGACAATTTCTTCGAAAATTAGTTTTCTAGCGGTTCAGGTGCGCTAGAGTTTTTTTTAACTTTAAGTGTACTTGTTCGAGTCTCCGTTAAGTCAAGTTTAGTTTCAGTGCTCACCCCTTTTGTGCAATGTCGCTAAAATCGCAAAGTGAATATTGTTAATATGTTTTACATTTTAGTACTCACAAAAAAACATTACAACATCAGGTGTGGCAAAAATTAAGTGTGTGAGCTCAATAAAATTTTGAAAGCAGCCCATCGGTGCCATGCATTGACACCGGTATAGCAGTTCAATTGAAGCTATGACACTGTTGTTGAAAATTTGAAAAAAATAATAATAAATATACCTTTAATAGACTCCACATTTTT
>OZ022264.1:162885631-162970631 GCA_963978885.1 Nemotelus pantherinus | reverse complement strand
GATGGTACCACTGGCACAGGGTTGCCCGCATTTCAAAATCACTTCTATCAGACCTGGTCCTAGCTAATACCAACATGTCCTGTAAATTTCACTATGATCGAATAATCCGGTCGTCAGTTCTCGTGAACAGAACTTTCGAGTGCTGTAAATAGAGGTAATTTGGTGATGAGTTGCCGTTCTTGTGCAAATCGGAATTTTGAAAATTTCAATTTGACATGATGGATAGAGGTTAAAATTTATCAGTGATTTGATTTTTTTGTCAAAAATCAAAAATTTTTCAGGAAGGTCAATGATTTGAAGGTTTTTTATTCAGGAGCCTGCCGTAGCTACAGGGTTACCCGCAATATCTTAAAAATCCACATGTGCTAAATTTTAGTCAACACTAATACGCTCTGCGAATTTCACGATGATCCATTGTTTTTCATAAAAGAAATGACAAATCAAAATTTGAAAAAAAATTCTTGCCTATTTCCAATTAAAAATATATTGCCTATTTCCAAAAAAAAAAAATTTCCAATTTTTTGTCATCGGCAAGCTTACAACATAATAAGTGTTCTTTGGTATGAGAAACAAGTATGTGAAGATGTAAAATATATATACATATATATATATATATATATATATATATATATATATATTTATATATATATATATATATATATATATATATATATATATATATATATATATATATATATATATATATATATATATATATAAATTTATATTAAACATGAGTCTAAACAGCACACCTCAAGAGGAAAAATATTTCTAATCAAAATATGAAACAAACGAGTAATTTTTTTCTGAAAATTTAGTTAATTGAAAAGATAGCAAGATGAGCGACCTCGATATTGAAATAGCGTTAGAGTGCATACCAATTTGTACTGGCAATCCTAAAGAACTTGAAGCATTCCTAACAATAGTTAATTTAATAAATGAGAACCTTAATGAATACGGGAAGAAGAAATTTACGAAAAATGTAAAATTAGGAACAGTAGCTAAAACACAACTGTTATCATTGGATATAAATAACTACGTGGAACAAGAAAGAGCTCTAACAAATAGTTATAAAATTAAGTAAAGTAGAGAACAATTTTATACACAACTATCCCAATTACGCCAGCGCGGAACAGTTGAGAAATATGGCGAAAAATTATCTGAGCTGATTAACGAATTGAGCAATATTCAAATTAGAAGCTTAGGCCAGAGCCCATCTTTAGCAGAAAAAGTAGCAATACGAAGGTCAAATGACTCGTACGCACTCACTATTTTTGAAACTGTTTAGACAAATCCCTCAAACCTACAATTTTCGCTGCACAGCCCACAACATTTACAGAAGCAATTCAAATAGCAGTTGAATTAGAATCAAGCATAAATATAACAAAAAATATTATGCATGTAAATAAAAAAACTCTAGCGCACCTGAACCGCGAGAAACGCTAATGTTCGAAGAACAGTAGAAGAATCGTGCAGGTTTTGAGTGCATATTCCACCACATGAGCTGCTTATTACGGCCAAACTGTTTCAAATGCCACGTTTTACTTTGGTCTCAAGAATGAATTATAACTCATATGGTAGAAGGTTTCAGATATTACCACTGGCATGGGTTTCAAAGTTTATGAAAGAAAAACACTTGTTAATTACTCGTATATTCGTTATCAGTTGCTTATTTCACCAAACTTTGAAAGCAGCATCTCATATAACAGCAATGAAGAAAATGCTCAGTGCCTGCAGCACTGTAACTGAAGTTGGTGTTTGAGGCTGCGATCCGAAAAATTTGCAGAACTTTGGGAATTGAAACATCGGTTATTTATTTTCATTGTAAATGTTTCCGGTATGAATACTAACTGTAAGCATTTATTGAGACAAAAGTAGCACAACCGACTCGTGCTGGCAACCTCCCGCCAGTATCAAAGCCAAGAATATATCACATCTGCTTCACGTTGTTATATTACATTCGAAGTTATAGGAGTATAAAGAAATTTAGGGTTACCTACAGGAAGTTTTTTCAAATAATCGAAAGCTTAATATTTGCTGTTTATTGTCACTACAATATCATTACCAATTGAAAATTCTACGATAAAACCGCTTAATAAAGATATTGCAAACAAACACAAAACCAACAATAGCTGGCAACCCTATCGTGGCTTTTCAACCAAATTTGGCCTGAATAATGTTTATAACAGGTTTCATAAATTGTATGAAATTCGTATTGATTTCATGACTGCACTGGCAGCTATAGGGCAAAAAGTTTTATTTTCCTGAGCAAATTCTCAAAACCAAAGACACAAAAATTACCATAGCTGGCAGCACCAATCGAACTTTTCAACCAAATTTCTATCAAACAGAGTTTAGAGTAAGGTTCAGCTACTGTGTCAATTTCATGAAAATCTAGTTACTAATTCACATTTCATAGGGCAAAAAGCAGTTTTTTTTTCTTTGTAATTTTTCAAGATGGCACCACTGGCACAGAGTTGCCCCCAATTCAAAATCTCTTCTATCAGACCTGGTTCTACTTAAGTTCAATGCATTCTGTAAATTTCAATGGTATCTGATTATTGGTTCGTGAATTCCCGTGAACAGAAGTTTTTGATGCTAAAAATATAGGTTAACTGGGAGAGGGTAACCGTTCTTGTCCGACATGAGATTTCCAAAGTTTTACTTTGAACGTGTAGATAAAGCATAAGATTTGTATACAGATTGGTTTTATTGTAAGAAACGGACATTTTTAGTATATTCGATAGTTGGAATGTTTTCACTTCCAAATTTTTATTTTTTTCAAATTTAAAACACCAAAATTATCATAGCTGGCAGCTCCAACCGATTTTTTCAACCAAATTTCTACCAAACATGGTTTAAAGTAAGGTCCAGCTACTGTGTGAATTTCGTTAAAATCGAACGATTCAATCAGAATTTATAGGGCTAAAAACAGTTATCCTTTTTAGTAATTTTTCAAGGTGGCACCACTGGCACAGAATCGCCCGCATTTCAAAATTACTTCTATCAGACCTGGTCCTAGTTAAGACCAATACAGTCTGCAAATTTCAATTGATTCTGCTCATCGGATCGTGAGTTTCCGTGAACAGAAGTTTTTGATGCTAAAAATATAGGTAAATTGGGCAAGGGTTACCAGGCGTGCCCGTTATACCACATCAAATTTTATTTTTTGTCTATGTAAACAAAGCACGAAATTTAAATATGAGTGGCTTTTTTTGAAGAAACGGCATTTTTTCAAGAGAGACGATAATTTGGAAGTTTTCACTTTCAGTGCTTGCCCTAGCTTCAGAGTTCCCAGCACGCTCATCAAAAGCTACACAAATTTACAACTAAATAATACCAATATGTTTTGAAAATTTTGTAATGATTGAATAGCTCTGTCAAAAGTTATCGCAATTTAAAAATTTTCAATTTTTCCCGATCTCTTTTTAGGCACCCAGCGCACACATGGGGTTAAAAAATTCCAAAACATTATCCGATTCACATGTAAAAATATATATATATATATATATATATATATATATATATATATATATATATATATATATATATATATATATATATATATATATATATATATATTTACATGTGAATCGGATAATGTTTTGGAATTTTTTAACCCCATGTGTGCGCTGGGTGCCTAAAAAGAGATCGGGAAAAATTGAAAATTTTTAAATTGCGATAACTTTTGACAGAGCTATTCAATCATTACAAAATTTTCAAAACATATTGGTATTATTTAGTTGTAAATTTGTGTAGCTTTTGATGAGCGTGCTGGGAACTCTGAAGCTAGGGCAAGCACTGAAAGTGAAAACTTCCAAATTATCGTCTCTCTTGAAAAAATGCCGTTTCTTCAAAAAAAGCCACTCATATTTAAATTTCGTGCTTTGTTTACATAGACAAAAAATAAAATTTGATGTGGTATAACGGGCACGCCTGGTAACCCTTGCCCAATTTACCTATATTTTTAGCATCAAAAACTTCTGTTCACGGAAACTCACGATCCGATGAGCAGAATCAATTGAAATTTGCAGACTGTATTGGTCTTAACTAGGACCAGGTCTGATAGAAGTAATTTTGAAATGCGGGCGATTCTGTGCCAGTGGTGCCACCTTGAAAAATTACTAAAAAGGATAACTGTTTTTAGCCCTATAAATTTGAGGGATTTGTCTAAACAGTTTCAAAAATAGTGAGTGCGTACGAGTCATTTGACCTTCGTATTGCTACTTTTTCTGCTAAAGATGGGCTCTGGCCTAAGCTTCTAATTTGAATATTGCTCAATTCGTTAATCAGCTCAGATAATTTTTCGCCATATTTCTCAACTGTTCCGCGCTGGCGTAATTGGGATAGTTGTGTATAAAATTGTTCTCTACTTTACTTAATTTTATAACTATTTGTTAGAGCTCTTTCTTGTTCCACGTAGTTATTTATATCCAATGATAACAGTTGTGTTTTAGCTACTGTTCCTAATTTTACATTTTTCGTAAATTTCTTCTTCCCGTATTCATTAAGGTTCTCATTTATTAAATTAACTATTGTTAGGAATGCTTCAAGTTCTTTAGGATTGCCAGTACAAATTGGTATGCACTCTAACGCTATTTCAATATCGAGGTCGCTCATCTTGCTATCTTTTCAATTAACTAAATTTTCAGAAAAAAATTACTCGTTTGTTTCATATTTTGATTAGAAATATTTTTCCTCTTGAGGTGTGCTGTTTAGACTCATGTTTAATATAAATTTATATATATATATATATATATATATATATATATATATATATATATATATATATATATATATATATATATATATATATATATATATATATATATATATATATATATATATATAATATATATATATATATATATATATATATATATATATATATATATATATATATATATATATATATATATATATATATATATATATATATATATATATATATGTATATATATTTTACATCTTCACATACTTGTTTCTCATACCAAAGAACACTTATTATGTTGTAAGCTTGCCGATGACAAAAAATTGGAAATTTTTTTTTTTTTGGAAATAGGCAATATATTTTTAATTGGAAATAGGCAAGAATTTTTTTTCAAATTTTGATTTGTCATTTCTTTTATGAAAAACAATGGATCATCGTGAAATTCGCAGACCGTATTAGTGTTGACTAAAATTTAGCACATGTGGATTTTTAAGATATTGCGGGTAACCCTGTAGCTACGGCAGGCTCCTGAATAAAAAACCTTCAAATCATTGACCTTCCTGAAAAATTTTTGATTTTTGACAAAAAAATCAAATCACTGATAAATTTTAACCTCTATCCATCATGTCAAATTGAAATTTTCAAAATTCCGATTTGCACAAGAACGGCAACTCATCACCAAATTACCTCTATTTACAGCACTCGAAAGTTCTGTTCACGAGAACTGACGACCGGATTATTCGATCATAGTGAAATTTACAGGACATGTTGGTATTAGCTAGGACCAGGTCTGATAGAAGTGATTTTGAAATGCGGGCAACCCTGTGCCAGTGGTACCATCTTGAAAAATCACCCAGAAAAAAAACTGGTTTTTGGCCTATAACTTCCGATTCAGCCATCGTATTTTGACAAGATTCATCCAATACTTGGATCTTATTCTATGTAACATTTGATGAAAATTTGGCTGGAAAATTAGAATAGAGTTGCCAGCTATGGTGATTTTTGTCTCCTAAATCTTGCAAATTTGCTCAGCAAAATAAACCTTTTTCCCCTATAACTTCCGGTGCAGCCATGATATCAAAATAACGTTTGTGCAGTAAATATATTTTGATGTGAACCAAATGTCATAGAAATTTCGTACCAAAATCATGAAAGGGCTGCCAGCTATGACCATTTTTGTAATTTTGTTTAATTTCTTTACTGAGCGATTTTGTCATTAGATTTCCAAATGGAAATGATCCTGCAATGAAAATTAACAACAAAAATAACCCTTTAAAAATTTGATAAGTTTTGAGGGTAGTAACCCTAAAATTCTTTTCACCCGTATAACTTCCAGCGCAGTGATTCAATCGAAACGAAATTTACTAGTTGGGTTTAACTTAACGTGAAGCAGAATTGGTATGTATTATGCTTTGCTGTTGATACAGGCTAACCAGCATTAGCCATTTCCGTAAATAGAGCACCAACAGATGCTTCAAACAACGTTCTCATATGCTAAGCATTTGCAATAAAAATAAGGAATTCTTTTTTAAATTTTCCGAGTTTTGAACATTTTTCGGATGGCAGCCTCAAACAACGTTTAACCGCTGAAACCTTTGATGAAATCCTGCGGAGAGAACGAAATTCAAAGGATACGTTGATTTGAGTATGAGCTTGTTATGGTAAACTTATTACTGCTTCGTTCGGAAAGTGTTGCCAGCACTGAATTATATGTGTTATAGTTGAGTTTTATTGCTTTGGATAAGGAATGATTCTAAAAAACAGTGTATTACGTCTTTCCACACTTTTTTGTCACTGAAAGACAATTTCTTTGAAAATTAGTTTTCTAGCGGTTCAATCGGAATTTTTCATTTTTTATTATACAATTATCCGGAATCGGATAATGTTTTGGAATTTTTCAACCCTATGTGTGCGCTGGGTGCCTAAAAAGAGAACGGGAAAATTTGAAAATTTTTAAATTGCGATAACTTTTGACAGAGCTATTCCATGATTACGAAATTTTCAGGACATGTTTGTTTTATTTAGTTGTAGATTAATGTACGTTTTGATGATTGTGCTGGCAACCCTGAAGCTAGGGCAGGCACTGAAAGTGAAAACCTCCAAATCATCGTTTCTCTTGAAAAAATGTCGTTTCTTAAAAAAAAACGCCACTCATGTAAATCTTATGCTTTGTTTACATAAACAAAAAAAAAAATTTGATATGATATAACGGGCACGCCTGGTAACCCTTGCCCAAGTAACCTATGTTTTTAGCATCAAAAACTACTGTTCACGGAAACTCACGATCCAATGAGCAGAATTTATTGAAATTTTCAGAATGTATTGGTCTTAAATAGGACCAAGTCTGATAGAAGTGATTTTGAAATCCTGGCGATTCTGTGCCAGTGGTGCCATCTTGAAAAACCACTAAAAAAGATAACTGCTTTTAGCCCTATAAATTCTGATTGAATCGTTCGATTTTGACGAAATTCACACAGGAGCTGCACCTTACATCAAACCACGTTTCGTAGAAATTTGGTTGAAAAATTCGGTTGGAGCTGCCAGCTATGATAATTTTGGTGTCTTAAATTTGAAAAAATAAAAATTTGGAAGTGAAAACATTCAAACCATCGAATATCCTAAAAAATGTCCGTTTCTACAATAAAACCAATCTGTATACAAATCTTATGCTTAGTCTACACAGTCAAAGTAAAACTTTGGAAATTTCATGTCGGACAAGAACGGTAACCCATTTCTCAGTTAACCTATATTTTTAGCTTCAAAAACTTCTGTTCACGGGAACTAACGAATCAATAATCAGATATAACTGAAATTTACAGAATGCATTGGACTTAAGTAGGGCCAGGTCTGATAGAAGCGATTTTGAATTGAAGGCAACTCTGTTCCAGTGCTGCCATCTTGAAAAATTACAAAGAAAAAAAACTGCTTTTTGCCCTATGAAATGTGAATAAGTTACCAGACTTTCATGAAATTGACACAGTAGCTGAACCTTACTCTAAACTCTGTTTGATAGAAATTTGGTTGAAAAATTCGATTGGTGCTGCCAGCTATGGTAATTTTTGTGTCTTTTTGTGACAATTCCATCAGGAAAATAAAACTTTTTGCCCTATAACTTCCAGTGCAGTCATGAAATCAATACGAATTTCAGACAATTACTGGAACCTATTATAAACATTATTCAAGCCAAATTTGGGTGAAAAACCATGATAGGGTTGCCAGCTATTGTTGGTTTTGTGTTTGCTTGCAATATCTTTATTAAGCGGTTATATCGAAGAATTTTCAATTGGTAATGATATTGTAGTGACAATAAACAACAAATATTAAGCTTTCGATTATTTGAAAAAACTCGCTGCAGGTAACCCTAAATTTCTTTATACTCCTATAACTTTAAATGTTATATAAAAACGTGAAGCAGATGTGATATATTCTTGGCTTTGATACTGGGGAAAGGTTGCCAGCACGAGTCGGTGTTGCTACTTTTTTATCAATAAATGCTTACAGTTAGTATTCATACCGGAAACATTTCCAATGAAAATAAATAACCGATGTTTCAATTCCCAAAGTTCTGCAAATTTTTCGGATCGCAGCCCCAAACTCCAACTTCAGTTACAGTGCTGCAGGCACTGAGCATTTTCTTCATTGATGTTATATGAGATGCTGCTTTCAAAATTTTGTGAAATAAGCAACTGATAACGAATATAATTAACCCGTGTTTTGCTCTCATAAACGTTGAAATTCATGCCAGTGGTAATATCTGAAACCTTCTACCATATGAGTTATAATGCATTCTTGAGACAAAAGTAAAACATGGCATTTGAAACAATTTGGCCGTAATAAGCAGCGCATGTGGTGGAATATGCACTCAAAACCTGCACAATTCTTCTACTGTTCTTCGAACATTAGTGTTTCTAGCGGTTCAGGTGCGCTAGAGTTTTTTGTTTTTTATCTGATTTTGGAAATTTGTAGTTGTATGCTTATAGTTTATTACATTATTAATCTTGTCTGTGGCTTAAATAACTTTAACAAATTGTTGTGATATCTTTTACATTTGTTGTTTATTAAGATATCTGAATTTATGCCATCTCTGAATTTAATTTCGTATGGTTCGTGGTATTCTTTTTGCTGTTTTTTTTCGTGTTTAAATTTATATAAAATTCAACGAGTTCATTTTTATTTATGAATAATTTGCTGTATTTGATTGAATTTACTATGGTTTCGAAAAGCATATTCGATATGTTATGTTAAAGAATAAATGTATTACTTTAAACCATAAAAGTTTATTTAATTTTTTGAATTTGCTTTATTATTTTCTTTGGTTTATTCTTTCATATTTTTCATCAAACTAATGCTGTTTCTCAGCTTGATTTGTAGCTCACTAATGTAATTAAATTGAATTATGCTTTCAATTATTCTCTTTGGGGTTTTGTAGATGATTATTTTCATCGGTTCATTTTTTACTAATGTTCGAAGAAGAACATTAGTATTAAAATCACTTTGGCCAAAAATTCATATTTCTATATATATATATATATATATATATATATATATATATATATATATATATATATATATATATATATATATATATATATATATATATATATATATATATATATATATATATATATATATATATATATATATATATATATATATATATATATATATATATATATATATATATATCATCAAAAAATTTCAGTGAAAAAATCTCAGAAACGCGCCATCCGATTGAACTGAAATTTTCAGGATACATTGGTGTATATGCAGAATAGTGCCAGGTCTCACAAAAAGTTAATAATCTTTAATCCTTTGGCGCCGGCGGCCATTTTAGTGATATTTTTAATATACCTATTATTCCGTTCACAAATAATTTTTGCAAAAATAAAGTTGACGAAATAAATTTCGAACGTATTTTACATGTGAATCGGATAATGTTTTGGAATTTTTTAACCCCATGTGTGCGCTGGGTGCCCAAAAAGAGAACGGGAAAACTTGAAAATTTTTAAATTGCGATAATTTTTGACAGAGCTATTCAATCATTACGAAATTTTTGGAACATATTGGTGTTATTTAGTTGTAGATTGGTGTAGCTTTTAATGAGCGTGCTGGCAACCCTGTAGCTAGGGCAGACACTGAAAGTGAAAACCTCCAAATCATCGTCTCTCTTGAAAAAATGCCGCTTCTTAAAAAAAAAGCCACTCATATGTAAATTTTGTCCTTTTTTTACAAAGATAAAAAAAAAAATTTGATATGGTATAACGGGCACGCCTGGTAACCCTTGCCCAATTTACCTATATTTTTAGCATCAAAAACTTCTGTTCACGGAAACTCACGATCCGATAAGCAGAATTAATTTAAATTTGCAGAATGTATTGGCCTTAAATAGGACCAGGTCTGATAGAAGTGATTTTGAAATGCGGGTGATTCTGTTTCAGTGGTGCCATCTTGAAAAATCACTAAAAACGATAGCTGCTTTTAGCCTTATAAATTCTGATTGAATCGTTCGATTTTGACGAAATTTACACAGTAGCTGGACCTTATTTTAGACCACGTTTGGTAGAAATTTGGTTGAAAAATCCAGTTGGAGCTGCCAGCTATGATAATTTTGGTGTCTTAAATTTGAAAAAATAAAAATTTGGAAGTGAAAACATTCAAATCATCGAATATCCTAAAAATGTCCGTTTCTTACAATAAAACCAATCTGTATACAAATCTTATGCTTTATCTACACGTTGAAAGTAAAACTTTGGAAATTTCATGTCGGACAAGAACGGTAACCCTTTCCCAGTTAACCTATATTTTTAGCATCAAAAACTTATGTTCACGGGAACTCACGAACCAATGATCAGATACCATTGAAATTTACATTATGCATTGGACTTAAGTAGAACCAGGTCTGATAGAAGCGATTTTGAATTGTGGGCAACTCTGTGCCAGTGGTGCCATCTTGAAAAATTACAAAGAAAAAAAAACTGCTTTTGAATTGCTATGAAATGTGAATTAGTAACCAGATTTTCGTGAAATTGACACAGTAGCTGCATCTTACTCTAAACTCTGTTTGATAGAAATTTGGTTGAAAAATTCGATTGGTGCTGCCAGCTATGGTAATTTTTGTGTCTTTGGTTTTGAAAATTCTGTCAGGAAAATAAAACTTTTTGCCCTATAACTTCCAGTGCAGTCATGAAATCAATACGAATTTCATACAATTAATGAAACTTATTATAAGCATTATTCAGGCCAAATTTGGTTGAAAAGCCACGATAGGGCTGCCAGGTATTATTGGTTTTGTGTTTGTTTGCAATATCTTTATTAAGCAGTTTTATCGTAGAATTTTCAATTGGTAATGATATTGTAGTGACAATAAACAGCAAATATTAAGCTTTCGATTATTTGAAAAAACTCGCTGCGGGTAACCCTAAAGTTCTTTATACTCCTATAGCTTCGAATGTAATATAACAACGTGAAGCAGATGTGATATATTCTTGGCTTTGATACTGGCGAAAGGTTGCCAGCACGAGTCGGTTGTGCTACTTTTTTATCAATTTGTGCTACTTTTGTATAAATGCTTACAGTTAGTATTCATACCGGAAACATTTACAATGAAAATAAATAACCGATGTTTCAATTCCCTAAGTTCTGCAAATTTTTCGGATCGCAGCCCCAAACACCAACTTCAGTTACAGTGCTGCAGGCACTGAGCATTTTCTTCATTGATGTTATATGAGATGCTGCTTTCAAAGTTTGGTGAAATAAGCAACTGATAACGAATATAATTAATAGTGTTTTTCTCTCATAAACTTTGAAACCCATGCCAGTGGTAATATCTGAAACCTTCAACCATATGAGTTATAATGCATTCTTGCAGGCCCGTGCGCAAGGGGGGGGGGGTTTTGGGGGTTAGAACCCCCCCATTAGGACTCTCTTGTACTTTATGACTATCATCATTAAAGTTTTTTTCCACGAAAATTTCATGTATTTTCAAAAGCTATATTTTGGATTCTTAAATTAACTGTACAGTTCTACAAAATAATTCTTTGTACTTTTTATTCAAAAACAATGCTAAAGATATTGTTATAAATAAATAATTTATATAAACTATTCACTTAACACTTGTACGAGGATAAATTTACTGGATTGGAAAAGCATAACACACTTTTCATTTCAATTTCCGCGCTATCGACCTCTATCGATTGTGGGTGATCGTCAATTGTCGCTGTATCATCGTCAATCTTCATATGACAATGACATGAGGAAAGTGCATTTTTTTCCTTGTTCTTTGCTTGACTTTGTTCATTAATTAACGGTTGTTGACAGTTATTTCTAACGTTTATTTGTTTGAACGTGAATTTTTACATGGATATCCGTCGCTTTTTGTGCAAAAAACCACGGATAGAAGTCGAAAATGTAAGTACTGAATTTTTCACAAGTTGAAATAACAAACCTGGTAACTCGAGTTTTATGAAGTTTCTATAAAATCCCTTATAAAATTTCCAGATGATAACAAAATTTCGGTGTTTTATAAATCAAGTTTTTTATGAAACGTAGCTAATTTTAATAATGAATTTCATGAAATGTGAAAATTTTTCACAAAAACTTTATAAAGTAAAGAAAACCTTTATAAAGCATACCTGAATTTTCAAAACTCTCAAAGGGAACTGTGAAGTTCTTTTCACTCATATTGCCGACTATTGACTGCTATCGACTTCAATAGTGTCTTCTTTAACTTTGAACTGAAAAAAATTCTTTCTAGTTTATCAGACAACGATTTGACTCAACGGTAGCGTCTTAGACTTTCACCTCGGGCGCCTGAGTTCGTGACCAGTTGTAGAGAGTTTTTTTTTCTCTATTTGCTATACAGGGTGTACCAAAATCCCCGTGCCGAAAAGAAATCCGATATTCCTGTTCGAATTTCGCATTATGGCCATTTTACCCGTGACGACAGCGAAAAATGAACGCTCCTTTTCAACATTGCGTCGTCTGAAAACGTACATTAGATTGACAATGTCTGAAAATCGGCTCAACGGCTTAGCCTCCCTCAATATACACCGTGAAATTGAGATATATGTGCAAAAAATTCTGGAAGAATTTTTTTTGTTACCTCGAAGAATTAATCTGTTAAGTAATGAGAAATAAATATGAAGTTTTTACATGCAAACGTCTTTAAAAAATAAAATAACAGTTTGCGTGTTTTTATATATTATTGAAAAAAAACTTTTATTTCAAAACCCCCCCCCTTAATTGATTTCTGCGCACGGGCCTGCAGTCTTGAGACCAAAGTAAAACGTGGCATTTGAAACAGTTTGGCCGTAAAAAGCAGCTCATGTGGTGGAATATGCACTCAAAACCTGCACGATTCTTCTACTGTTCTTCGAACATTAGTGTTTCTAGCGGTTCAGGTGCGTTAGAGTTTTTTTGAATGTTTTGTTGCATTTAATTGAGTATGTTTTTGTACTTCTCTATATAAGATGTGTTAGGAATTTTGTGGCTCTTGTTTCGGCGCACATTTGATATCTTTTTTTCAGTTATTTGATATGTCAGCTTCTCCAATGGCAAAACTAATTTCGATGGATTGTCACTGCATCTAACTGTAATTTTATTATTTTCCATTATCTGTCTTGGAATATTCTCTATATTGAATTTTGATTTCATCAAATTTTGTATATCAGCGGTCCAATTGCTGTTGCAAAGAAAAGCTTCCTTATGCTTCAAAAAAAATATATAACTCATATGGTAGAAGGTTTCAGATATTACCACTGGCATGAATTTCAACGTTTATGAGAGCAAAACACGGGTTAATTATATTCGTTATCAGTTGCTTGTTTCACAAAATTTTGAAAGCAGCATCTCATATAACATCAATGAAGAAAATGCTCAGTGCCTGCAGCACTGTTGCTGAAGTTGGTGTTTGGGGCTGCGATCCGAAAAATTTGCAGAACTTTGGGAATTGAAACATCGGTTATTTATTTTCATTGTAAATGTTTCCGGCATGAATACTAACTGTTAGCATTTATTGATACATAAGTAGCACAACCGACTCGTGCTGGCAACTTTTCGCCAGTATCAAAGCCAAGAATATATCACATCTGCTTCACGTTGTTATATTACATTCGAAGTTATAGGAGTATAAAGAAATTAAGGGTTACCTGCAGCGAGTTTTTTCAAATAATCGAAAGCTTAATATTTGCTGTTTATTGTCACTACAATATCATTACCAATTGAAAATTCTACGATAAAACCGCTTAATAAATATATTGCAAACAAACACAAATCCAACAATAGCTGCCAACTCTATCGTGGCTTTTCAACCAAATTTGGCCTGAATAATGTTTATAATAAGTTCCATTAATTGTATGAAATTCGTATTGATTCCATGACTGCACTGGAAGTTGTAGGGCAAAAAGTTTTATTTTTCTGAGCGAATTTTCAAAACCAAAGATACAAAAATTACCATAGCTGGCAGCACTAATCGAATTTTTCAACCAAATTTCTATCCAACAGAGTTAAGAGTAATGTTCAGCTATTGTGTCAATTTCATGAAAATCGGGTAACTTATTCACATTTCATAGGGCAAAAAGCAGTTTTTTTCTTTGTAATTTTTCAAGATAGCACCACTGGCACAGAGTTGCCCACAATTCAAAATCGCTTCTATCAGACTTGGTCCTACTTAAGTCCAATGCATTTTGTAAATTTCAATTGTATCTGATTGTTGATTCGTGAGCCCCCGTGAACAGAAGTTTTTGATGCTAAAAATATACGTTAACTGGGAGAGGGTTACCGTTCTTGTCCGACATGAAATTTCCAAAGTTTTACTTTGAACGTGTAGATAAAGCATAAGATTTGTATACAGGTTGGTTTTATTGTAAGAAACGGACATTTTTAGTATATTCGATGGTTGGAATGTTTTCACTTCCAAATTTTTTTTTTTCAAATTTAAGACACCAAAACTATCAAAGCTGGCAGCTCCAACCGAATTTTTCAACCAAATTTCTACCAAACGTGGTTTGAAGCAAGGTTCAGCTACTGTGTGAATTTCGTCAAAATCGAACGATTCAATCAGAATTTATAGGGCTAAAAGCAGTTATCTTTTTTAGTAATTTTTCAAGATGGTACCACTGGCACAGAATCACCCGCATTTAAAAATCACTTCTTTCAGACTTAGTCCTATTTAAGACCAATACAGTCTGCAAATTTAAATTAATTCTGTTTATCGGATCGTGAGTTTCCGTGAACAGAAGTTTTTGATGCTAAAAATATAGGTAAATTGGGCAAGGGTTACCAGGCGTGCCCGTTATACCATATCAAATTTTATTTTTTGTCTATGTAAATAAAACACAAAATTTACATATGAGTGGCTTTTTTTTAAGAAACGGCATTTTTTCAAGAGAATCGATGATTTGAAGGTTTTCACTTTCAGTACCTGCCCTAGATACAGGGTTGCTAGCACGCTCATTAAAACCTACACTAATCTACAACTAAACAATACCAATATGTTCTGAAAATTTCGTAATGTTTGAATAGCTCTGTCAAAAGTTATTGCAATTTAAAAATTTTCAAATTTTCCCGTTCTATTTTTAGGCACCCAGCGCACACATGGGGTTAAAAAATTCCAAGATCTTATCCAATTCACATGTAAAACACGTTCGAAATTTATTTTTTTAACTTTATTTTTACACAAATTATTTGTGTACGGAATAATAGGTATATTAAAATTATCACTTAAATGGCCGCCGGCGCCAAAGGGCTAAAGACTATTGACTTTTTGTGAGACCTGGCACTATTCTGCATATACACCAATGTGTCCTGAAAATTTCAGTTCAATCGGATGGCGCGTTCCTGAGATTTTTTCACTGAAATTTTTTGATGATATATATATATATATATATATATATATATATATATATATATATATATATATATATATATATATATATATATATATTTATATATATATATATATATATATATATATATATATATATATATATATATATATATATATATATATATATATATATATATATATATATATATATATATATATATATATATATATAGACATATGCATTGGCCAACGTGATTTTAATACTAATGTTCTTCTTCGAACATTAGTAAAAACAATATACATCAAAAATTGAATAATAATTATAGCAACTGCCCAGGCAATAGCAACTGTCAAAGAAATTACTATAGCACATATAGGAACCATAATAGTTATAGTCAAAACCAAATCAGTAATTAAAGAAATAACAACAGGAATAATGGAAACAACTATAATTCCCGAAACAATATAGCAAACCAAAACAATAATTGCAAAAATTATTATAGAAATAACAATAATCCAGAAAGGATTGAGAAAAATACTGTAAACCAGAGAAATAGAAATACTAAGAAAGAAATTGCACCTGAAACTTACATAGAACATCCAATAATACAAGAAAAAAGCATAAAGCGCATCGTAATACTAAAGAAAAATAAAGTAGATTCATTGATCAGTAATGTTAAAAAAGAAACTGAACCATTACAAAAATACCGATCAGTCGAAGTCGAGAGACCAATAAACGAAAGTTTTGACGATAAACAAATGGTCAAAAATGCATTAAAAAGCATTGAAATAAATCAATTGAGTTCAAAAGCATTGGCATATATTATCAATGACAACAAAGTATTAACATGTAGAAGGCAAATAGTCAAAAACCCAAAAAAAAATACCGAGCAGTACAAAAATACAAGAAAATCTGAATAAGCGCATAATCTAACCCACAACAGAAAACCTAAAAATGATGATTAATGTAACAGCAATTCGACAATTGACATTTAACCCCCGCTAGACACACCTGGGTCTTTGGTGTCCGGCCGTTTTTGAAAATCGTCAGGGCGCACAGGTACGTCAATATTTCGGGTTCTAACCTCCACTTAAAAAATTGTACTTGGATCCAGAACTGGCGTAGTGAACGTCACGCTCGGTCCTCCGTTCTTCGTGAATTGCTGAGCTGTCAAAGTTGGCTGCGGACACCAAAGACCCATGTGTGTCTACGGAAGCATAAAAGTGTGCATTTTCTTCGAAGCTTTTCTTCGGTATATTAGATCAAGCGGTAGTTAATTGTAATATTTTGTACACTTTTAATGAAGCGAACACTGCATTGGGAAGATATAAATTTATTGAAACGTTAGCACTTAGTTTAACGAGCGAAGAAATAAAAATTTGCGAAGAACACAAGCTTCATGTATGCAATGAATGCATTTTGTAATTTTGTTCAGTTACTTTATTTATTTTAATAAGAATAAGTGTAAGTAATAATAAATAACACAAAAACGTATAAAACTTTGAGTTACATTACTTTCAAACCAAAAATTGTAATTTCAAACGAATTTTCGACTCCAAAAAAATTGTACTTTTTCTCTTGTCATAATAATTATACTTTTTTCGAAGTTTCATTATGTCCTTTTTTTCTTTCATCTACTATATGTCAAGAAACATTTCGTACAGTAGAATTTTCTTAAACTTATTTAACAAAAAGCTATGATGTTTTAAGTGAATACGTGTATTTCTCGTGTTTTGTGTCGATTTCCATTAAATAACAATAATAAAAATTCATATATATCCATCACCTAATGCACGCTCTTTTTCTATAGATATCGATCTACCTTCATGAATTTTTTCAGATTTTAAAACGATTCGAAGTGTGGTAAAAAAACGGCAGGACTCCATAGACCCAGGTGTGTCTAGGGAGGTGCTCGAATTGTAGTGTGTCTGGGGAGGGTTAAAGATCGATAAAACCAAAGCCGTAGCCTCAAGAAGCTTTTTTTTGCAGCAGCGAAGCGGTAAAAAATTTGATGAAATTAAAATTCGATATAAAGAATTTTCGAAGAGTAATAATGGAAAATAATAAAATTACACTTTGATGCATCGAAATCAGTTTTGCCGTTGGAGAAGCTGACATCACAATTAACTAAGAAGAAAATAGCAAAAATATGCCGAAACAAGAGATACAAATTGTCCAATATATTGAGTATTAAGAAATTTATATCTATGTTCAATCAAATGCAATATGACATCCAAACAGAGAGTAGGGAGTCCCTGAAGATAGTTATACATAAAACCCCGAAAAGAATAATATGATAAAATTTAATTATGACAACGAACTACAAATTAGGCTGAGAAGTAAAATTAGTTTAGCCCGTAATATATTTCAAAAAGTAAGAGCTAGGAAGGAAATAAAATTAGATTATAATATGAACTTGAAGTCTAAAGAACTTTGAATTAAAAACAAACTTGAAATAAAATCAAAAGCAAAAAATAAATACCACAAACCATACAAAATGTGAGTAAAAAAATGTTGTTAGCCAAATATGCTAGCAAATACAAAATGTATAAGAAAAAAACTATCACAATCATTTATTAAAGCCAAATGCACTATAAATATGAAAACACAAAAAAAAAAATACAAGCTAAAACATTTTAAATATAAGCATTGAATTTTATTGTTATAACACAGAAGTGATGAAAACCTTCTGACATGTCTACATGAATTAAAACAAATAGTGAATATCAGTTAAAATAATAATTTTTTACAAAAAAGAATACCAAATCACATGTAAAATTAAACACTTACAAAGCTTAAATATTCCAAATTTATCTATATATACACACAAACTAAAACTTGAATGAATAAAATTGCAAAGTATGGATCTGAGTTCAAAATATTTCCTTTTTAAGGAAAATAAATTTTTTCTCCCAAAGGAGGAGGGTGCTGTCAATACTAAAATGTAAAACACAATAATGTTAAAACATATTAACAATATTCACTTTGCGATTTTAGCGACATTGCACAAAAGGGGTGAGCACTGAAATTAAACTTGACTTAGCGGAGACTCGAACAAGTACACTTAAAGTTAAAAACTCTAGCGCACCTGAACCGCTAGAAACACTAATGTTCGAAGAACAGTAGAAGAATCGTGCAGGTTTTGATTGTATATTCCACCACATGCGCTGCTTATTACGGCCAAATTGTGTCAAATGCCACGTTTTACTTTTGTCTCAAGAATGCATTATAACTCATATGGTAGAATGTTTCAGATATTACCACTGGCATGAATTTCAACGTTTATGAGAGCAAAACACGGGTTAATTATATTCGTTATCAGTTGCTTATTTCACAAAATTTTGAAAGCAGCATCTCATATAACATCAATTAAGAAAATGCTCAGTGCCTGCAGCACTGTAACTGAAGTTGGAGTTTGGGGCTGCGATCCGAAAAATTTGCAGAACTTTGGGAATTGAAACATCGGTTATTTATTTTCATTGTAAATGTTTCCGGTATGAATACTAACTGTAAGCATTTATTGATACAAAAGTAGCACAACCGACTCGTGCTGGCAACCTTTCCCCAGTATCAAAGCCAAGAATATATAACATCTGCTTCACGTTGTTATATAACATTTGAAGTTAAAGGAGTATAAAGAAATTTAGGGTTACCTGCAGCGAGTTTTTTCAAATAATCGAAAGCTTAATATTTGCTGTTTATTGTCACTACAATATCATAACCAATTGAAAATTCTGCGATAAAACCGCTTGATAAAGATATTGCAAACAAACACAAAACCAACAATAGCTGGCAACCCTATCATGGCTTTGCAACCAAATTTGGCTTGAATAATGTTTATAATAGGTTCCAGTAATTGTATGAAATTCGTATTGATTTCATGACTGCACTGGAAGTTATAGGGCAAAAAGTTTTATTTTCCTGAGCGAATTTTCAAAACCAAAGACACAAAAATTACCATAGCTGGCAGCACCAATCGAATTTTTCAACCAGATTTCTATCAAACAGAGTTTAGAGTAAGGTGCAGCTACTGTGTCAATTTCATGAAAATCTGGTTACTAATTCACATTTCATAGGGCAAAAAGCATTTTTTTTCTTTGTAATTTTTCAAGATGGCACCACTGGAACAGAGTTGCCTACAATTCAAAATCGCTTCTATCAGACCTGGCCCTTTTTAAGTCCAATGCATTCTGTAAATTTCAATTTTATCTGATTATTGATTCGTGAGTTCCCGTGAACAGAAGTTTTTGAAGCTAAAAATATAAGTTAACTGAGAAAGGGTTACCGTTCTTGTCCGACATGAAATTTCCAAAGTTTTACTTTGGCTGTGTAGATTGAGCATAAGATTTGTATACAGATTGGTTTTATTGTAGAAACGGACATTTTTTAGGATATTCGATGGTTTGAATGTTTTCACTTCCAAATTTTTATTTTTTCAAATTTAAGACACCAAAATTATCATAGCTGGCAGCTCCAACCGAATTTTTCAACCAAATTTCTACGAAACGTGGTATGAAGAAAGGTGCAGCTACGGTGCGAATTTCGTTAAAATCGCACGATTCAATCAGAACTTATAGGGCTAAAAGCAGTTATCTTTTTTAGTGATTTTTCAAGATGGTACTACTGGCACAGAATCACCCGCATTTCTAAATCACTTCTATCAGACTTGGTCCTATTTAAGACCAATACATTCTGCAAATTTCAATAAATTCTGTTCATCGGATCGTGAGTTTCCGTGAACAGAAGTTTTTGATGCTAAAAATATAGGTAAATTGGACAAGGGTTGCCAGGCGTGCCCGTTATACCATATCAAACTTTTTTCTTTATTTATGTAAACAAAGCACAAGATTTACTAATGAGTGGCTTTTTTTTTTTAGAAACGACATTTTTTCAAGAGAGACGATGATTTGGAGGTTTTCACTTTCAGTGCCTGCATTAGCTACAGGGTTACCAGCACGCTCATTAAAACGTACATTTATCTACGACTAAATAAAACAAACATGTCCTGAAAATTTCGTAATTATTGAATAGCTTTGTCAAAAGTTATTGCAATTTAAAAATTTTCAAATTTTCCCGTTCTCTTTTTAGGCACCCAGCGCACACATGGGGTTAAAAAATTCCAAAACGTTATCCGATTCACATGTAAAACTTGTTCGAAATTTATGCCGTTAACTTTATTTTTGCAAAAAATATTTGTGTACGGAATAATAGGTATATTAAAAAAATCACTAAAATGGCCGCCGGCGCCAAAGGGTTACAGATTATTAACTTTTTCTGAGACCTGGCACTATTCTGCATATACACCAATGTGTCCTGAAAATTTCAGCTCAATCGGATGGCGCGTTCCTGAGATTTTTTCACTGAAATTTTTTGATGATATATATATATATATATTTATATATATATATATATATATATATATATATATATATATATATATATATATATATATATATATATATATATATATATATATATATATATATATATATATATATATAGAAATATGAATTTTTGGCCAAAGTGATTTTAATACTAATGTTCTTCTTCGAACATTAGTAAAAACAACATCGGAAACCAAGTCCATACATTTTAGTGCACATAATTTTCATTTATTAATTTAACGAAAAATGTTACTATATAAGACCGGAATATGACACAATAAAGTCAGTCTGTTTCGGGATGCCAAATCGCTCGGCAACCAATCAGACTAATTCAAAATTAAAAACTCTAGCGCACCTGAACCGCTAGAAAACTAATTTTCGAAGAAATTTTCTTTGAGTGACAAAAAAGTTTGGAAAGACGTAAAACACTGTTTTGTAGAATCATATCAACCATTCCTTATCCAAAGCAAGAAAACTCAACTATAACACATATGATGAAAATGTTCAGTGCTGGCAACCCGAACGAAGTAGTTCGAACGAAGCAGCAATAAGTTTACCATAACAAACTCATACTCAAATCAACTTATCCTCTGAATTTCGTTCTCATCGCAGGATTTTATTGAAATTTTCAGCGGTTAAACGTTGTTTGAGGCTGCCATCCGAAAGATGTTCAAAACTCGAAAAATTTCGAAATTGGTTTCTTATTTTTATTGCAAATTCTTTGCATATGAGAACGTAATTTGAAGCATCTTTTGGTGCAATATTTACGGAAATGGCTAATGCTGGTTACCCTGTGTAAGCATCAAAGCAAAACACATACCAAATCTGCTTCACGTTAAGTTAAACCCAACCAGTAAATTTCGTTTCAATTGAATCACTGCGCTGGACTTTATACGGGTGAAAAGAATTTTAGGGTTACCACCCTCAAAACTTTTCAAGTTTTTAAAGCATTAATATTTGTTGTTAATTTTCAATGCAGGATCATTTCCATTTGCAAATCTAATGACATAATCGCTCAGTAAAGAAATTAAACAAAATTACAAAATGGTCATAGCTGGCAGCCCTTTCAAGATTTTCGTACGAAATTTCTATGACATTTGGTTCATATTAAGGTTCATTTACTGCATGAAGTTCGTTCCGATTTCTACACTGGACCGGAAAATATGGGGAAAAAATCTTTATTTTGCTGAGCAAATTTGCAAGATTTAGGAGACAAAAATCACCATAGCTGGCAACTCTATTCTTATTCTTCAGCCAAATGTAACATAGAATAAGATCCAAGTATTGTATGAATTTTGTCAAAATCTGATGGCTGAATCGGAAGTTATAGGCCAAAAACCGGTTTTTTTTCTCAGTGATTTTTCAAGATGGTACCACTGGCACAGGGTTGCCCGCATTTCAAAATCACTTCTATCAGACCTGGTCCTAGCTAATATTAACATGTCCTCTAAATTTCACTATAATCGGATAACCCGGTCGTCAGTTCTCGTGAACAGAACTTTCGAGTGCTGAAAATAGAGGTAGTTTGGTGATGGGTTGCCGTTCTTGTGCGAATCGGAATTTGGAAAATTTTAATCTGACGTGATGGACAAAGATTTAGATTTATCAATGATTTGAGTTTTTTGGCAAAAAGCAAAAAATTTTCAGGAAGGTCGATGATTTGAAGAATTTTTTTTTAAGAGCCTGCCATAGCTACAGGGTTACCCACACTGTCTTTAAAATCCATGTGTGCTAAGTTCTAGCCTACATCAATACGCTCTATTAATTTCACGATGATCGAATGTTTCTGTCAGAAGTTATGACAAATCAAAATTTGAGAAAAATTCCTTGCCCACTTTTAGGCACTCACCACCCACACACGGCTCAAAATTTCCAATTCTTTATCATGAGCAAACCTAAAACATAATAAGTTTTTATTTCCAATACTTTTTGTTACAAAAATTTTACACTGCTTGGAAATATAGGAGTACCTGAAAATTCATTAAAATGCCCGCCGCCGCCAAAACGTTAAAGATAACTGAATTCGAACAAGTCATGGACCTACCTACTATATACATCTACGACATCCGACAATTTCAGCTCAATCGGATAGGCCACTCCAAAGATTACTTCTATTAACCGATTTGCTGATATATATATACAGCCTTGCCCAAAAGTATTAGGCACCCCTTCAAAACACATGTAATTTGAAACGTGTGTTCAAATTGATAATTTCTTTTAATATTTACGATACTGGTTTGTTCAAACAATAATAACAGCGATAAACGATCTTCTTTGAAGAGCCATAAAACATCTGGCGTGCAAATTCCAGGAAATGGGGTATTTGAGAAATTGTTGATAATATTTTGTCAGTCTTCATTTGTTACTTATAGGGTAAGGCTGCTTGTTTTTGTGATTAATTTGCAAACTAGACACTCTGTGCAATACAATATGCCTAAAACGAGTGAACTTGGTATTGAAAAACGCTGTAGAATTCAGTTTCTACATGAACAAGGTAAATCTCAAGTTGAGATTGCCAAGCTAGTGAAATGTTCTCGGTGCGCAGTGCAATCTGCCATCATGCGGTTTGCGGAGACCAGTTTTCACGAAAATAAGCCAAGAACAGGCAGAAAACGCGTAACTTCAAAACGTCAGGACAGAAAACTTGTCCGCGACTCTTTGAAGGGGGTAAAAAAACATCTTCTGCGCTTGCTGCTAGCTTGTCGGAAAACTTGGGGAAAGTAATAAGTGCTCGATCGGTAAGAAGGCGTCTCACAGAAGCAGGTTTGAAAGGTTGTAAAGCTAGAAAGAAGCCGTGGCTTTCAGCAGCCAACAAAAAAAATCCTGTTAGAAAATACAAAAAAACTGTTTCAATTTTTTGGAAAAATTTTCTGAAATCAAGGCCTCCGTAAAAAATTACGGTTATTGTTGTTTGAAAAAGGTTATAATTAAGCTTACCAGGAAACTAGATTCATCGGACAACAGAACATTTGCCCACTCCTCTTCTGTGAAATGCTGGTACCGAAGAGCCCATTCCAAGCGATTTTTTTTGTTAGCTGCTGAAAGCCACGGCTTCTTTCTAGCTTTACAACCTTTCAAGCCTGCTTCTGTGAGACGCCTTCTTACCGATCGAGCACTTATTACTTTCCCCAAGTTTTCCGACAGGCTAGCAGCAAGCGCAGAAAATGTTTTTTTACCCCCTTCAAAGAGTCGCGGACAATTTTTCTGTCCTGACGTTTTGAAGTTACGCGTTTTCTGCCTGTTCTTGGCTTATTTTCGTGAGAACTGGTCTCCGCAAACCGCATGATTGCAGATTGCACTGCGCACCGAGAACATTTCACTAGCTTGGCAATCTCAACTTGAGATTTACCTTGTTCATGTAGAAACTGAATTCTACAGCGTTAGCTTTGTCAAAAGTTATCCCAATTTAAAAATTTTCAAATTTTTCCGTTCTCTTTTAAGCACCTACCGCACACATGGGGTTAAAAAATTCCAAAACATTATCTGATTCACATTAAGAACACGTTCGAAATTTATTCTGTTACCTTAATTTTTGCACAAATTACTTGTGAATGGGTTAAAGATAATTAGCATTAAACGAGACCTGGACCTATTCTGTATATACATAAATGTATTCTGAAAGTTTCAGCTAAATTGGATGGCGCGTTCTTGAGAAATAGTCCTGAATTTTTTTTAAGATTATATATATATATATATATATATATATATATATATATATATATATATATATATATATATATATATGTAGATTTGTATTTATATATATATATATCAATATATATATATATATATATATATATATATATATATATATATATATATATATATATATATATATATATATATATATATATATATGTATATATATATATATATATATCAATATATATATACATATATATATATATATATATATATATATATATATATATATATATATATATGTATATATATATATATATATATATATATATATATATATATATATATATATATATATATATGTATATATATATATATATATATATATATATATATATATATATATATATATATATATATATATATATATATATACATATATATATATATATATATATATATATATATATATATATGCTCATCATCATCTTCATTTTTTTTCTTCATCAAATTCCAACATTCAGAAATCAAAGACATAGAATTAACGAATTCCCACAAGCTACCAGACGCGTCGTCAGCAAAACGCACTAATTGCTTACCATTTCTCGTAATACTCGTCAAGTTCATAGTTACTTGCACTCGTGCACTTTTTTTCTTGCATTAGATTTAGCAAAACACTTTAATTGTTTACTATTTCTCAAGTTCATAGTTACTTGCACTCGTGCATATCTTTTCTTGCATTAGATTTAGCAAAACACTCCAATTGTTTACTATTTCTCAAGTTCATATTTGCTTGCACTCGCGCACATCTGTTCTCACATTGCATCTTGGCTATGCAACGCTCAGATTGCTACGCAGTCAAGTGAATGCGTATTTTGCTGACGACGTGGGAATTTTGTTTGGTAAGTTTATTCTAGCAAGTATGTGAACTGTATATATAAATATATAAAGAACTGAAAGTAAATAAAAGTTGTCTAGTCTGATACATCATTCGTTTGATTCACCATCAAGCTGCGAATTTGCCATTTGATATCACGGTAGAAGTGCCGTTGTTGTTTTTAATCATCATATATTTTACGAGGAAATCACGGCTGGGAGTGCCGTATTTATCCAATCAAGGATACAAAAAAAAATCCACGCAATATCTCGGTTCAAGTGCCGATGGTATTAAAATAAAACTAGCCCGGATTGTCAGAGGAGACACCCCGTAAACATTGGCGACCGTGGCAGAGCTCAAACCTTGCAACCTTTAACATGGAAAAACTCATCGCCAACCTGGAGGTCACTGGAAAGGAGATTCAAAGGATTATCTCCAACGTGGGAAAGGATCCTTCGCAGCGAAGGACCTTCGAATATTTCCAAGAACGCTTGCGGCGTCTGGAAACTGTATGGTAGCAGTTCGAGTCTACCGATACTGATATCAGGAACCATCCTGATGTTCAACAGCAGGACGACTATTTCATCAGTGACTATTACAATTCCATCGCATCACTCCATTTAAAGTACAATGAGTTCTTTGAAGCACAAATTAAAGCCTTGTCACCCAATATTGAAGCAAGTATGGCATCCAATATTAAAGACAAGGATTCAGCCACAAGTAACCACATACGCCAGCTACTTAGGAAGGCCAACACCATCAGGGGACAGTTGGACAACATTCTACGGAGGCTGGCGGATACACGTTCTGGGCAACCAACGGCCTTTTATCAAATTCAAAAACAAGCTATTTCCGACTACTGGCAACAAATCGAAACTCTACATCATCAGATATGCGAAGCTATTGATAATCCCGAAACATTTGGCAACGACGACAAGGAATTTTCGAACCACCAGGACCAAGTTTTGAGTGCCAATGTTTCACTGACTGAATATCTCCGGCTAAGTGGGCCACAGCAGATGCTAGTTATTGATCAAATATTAAAGCCAGATGGTAGCGTGGAAATTAAGCTACCTAAAGGCTGGTACTGAGTTAATCGTGAAGCTAAATTTTGACATGTCTCCATTATCTGGTCATCCTTTCGAGCGAAAATTTTGGCAATGGAGAAAAGAGGAGACACTGCTCATTTCTGACGGATGAAATGGCAAGAATTTCACTTTTTGGTCGATTTTCTTATTGGAAAGATATTTGCCTGTTCCATTTTCAAATTGAAACACCAAATGTTACTTTTTAGCTCGAAAGAATAAACTGCACAAACTAAATTGGCGTGAAATGATTGGAGACATGTGTCAAAGCCATCTATATTTGCAAAGCGAAAGCAGCTTTTAAGCAACTTTTCATGCTAAGAAAAGAGTACCATACAGTACTATGCTTAAAATAGAAATTCCGAAATTCGACGGAAACTATTTGAATTGGCGTCAGTTTCACGATTTATTTTCGGAAGTGGTTCACAACCAAGCTATTTCGCCATGTGAAAAGTTATTGTATCTTCGAGCCAACCTATCAGAGGAAGCTGGAAAACTAATAAAACACTTGCCACTATCCAATGAAAATTATTTTGCAGCATGGCAAATTCTCAAGGAACGCTACGAAAATCCGAGATTAATTGCAAATGCGCTGTTATCGAATCTTCAAATCTACTCGGGCAATCAGCTCATTCGATTGACTCAGCTGCGAACATAAGATCACTCCACGACACAACGTGTGAATGTTTAAAAGGGTTGGAGAACATTGGAATCTCAACCACAGGATGGGATTCCTTGCTGTTGTTTATTCTTATACGCAAGCTGCACAAAAATACGCACGTGCTATATGAGCAGAAATTAGCTCATCCAAGGCAACTTCAAACCATCGAAGGGCTCATGAATTTATTAGAAAATAGATTCCAATCCCTAGAAGCGCTCGGCTCCAAGACCAAGGCAGAAAACGAAAAACGGTCAGTCTCCACAAAAGCTATGACGGCAGTAAACACCAACAACTGCATTGCTAGCAACGTCTGGCACTCACTTTTTGCGTGCAAAACTTTTCTGACATTCAGCCCCGAAAATGGACTGAAACTTATTCAAAAGCATTCAAGATGCGTAAACTGCCTACAAGCACACCATTCGTCGAAGAATTGCACGAAGTGAACCTGCAAACATTGTTCCAAAAGGCACAATACTTTGTTGCAGCTCGACAAGAAGCAAGACGCGGCAGAGAAGAAAGCAGATCAAAGGCAAAAATTTGAAGCCTCATCGTCCACTACGAAACAAGGTATTTTGGCAAGCCAGGAAAGTGAAGCATCTTCTTTGATGACGGGTATAATAAATCCACGATCGAAATACATGATACTCAGTACAGTGGTTGTTACCATCCAAGGGAATAATGGTACCTATACAACCTGCAGAGCTGTTTTGGATTCAGAGTCCCAAGTAAATTTGATATCGGAACGGATTTGCAAAGGGCTCCAATTGACCAAAGATTCCAGTAATCTAAAAATACTTGGCATTGGAAACGGGCGTCAGCACATAACAGTGAGAGTAAATTTTCTGTTAAAATCGCAGATCACGGCATTCACTATAAGAGTGGAGGCATATTTACTTCTCCACATAATAACCCAACAACCATCGAGGGAGATCAATGTGAGTGATTGGAAGATTCCCGACAATATAAAACTAGCTGATCCCCATTTCTATAGACCAGATAGGGTAGATCTGCTACTGGAAGTAGAATTTTACTATTAACTCCTATCAATAGGCCAAATAAAACTAGGAGAGAACCTTTAAATTCTGCAAAACACTGTTCTTGGTTAGATTGTTGGCGGAGGCATAGGTGAAACGAGCGGCAATAACGTTATTTGTGGAGTTGGCATTGAAAACGAGGCAGTTTCACAACAAATCGAACGGTTTTGGAACTGGGACAATTTGCCTCGAGAGGAGCAACACTTATCTCCAAGTGAGAAGCAATGCGAGGCTCATTTTGCCCGCTGGACAAACCGCAAAGCAAATGGCAGATATGAAGTCTCATTGCATTTCAGCGCTGATCCATCCACTCTGGGTGAGTCAAAGGATTTGGTTTTGCAAAGGTTTCACAGTTTAGAACGCAAGCTATCTTGTCAGCCCGAGCTCCAGCAAGAATACACTAAATTCATGGATGAGTATTTAGCCCTGGGCCATATGGAAGAAATCACTGAAGTTCCCAGGATAGATTACTATCTTCCTCATCATTGCGTTACCAAGCCACACAGTGCCACAACTAAAGTCCGGGTAGTTTTCGATGCATCAGCGAAAACAACATCCAACGTTTCACTAAATGATATTTTCCTTGCTGGTCCTACAGTTCAGGAGGATTTGTTTTCTTTATAACTACGTATCAGACAAAATCGATACGTGCTAACAGCGGACATTGAGAAAATGTATTGGCAGGTCAATGTTAACCCAGAACAAAGAATCTTCTAGCTAATCTTTTGGAGACGTTCTCCCACAGAACCCATGAAACAGTATCAATGGAATACAGTAACTTATGGGACTCAACCAGCATCATACTTAGCAACAAAATGTTTAGTTGATCTAGCAAGGAAAAATAAGTCAATATTTCCGTACGCATCTGCAACGCTACTTAAAATATGTTACGTCGATGACATCATGACTGCAGCAACAGCTTGCCAGAATAACGGCAAACTCAGTCAGAGCTCAAAACTCTACTCTTGCAAGCTGGATTCAATATAAGAAAGTGGTGCGCGAACGACGCACGCCTCCTCGATCAAATTCCGCCGCAAGACAGCCAACTATGGCTCGATTTCAACGAAGACAGTGATGACCACATCAAAACGCTAGGCTTGACATGGTCACCAGCATCTGACGTATTCAGTTGACAACGACTAAATCAAATAAATATACGAAACGTACCGTCGCTTCAGATATATTTCGAATATTTGACCCTTTAGAATTCGTAGCCCCAATTGTTACGACTGCAAAAATACAACTTCAAGCTATTTGGAAATTCAAGCTGGACTGGGATGCTGCCTTGCCTATGGAAATGCATACACGATGGTCAACATTTCATGACGAACTAAAGACGATAGAAGATATCATCATACTACGACACATATACTCCCACGGCCTACCAAAAGCAAAATAGCTTCATATATTTTCGGATGCTTCGACTCAAGCTTTTGGTGCTGCCGCATACATACGCTCTGTCAAGTAGGATAACACTATTGTTGATCGACTATTATGTGCCAAATCTTGTGTAGCACCCATCAAAACGATCACCCTCCCCAGGTTAGAGCTTTGTGCAGCCAAACTGTCTGCAGACCTGGCAGATCGTATCAAGCATATTCTCAACATGACCAACGTCCCAACGTATTACTGGACTGATTCTCAAATAGTTTTATCCTGGATACAGCCACAATCCTCAGATTTTCACACATTTGTTGCCAACCAAATTGGCGCAATCCATGAACTTTCAAATCCGGAGCAGTGGTGGCACGTAGATACAAAAATGAATCCAGCCGATGTTTTAACGAGATTCATGGCACCGAGCACACTCAAAAGCTGTAATTTATGGTTCTTCGCTCCGATTTTTCTACACGGTTGCGAAAAGGAGTGGTCAGTGGCCTATAACGCGCACGTAGACTCCACCAATGATGTTGAACGAAAAATAACATCCCTAGCAGCAACGCCTTCAACCAACTTCGTTTTTGAAATTGAGTATAGAAACTCGTTTGGAAGATTGTTACGGATAACTGGATACATAGTACGTTTAAAAAACCGGTGCAGAAAGTGGAAATCCGAGCAAGCAAATTCAGCTCTCGTACTAACCCAATTGGAGAGGCAGCAAGCTCTACGCAAAATCGTCAAAGTAATCCAATCAGAGGATTTCAAAACAGAAATCAGCCACTTGCAACGGCATCATCGAGTGCATACATCGAGTCCATTTAACAACCTCACCCCATTCTTAGACGAACACGGCATTTTAAGAGTTGGAGGGAGATCAGATGCAGCGAGTTTGTCTTTTGAAGCAAAACATCCTATATTGCTACCACACTTGAGCAATATAACAAAATTAATAATGGAGGACATTCATCGGAAGCATTCACACGTGGGGCTCTAAGGTCTTGAAGCTCTTACGAAGCAAAAATGTTGGTTCATCAAATGCAAAACATTAGCAAGGTCTATTGCGCACAAATGCATAAAATGCAGCCGAGCCAATCCCAAGTTACTCACCCAAATAATGGGGAACCTACCAGCACCAAGGGTACAACCTGGACGGCCGTTTGTTGATACCGGGGTTGATTTTTGTGGCCCTATATACTACTTCTTCCAATTTAGAGAAAAAAGGCCACAGAAGACTAACATTGCAGTTTTTTGCTGTTTTTTTATTAGTAACGAAGGCTGTACATTCAGAGTTGGTCTCTAATTTATCCACCGAAGCCTTTTTAGGCACCCTCAAAAGGTTCATTGGAAGGCGTGGCCACTGTTGGAGAATCTACAGCGATAATGCAACAAACTTTGTTGGCGCGAGGAACCAGCTGCAAGAAATTTCAGCCTCGATTTATTCAGACTCAGCTCAAAGCACCATTACCAACCAATGCAGTGAAAAAGGCATCGACTTTCATTTCATACCTCCTAGGGCCCCCCTTTGAGAAACCGCTGTGAAATCCGCCAAGGAACTAATGAAGAAAACGATTGGACCAGTTTCACTAACGCACGAGACGCTACTAATCATTTTGGTAGAAATCGAGGCGATTCTTAACCCAAGGCCCTTGACGCCACTTTCTTCTGACCCCAATGACCTAGCCGCATTAGTTCCAGGGCACTTCCTCATTGGTGAACCACTGATTGCCCAAATTGACTGTGACACAGAAAGCAAGAAAGGCGGACTGCAACCAGCCCGGCGAGAAATAAGCAACATCAAGCGTGAGTTTTGGCAACGATGGTCCAAGGAATACGTACATCTTCTGCAAAACCGTTACGGATGGAAAACAGCAATGACAAACGTACCGATTGATACGATTGTTATCATCAAAGATGATAATACACCCGTTATGAAATGGCCTCTTGGCCGAGTAATCCGCACCTATAAAGGCGATGACGGATTTGTTCGAGTTGTCGATCTGAAAACTGAAACCACTACCTTGACTCGGCCTACACATCGACTCGCTCCATTACCCTAAGAATCCGCAACTGCCACAGGAGCTCAGAATTCAAAGTTGGAAATCGATGAAGGGGCTCGAAATCAGATTGCAATCTCCGCTACACAGGATCATCCACCTGGTCGAAAGCAATGCTGCCCGAGCGATACAAATTGTCAAGTAGAAGGTTCACCCATCAAGCCGAAAAACTCAGCCGTGGAGCCTTACTCGCAACTTTATTCGGCTGCATACTAGTGCATTCCTGTTACGCCAACCCAGCCAAATTAGAAACACAGCGATTTAACAACAAATTCGGAGTTAACTTTGAGATTACTGGGACAATTCTTCATGTCACTGATGAATGGAAAATGATCGTGTACTACGACCTATCCCCATATTGGGATGAGATGACCTCTCTTTCAAACGGAACAACAGCCCAACGGCAACTATGCGACCTAGTTATGCATAAATCAAATTGTGAACACCTGATTCTCCAATTTGAGCAAGACCAGCTTCAGCTCAAACTCGATAATAGTCTTTTTACGACTAAGAGAATGAAACGAGGTGCACTCGATGTTGTGGGAAATCTTGCTTATTCATAATTTGGTGTACTAGACTCGAAATACGCAGATGAAATGTCTACCACGATCAACAATATCAAAACTGATCAACACCTTTTAATGAAGTTACTGAGAAATCAAACATCAGTTATAGATTCAACCATTAACCTGATAAAAATGGATCAAAAAAGCGTTCAACAAAAATTTGGCAGAATAGAACAAAGGATTAATTGGATACTGCAAAGGATTAACATTAAACCCAACAAAAGATTTTCCAAACATTAACCAGCCTCGGTCTTCAGTTGGTAGCAGCAAGCGCCAATTTACACTGTACAATCAACTGTCCTTGATGTATTGACCAACGCTCATCATGGAACTCTAAGTCCTCTACTATTATCACCACATCAGCTTCATGAAGAGTTGAAAAATATAAGGACTAAATTACCTCCAGGAGAGCACCTCCCTGGGCACGACGAGGATCTATTGCCATTATATCGGCTGATGAGGACCGCTGGAAGTATAATCAACAATTAAGTCGTATTCACAGTAAGAATACCCCTTACTGACAAACGCGATTACCAACTGCTCAACTTGACTCCTTTACCCGTAATCGTCAACCAAACGCTGGTTTCAATAAAGCTATCAACCAAGCTGCTTGCCGTTAATGCGCATCGATACACTTATTTTACAATAACTGAAGCCGAACTGAATTCATGCCTAACCATCGAAGATCACTCCTTTCTGTGCAAAAAAGCAGGTCCTTTATATCACACTGGTGCCCAAATTTCATCTTGTGAAATGAACCTGTTGACAGCTGAATCTACGCAGGCTTGTCAAACTGAAATCATCCCATTGAAATATACCTGGATTCAACTTCCTAACAAAAATAAGTGGATTTTTGGATTGACTCAACGGATGCGATTACAAGTGGTTTGTGGAAACCAAAATTTTAAGCTACAACTAGACGGAGCCGGAATACTGACCCTGGACCCAGATTGTGTAATGAAATACGATTCCATTACCATTTCAGGGCACAACATCGTCTCAAGTCAAGTCAACAGCTCATTTAAGGCCAGAAATCGTGTGATTGAAATTCCATCACCTATTCCAACAATTTTACTTCCTGCAAACGACGAGGAATATCAACCACAACGAAATCTGTTGAATAACTTACAACAGACCCTAGGCAAGAAGACTTTTGAGTTTCCAACTTGTACAAGCCATCAATATGTTTCGTATCACGCCATTCCTGGTTACGTATCAATCATGCTGATCTTGGTTATTATGACTGGAGTATTCTGGAGGTGCCGAAACAACCGCGCCAGGCAAAAACCTATTCCAGCACCTCAAGCAAACAAAAAACCAGACTTTTCAATTGAAACACAACCGTAATCTTGAACGACGTTCAACGCGGGGAATATGTTCATCATCATCTTCATTGTTTTTCTTCATCAAATTCAAACATTCAGAAAACAAAGACATAGAATTAACGAATTCCCATAAGCTACCAGACGCGTCGTCACCAAAACTCACTAATTGCTTACCATTTTTCGTAATGCTCGTCAAGTTCATAGTTACTTGCGCTCGTGCACTTTTTTTCTTGCATTAGATTTAGCAAAACACTCTAATTGTTTACTATTTCTCAAGTTCATAGTTACTTGCACTCGTGCACATCTTTTCTTGCATTAGATTAAGCAAAACACTCCAATTGTTTACTATTTCTCAAGTTCATATTTGCTTGCACTCGCGCACATCTGTTCTCACATTGCATTTTGGCTATGCGACGCTCAGATTGCTAGGCAGTCAAGTGAATGCATATTTTGCTGACGACGTGGGAATTTTGTTTGGTTAGTTTATGCTAGCAAGTATGTGAACTGTATATATATATAAAGAACTGAAAGTAAATAAAAGTTGTCTAGTCTGATACATCATTCGTTTTATTCACCATAAAGCTGCGAATTTGCCATTTGACATCAAGGTACAAGTGCCGTTGTTGTTTTTAATCATCATATCTTTTACGAGGAAATCACGGCTAGGAGTGCCGTATTTATCCAATCAAGAATACAAAAAAAAATTCACGCAATATTTCGGTTCAAGTACCGACGGTATTAAAATAAGACTAGCCCGGATTGTCAAAGGAGACACCCCGTAAATAATATATATATATATATATATAAATATATATATATATATATATATATATATATATATATATATATATATATATATATATATATATATATATATATATAGATATATATATAGATATATATAAATATATATATAGATATATATATATATATATATATATATATATATATATATATATATATATATATATATATATATATATATATTTATACAGTTGTATTCATGAAAATAGAAGTGCAGCACCTCACAGCATTAAATATTTATGTTTCGACAAACTGAACACTGCAAATTGAACACGTGTTCATATTTTTCTAAGAATAGCATGCAACGATGAGAATAGTTATAAAATTCCGTAAGTTTTGCATTGGTTTGGGTAAGTTTTTGATTACTTTTGAGTGATGCACCGAAATTTGGCTGTTCATTAACATAGTGGTGCTCGGTGTGAGCGGTTGAAAAACAATTATAATAATTGATTAGTACAACAAAAAACGTCAATAGTAAGTGTAATTTAGCAATGAATATTTTGATGATTGATATTCATTGGGTTTGTATCTATTTATTATTCTAGTAGCAACTCATGTGGTGGAATATGCACGCAAAACCTGCACGATTCTTCTACTGTTCTTCGAACATTAGTGTTTCAAGCGGTTCAGGTGCGCTAGAGTTTTTTACATATTGCTAAAATGTGAAACATTCATTAATTCACTGATTTTAATAGTCAAACAAATATTTAGAAATTTACTTATCTCATAGGGGCGTTAGTCCTTCAGCAAATTACTTCTAAGTTCAGAAACTGATATTGGCTGCGTTTAATTTTCATCCAGAGTAAAATTGGTATCCTGCATGCATAATTAAACGATCCAGAGTAGCACGCGAGTTTTTTTCTATCAGACAGCTGCCATTTCAAAATTTGAACTGTCATATAACAAACGCCGTTTTCAAATGTATGACTATTTATCCTAGTTGCCAGGGTGCCATGGAAATTTTTGAAAATTTCAACTATTCCAGTTGACATGGCTTTTCGAAATACGTTCCACAGAGAGTACGGGTACGAACTCCACTGAATTTACAAGTGTTCGTACTCTGGATGTTGTTGTTGTTTCGTGTGCAGGTCGATATCCTGCACTACTCTGGATGATTCAAACTTTCATATTATGGACATCTAACAAAAAAATAGGTTACAAATGAGGATTTTGTTCATGGCTGGCAACCCAACATTATTTATATTTCTTTGAAATTCGATGCACTCATCTGATATAAACGAAATTCACAGCATCGATTATTCTTGTGCCAAGTTAAGAAAGCGTTGTCACCATTTTGCATGTTCATCACATTGAAACTTCCTGATACTTCGTACACAATTTCAAATGCTATACATTCTCAAATGAAAAAAAACCCTAGCGCATCAGAACCGCTAGAAACACAAATCTTCGAAGAACAGTAGAGGATTTGTGCAGATTTTGAGTGTGTATTCTACCACTAGCTGCTTTTCTAACTTAAGACTAATATACCCCTAATAATAATAGACCCTAAGCTAATAAATTTTCGATGACTTCATAGAAAGTTACAGCAATAGAAAGAAGTCTGGGGTTGCCATTCGAAAAACTTGCAGACTTAAGAAAATTTAAACATTGTTTACTTATTTCCATTGCAAATGTTCGCGATGGAATACTTATTGTAAGCGTTAATTGGTTCGAAAATAACAAAAACGCCTCGTGCTGGCAGCTCTTTGCTAGCACCGAAACCAAAAATATGTCACATCTGCCTAACTTTGAAGTCAACTTGCTCTTCGAATTTTGTATTGACGCAATCACTGCATTGGAGGTTATAGGAATACAAAAAAAGGGCTACCATTCAATAAAGTTTTCAAATTTTCTAGATCCTAATATTTGGTGCTTATTTTCACTACAAGATCAATACGATAAGAAAACTCTATGATAAAATCGCTTACTACAGACATGCCAAAAATATACAAAAACGAACATAGCTGGCCAATCTTTCATTGTTTTTCCAACTAACTTTTTATCAAATATTGCCTAAAGGAAGTCAAATTTGCCGTTTTAATTTCGTTAAGATTCCATGACTATACTGGAAGCTATAAAGCAAAGAGCATTATTTCCCTGAGCAAATTTTCAAAATTTGAGACACCAAAACTACCATAGCTAGCAGTTGCAATCGAATTCCTGAGCCAAATTTCTACCAAACGAATGACTGAATCAAAATTTGAAAAGCAAAAAGCAGTTATTTTTTTTTTAAGAGTTTTTTTCAAAATGGCACCACTGGTACAGAATTGCTCGAATTTAAAAGTTACTCCATTCAGACTTTGTCCTATTTAATACCAATACATGCTGTAAATTTCAAATGTATTTAATTATCGGATCGTGAGTTCCCGTGAACCGAAATTTTTGACGCTTAAAAAATAAGTAAGTTGAGAGAGGGTTACCGTTCTTGCCCGTAGTAAGATTCCAATTGATTTACTTTTGCATGTAGACAAAGCAAAAGATTTATATATGAGTTGCGTTTTTTTCAAAAAAGCGGCAATTTTTCAGGAAAGTCGATGATTTGAAGGTTGTTACTTTCAGCGTACCAATATGTCCTGAAAGTTTTATAATGATTTGATAGCTCTGTCAAAAGTTATCGCAATTTAAACATTTTCAAATTTTTTCGACCTCTCTTTAGGCACCTAGCGCACGCATGGGGTTAAAAAATTCCAACACATTATCCGCTTCACATTTAAAAAACGTTCGAAATTAATTTTGTTAACTTAATTTTTGCAAAATTTATTTGTGGACGGCATAAAAGGTATATTAAAAACATCACTAAAATAGCCGTCGGTGCCAAATGGCTAAAGATTTTAAACTTTTTATGAGTATCTTGAAATGTTCAGTTCAATCGGATAATGCGTTCCTATTATTCCGTACACAAAATGACGAAATAAGTTTCGAACGTGTTTTAAATGCGAATCGGATAATGTTTTGGAATTTTTTAACCCCATGTGTGCGCTAGGTGCCTAAAAAGAGAACGGGACATTTTGAAAATTTTTAAATTGCAATAACCTTTGACACAGCTGTTTGATCATTCCGAAATTTTCAGGACATGTTGGTATTATTAAGTTGTAAATTTGTGTAACTTTTAATGAGCGTGTTGGCAACCCTGTAGTTAATGCAGGCACTGAAAGTGAAAACCTCCAAATCATCGTCTCTCTTGAAAAAATGCCTCTTCTTCAAAAAAAAGCCCCTCATATGTAAATCTTAAGCTTTGTTTACATAGCCAAAGTAAAAAATTTGATATGGTAAAACGGGCACGCCTGGTAACCCTTGCCCAATTTAATAATAGTTTTAGCGTCAAAAATTTCTGTTCACGAAAACTCACGATCCGATGAGCAAAACTAATTGAAATTTACAGAGTGTATTGGCCTTAAATAGGACCAGGTCTGATGGAAGTGAAAATGAAATGCGGGCGATTCTGTGTCAGTGGTGCAATCTTGGAAAATCACTGAAAAAGATAACTGCTTTTAGCTCTATAAATTCCTATTTAGATGATTGATTTTGACGAAACTCACACAGTAGTTGAACCTTACTTTAAACCACGTTTTAGAGATATTTGGTCAAAAAATTCGGTTGGAGCTGCCAGCTATGATAGTGTTGGTGTCTTAACTTTGAAAAAATAAAAATTTGGACGTGAAAACATTCAAACCATCGAATATACTAAAAAATGCCCGTATCTTACAATGAAACCAATATGTATCTTAATCTTATGATTTGTCTACACGTTCGAAGTAAAACTTTGGAAATTTCATGTCAATTTTACTACGGGCTACCGTTCTTGTCCGACATGAAATTTGCAAAGTTTTACTTTGAACATGTAGACAAAGCATAAGATTTAGATACATATTGGTTTCAATGTTAGATACGGACATTTTTTAGGATATTCGATGGTTTGAATGTTTTCACGTCCAAATTTTTATTTTTTCAAAGTTAAGACACCAAAACTATCATAGCTGGCAGCTCCAACCGAATTTTTTGACCAAATATCTCTTAAACGTGGCTTAAAGGAAGGTTCAGCTACTGTGTGAGTTTCGTCAAAATCAATCATCTTAATAGGAATTTATAGAGCTAAAAGTAGTTATCTTTTTCAGTGATTTTCAAGATGGCACCACTGGCACAGAATCGCCCGCATTTCATTTTCACTTCCATCAGACCTGGTCCTATTTAAAGCCAATACATTCTGTAAATTTCAATTAATTTTGCTCATCGGATCGTGAGTTTTCGTGAACAGAAATTTTTGACGCTAAAACTATTATTAAATTGGGCAAGGGTTACCAGGCGTGCCCGTTTTACCATATCAAATTTTTTACTTTGGCTATGTAAACAAAGCTAAAGATTTACATATGAGTGGCTTTTTTTTGAAGAAGAGGCATTTTTTCAAGAGAGACGATGGTTTGGAGGTTTTCACTTTCAGTGCCTGCATTAACTACAGGGTTGCCAACACGCTCATTAAAAGTTGTACAAATTTACAACTTAATAATAACAAAATAGCCTGAAAATTTCGTAATGATTAAATAGCTGTGTCAAAGGTTATCGCAATTTAAATCTTTTCAAAATTTCCCGTTATCTTTTTATTCACCTAGCGCACACATGGGGTTAAAAAATTCCAAAACATTATCTGATTCGCATATAAAACACACACGAAATTTTCAAGATACTCATAGAAAGTTTAAAATCTTTAGCCATTTGGCACCGACAACTAGTTTTGTGTTGTTTTTATTATACCTTTTATGCCGTCCACAAATAACTTTTGCAAAAATTAAGTTAACAAAATTAATTTCGAACGTGTTTTAAATGTGAAGCGGATAATGTGTTGGAATTTTGAACCCCATGCGTGCGCTAGGTGCCTCAAGAGAGATCGAAAAAATTTGAAAATGTTTAAATTGCGATAGCTTTTGACAGAGCTATCAAAGAGAGCTATTAAATCGTTATAAAACTTTCAGGACATATTGGTACGCTGAAAGTAAAAACCTTCAAATCATCGACTTTCCTGAAAAATGGTCGCTTTTTGGAAAAAAGGCAACTCATATATAAATCTTTTGCTTTGTCTACATGCCAAAGTAAATCATTTGGAATTTAATTACGGGCAAGAATGGTAACCCTCTCTCAATTAACTTATCTTTTTAGCGTCAAAAGCTTCGGTTCACGGGAACTCACGATCCGATAATTAAATACAGTGTAATGATACACCATCACCATGCCTGAAATAAATCGAATCAAAACAAATAAATCAAAACATAAATTATGCAATTCACTAATATCGGCTACGTAATGACAAACAAATAAATCAAAACAAAAATTATACAATTCACTAATATCGTCTACTTAATGGAATATGAGCTAGCAGACCACACATATTGTATAGGTCAAGTACAATGCAGTATACTTGCGCTCAACTGACCATATCACATTTCTGTGACTGTGAATATCCATGCCATATGATATATTCGAATGCGATATGAATTCGTGTTGCGATTGACATAATTCTTGTTGTCACCATGGCACGCGACCCAAATATCATGTATTTGGTTTCAGTATGAATGAGCGCACATGGCAATAATTCTTGTGCATGTTGATTGAGTGGCGCTAGGAATATCGGTTGAGCGTAGCGTGAGAAAATAGAACACGTGTGATTCATGTAGAATATTGTGTCATAAGAAAATATATGCGTTGATGATATATTTCAGGGCATGCTGAGTTTTAGTAATAAAGTAGGTTAAATTATGTTTGTAAAATCGTATATAAGGAGTTGTAGAATTAATGGAAAATAGATTCGATCTGAGTATACAGACTAGAGCAGTTGTTTTACTCTGAATCTGCTCTTGCGAGGTTTTCTTGCAAAGCAAATAGAAAGCACGGCAAATGTTTAAGGGTAGCTTAAACATGGTGCCAGTATTAACTGCGGCCTCGCCGCTTTGGTAGGTTGATTCAGTTTTAACTTATTCTCTACTCTTGAGTCTAAGAAACATTTCCTCCACACAGTAAGGACCCAACAGAAGCATCCCCAGGCCCGTCTACAATATTGTCTCTAGACAATCAACATATATCCCATCAACATTTATTTCAACAGTTGAAATTTACAGCATGTATTGATATTAAATAGGACAAAGTCTGAATGGAGTAACTTTTAAATTCGAGCATTTCTGTACCAGTGGTGCCATTTTGAAAAATCACTAAAAAAAATAACTGCTTTTTGCCTTTTAAATTCTGATTCAGTCATTCGTTTGGTAAAATTTGGTTCAGGAATTCAATTGCAACTGCTGGCTATGGTAGTTTTGGTGTCTTAAATTTTGAAAATTTGCTCAGTGAAATAATGTTCTTTGCCCTATAGCTTCCAGTACAGTCATGGAATCATAACGAAATTAAAACGACAAATTTAACTTCCTTTAGGCAATATTTGATAAAAACTTAGTTGGAAAAACAATGAAAGGGTTACCAGCTGTTAAATTAAAGTTAGCATATTAATCAATTATATCAAAGTAGATTTTGTATGATAAATCACTTTAATTTTGCTACATGATAAATTACCTTAATTTTGCTGCAGCTACCACAATATATTAAAGCTTACTCAACAATTAATAAAGCCTTATCACCTTGATAACAATTTACTCAAATCAAGTTATTTGCATCAAATTTCTTTCTATTCAATTTTGTCGATGCCAATGACAGTCAATGAACTTTGTGGTCAGCAATATTTCCTTTTACAGTATTTTTACTTATTTTGTACTAAATCGCAATCGACATGTGAAGTTTCATATTGCATGTGTAAGCACAAAACCATTGATTTTAATTCAAATGCAATATGAAGCTTTTAATTGGAATTTATGTTTACGTTAAGTATTTTGTTAAGATATAAAGAAGAAATGATAGCAAATAAATTCATTCAGTTTTAAGCGATTGAATCAAGCGTTTTATTTAGAGATTGTGTCAATTCACGTAACAGCTATACGAGCTTGTTGCAATTGATTTTCAACAAAAGTAACAGGTAAATGTGCGTGTTGCAATTAGTTGAAAAATCTTTAAATCTAATAATTAACATTTTTTGGCGACCGTGGCAGGACTCCAGTACAACAAGTTATAGGCGCTTGTTCGTTTTTATCAGGACATCAGGACTTCAGTACAACAAGTTAAGGCGCTTTTTAGTTTTCATCTGAACATCCAGTACAACAACTATAGGCACTTGTTCGTTTTGAACCATAAGGACATCTTTGATTCGTCTTCGTGGGAATCCGGAATAGTCAGCAAGTATAAGTGATTGGTGGTTATAACAGAGTAGTTGTGTTCAACAAGTGTAAAGTGCTTGTTGGTCGTAATATTTTGGTTTATATTCAACAATTGTAAGTGCTTGGTGATTATAACGGTGTAGTGGTGTTCAACAAGTGTAAAGTGCTTGTTGGACGTAGTATTTTGGTAAATATCAATAAGTACAAGTGCTTGTTGGTTTTTTAGATTCGGATCGATATAAAAAGTGCTTGTTGTATTGATCAGCAGTAGATCAAAGGCTGTAAAAGAAACGCACTGTCGTCAGGCAAAAATACAGTAGTTGACATATAAAAAGGCGTTCAAATAAACGCAATGGAGTTAAGCGATTTGTTAAATCGGCAGCAAGAAATTGGAAAGACCATTGAACAAATGGCATCCAATTTCAAAAAGGACTCGCTTGCAAGAAAAACGAGTGAATATGCGGATAAAAGCATGAAAAGCCTGACCGCATTGTGGAAAGAATTCACTTTGAATCATGTGAGGCTGGTCAAAGCAAGTATTCGACATTACCAAGAACCATATTTCATAGAGAACTACTTTGAGGAGATGGAGAAATTACAATCTCGTTTCCGATCATGGCCTACTGATATCGGAGGACCTAGCCAACAAATGGGTTACTCGTCAGGAGCATCAAATGAAGTGGTCTACGAGCCACTTAGAACTGCTAATGGAGCAGGTTAACAAATAATAGAACGATTGTTTCGAAAACAAAACAATCTGGAATTAACCATAAAGTATTATCTGGCCGCTTTTGATCGTGAAGGAGACCAAGTGCATAGTTCGCACAACTATCAACCAATGATTTAAAGACTGCTAGCTTATGGGAATGATCTCAAAAAAATTCCCAATTTGATAATGGAAGAATCGTCGGAAGATATTCTAGAGAATATTGAGAAATTTCATGAGCTGCAAAGGCAATTACAAGACAAAATTGTTGACTTGCAACAACGGCTCGATCTACCTCAATCAGTAATGGGATCGCAGCACGTTTCGTTACACAACCGGATCAAGCTACCAAAGTTAACGTTACCAGTTTTCGATGGTGATTATTTATTATGGACTCAATTCCATGGCCTGTATGTGCACCTCATACACACGCAGCCATTAAGTTACACTGAGAAGATGTTTTATCTGGCAAGCAACCTAAGTGGTGAAGCAAGGGCTTTGATCAAACACTTGTCAGTCACATCTGACAACTACGAAACAGCATGGAACAGCATAGTTAGTCGGTACAATAACACTAGGCCGATAGTAACAGCTACATTAAACAAGCTTCTTAATCAGCCCCCAATCAATTCAGATTGTGCAAATGACGTTAAGTCGCTTCACGAAGTCACCAAGGAGTGTTATCTAGCACTCACAAATCGTCAGATTGCCGTGGACACATGGAATCCAATCTTTTTGCATCTTTTGCTTAAAAAGTTGGACAAATATACGCACACTCTCTATGAGCAGAGTTTAGCAAACCCGAAAGAGTTCGGAGTCCTTGAGGTTTTTCTGCAATTTCTTGAAGGTCGATTCCATACACTGGAAACAGTGCAGAGAGATGAGCTATCGAAGCGTCAACGGCCTCCTGGCCATCAAAAATCAAAGAGAGTTTTAACAGCAAGCACCCAACAAGATTGCTTGTCCACACCACAGCAGCACCATCGACTATTTTATTGCAAAGAATTTCTTTCTTTGAAACCCGATAAACGAGTACAATACCTCATCAAGACATCGCGATGTCTGAATTGTTTAAAAACCGGGCACTTCACATATCAATGTACTTCTCGTGGCTGTTTAAAATGCAACAAGAAACATAACACGTTGGTTCACCTTCCAAAATTTTTGAAGACGAAACAACCAATGGACACTACGTTATCAGAACCTCCATCAAGTACGAATACTGCTACGCTGACCACCAACATTGAAAGAGCCAAACCTGGATACGTGCTACTTGGTACAGTGGCAGTCAGAATTTCCGTCGGAGAAAACAAGTTTATAACGTGCAAAGCCTTATTAGATTCAGGATCTCAGATCAACATAGTTACGGAAAAGTTGGCCCAAAAACTCGGAATCAAACAAACGCGAAATTCTGTAGTGATAGAAAGCGTCGGCAATACAGTTCAACGAGTTTCTGGTAGGATAAATGTTCACGTAACATCAACCAGTACCAACTTTGCTGTGCACATGGAGGCATTTGTCCTGAAAAAGATAACGGAGATACAGCCTGCTGATCACATTAATACTCAGTCTTGGCCTATTCCAACAAAATTTCAACTAGCCGATGCAAACTTTAACCAGCCTGGCCGCATAGATTTGCTTATTAGAGCGGAGTTTTATCATCAGCCCATCCTACCAGAGAAACATACAATGAGCACTGAGCTACCGATTCTTCAAAATTCTTTGCTGGGCTGGATTGTTACTGGAAAAGTGGTCGATTCAGATATTAAAGCAAATGACTGCAATATTTGCACTGCTTGTGACACAGATACCAATCTATCGAAGCAAATAGAACGATTTTGGCGCCTTGAGGAAACTAACATGAAACATCACTTCACAGAAAGTGAGGAAAGGTGCGAGAGACAGTCCAAACAGGAAACATCTCGTGATGTTCAAGGACGTTTTGTTATTAGACTGCCTTTTAAAGAAGAAACCGATTGCTTGGGTGAATCAAAAAATACGGCATTAAGAAGGTTTTTTGCATTAGAAAGAAGATTAGCAGCAAACAAGGACGTCAAGAGGCAATATGTAGAATTTATGAACGAATATCTACAGCTTAACCATATGAAGCCGGTGAAAATGGCTGAACTGAGCCCACCATACTATTTTTTACCGCACCATTTTGTGTGTAAACCAGATAATACAACTACTAAACTGAGGGTTGCTTTCGACGCTTCAGCAAAAACAACAAACATATCACTTAATGATGTTCTTGCGAAAGGACCCGTTATTCAAGACGAGCTGTTCTCTATACTGCTCCGATTCAGAATGCCTCGCTTCGTGCTTACGGGAGATATAGAATAAATGTACCGCCAGGTATTGTTACACGATGACGATCAAAGATATCAGCTGATATTTTGGAGGAATGACGCTGAGGAAGAACTCAAGTGCTATCAACTTACTACTATTACTTACGGCACTACTTCAGCTCCTTACTTAGCCATCAAAAGCTTACAAACACTTGGAGAACAACGATTAAAGCAATACCCTCTCGGATCAAAGGTCGTTAAATGAGGTTTCTACGTGGAAGATGTTATGACGGGTTCAGATAGCATAACAGAAGCCTTTCAAATGCAGACAGAATTAATTGCATTGTTGAAAGAAGGTGGTTTCCGGCTGCGCAAATGGTGCGCAAATCATCCTCGTCTGCTTGAACGATTCCAACCTCAAGACATGGAAGTCGTGCTAAACTTCAACGACGACTCAGATGAGCGTATTAAAACGCTTGGATTAGCCTGGTGCCCGAAGCAAGATGTCTTTAAAGTGAAACCACATGTACCCGTCAGAGACAGAATCACAAAAAGAACCGCATATTCAGATATAGCGCACATATTCGATCCTTTAGGAATTCTTTCACCTGTTGTAGTTATTGCCAAGTTGCTACTTCAACAAATGTGGACGCTCAAATCTGATTGGGATGACCAACTTCCATCACAACTAGAATTTCAATGGAGAAAATTTAGGAGCTGTCTGGACCACCTAAAAGAGTTTGCATTTCCACGAAACGTTCAACTGCACACCTTTGCTGACGCATCAGAAAAGGCCTTTGGTGCAGCAGTTTATGTACGGTTTTTCACCAAGGACAACCTGCTACTCGTAAGGTTACTTTGCGCAAAGTCGAAAGTAGCTCCTACAAAGAAGGAGACCATACCGCGTTTAGAGCTTTGCGCGGCAAAACTTACGGCAGATCTATTCAACCGGGTTAAAGCAGATCTCGATCTAGGTAGTGTCGAAGAATTTTTCTGGACGGACTCTACAATTGTGCTGGCCTGGTTGATTCAACCATCATCATCTCAGTAAACTTTCGTAGCTAACAGAGTAGCTACTATTCAGAGATTGACAGTTGCGAAAAACTGGAGGTATGTCGAATCCCAAGAAAACCCAGCTGATGTCCTATCCAGAAGTACAATCCCTTCGAAATTCAAAAATTGTTCTTTATGGTTTTATGGTCCAGTATTCTTACATGGAGTTGAATCATCTTGGCCACCGGCATACTCTCCTCATACAATGAAAACACTTTCAATAGCTATAACACCTAACTTGACGAGTACAATTAATGGGATTGAGCATGGAAATTCATATGCTAAATTACAACGCATTTTTGCATACGTCATTCGATTTTCGAAGAGATTAAACATGCAAGTAACAATCATTTATTTTGTAACCAGCAGCATCCAATCTACAAAGCTGGATTTGGGCCCAACCAATGCGAAATAAGTCTTTTGAATCGGGAGACAGACAATGACAGCTGCAAGCTACAGCCAACCCCCATAAAGGCCCATTGGATTCAGCTCTTTGCGTCTAACAAGTGGCTCTTCTTCCTTTCCACGCGAACGACAATCAACGGAGTATGCAACGGCGAGCCCACATAATTAATGTTACATGGCTCAGAGATCATCACTTTAGGAAGCGGCTGTATTATAAAACAGCCTCGCTTAACCATTCAGTACCACAAGAAGTATTCAAGCATAATCCAACTATCTTATACGGCTTCCATAAATTTCACTGCACCATCAACGGACCCTCCAATCGAAACGGCGACAGTGCCTCAGATGCCAAATATCCCTATTAACGAACTGGACAACATGCATAAAAAACTTAAAGATCAGGAAGTTTTTGACGACAGCATTGGTCTTAACCAGCACCATATACACCACTATTCAGTTGGCTACCTCGCTCTCGGACTAACTCTGTCAACGAACATTTTGATATACTGCAAATTCGCAAAGCGAGATCCTTCGCGACACAAACCATCTGCGTAACCAGCATCTTCATTCAGAATAGAACCTGACACTCTCAATGAATCTTGAACTAGTGTTCAACGCGGGGAGGATGTTAAAATATAGTTAGCATATTAATCAATTATATCAAATTAGATTTTGTATGATAAATCACTTTAATTTTGCTACATGATAAATTATCTTAATTTTGCTACAGCTACCACAATGTATTAAAGCTTACACAACAATTAATAAAGTCTAATCACCTTGATAACAATTTACTCAAATCAAGTTCATTTGCATCAAATTTCTTTCTATTCAATTTTGTCGGTTCATTACTTTTTGCTTGCATATGCATTCAAATTACCGTTTTTATAAATTCTTCGAGACAGTCAATGAACCATGTGGTCAGCAATATATCCTTTTACAGTATTTTTACTTATTTTAAACTAAAACGCAATCGACATGTGAAGTTTCATATTGCATGTGTAAGCACAAAACCATTGATTTTAATTCAAATGCAATATGAAGCTATTAATTGGAATTAATGTTTACGTTAAGTATTTTGTTAAGATATAAAGAAGAAATGATAGCAAATAAATTCATTCAGTTTTAAGCGATTGAATCAAGCGTTTTATTTAGAGATTGTATCAATTCACGTAACAAGTATACGAGCTTGTTGCAATTAATTTTCAACAAAAGTAATAGGTAAATGAGCTTGTTGCAATTAGTTGAAAAATCATTAAATCTAATACTTAGCACCAGCTATGCTCGTTTTTGTATATTTTTGGTAAATCTTTAGTACGCGATTTTATCATAGAGTTTTCTTATCGTATTGATCTTTCTTTGTAATTTTTCAAGATGGCACCACTGGCACAGATTTGCCCACAATTTAAAATCGCTTCTTTCAGACCTGGTCCTACTTATGTCCAATGCATTCTGTAAATTTCAGTTGTATCTGCTTCTTGGTTCCTGAGTTCCCGAGAACAGAAGTATTTGATGTTCTTGTCCGACATGAAATTTCCAAAGTTTTACTTGGAACGTGTAGACAAAGCATAAGATTTAGATACATGTTGGTTTCATTGTTAGATACGGACATTTTTTAAGATATTCGATGGTTTGAATCTTTTCACGTCCAAATTTTTATTTATTCAAAGTTAAGACACCTAAACTATCATAGCTGGCAGCTCCAACCGAATTTTTTGACCAAATATCTTTAAAACGTGGTTTAAAGTAAGGCTCAGCTACTGTGTGAGTTTCGTCAAAAGCGATTGACTAAATAAGAATTTATAGAGCTAAAAGCAGTTATCTTATTCAGTGATTTTTCAAGATGGCACCACTGGCACAGAATCACCCCATTTCAAAATCACTTCCATCAGACCTGGTCCTATTTAAGGCCAATACATTCTGTAAATTTCAATTAATTTTGCTAAACGGATCGTGAGTTTTCGTGAACAGAAATTTTCGATGCTTAAAATATAGGTAAATTGGTTAAGGGTTACCAGGCGTGCCCGTTTTACCATATCAAATTTTTAGCTTTGGCTATGTAAACAAAGCTAAAGATTTACATATGAGTGGCTTTTTTTTGAAGAAGCGGCATTTTTTCAAGAGAGACGATGATTTGGAGGTTTTCACTTTCAGTGCCAGCATTAACTACAGGGTTGCCAACACGCTCATTAAAAGTTACACAAATTTACAACTTAATAATACCAAAATGTCCTGAAAATTTCGTAATGATTAAATAGCTGTGTCAAAGGTTATCGCAATTTAAATCTTTTCAAAATTTCCCGTTCTCTTTTTTTAGGCACCTAGCGCACAAATGGGGTTAAAAAATTCCAAAACATTATCCGATTCGCATTTAAAACACGTTCGAAATTTATTTCGTCATTTTGTGTACGGAATAATAGGAACAAATTATCCGATTGAACTGAAATTTTCAAGATACTCATAAAAAGTTTAAAATCTTTAGCCATTTGGCACCGACGGCAATTTTAGTGATGTTTTTAATATACCTTTTATGCCGTCCACAAATAACTTTTGCAAAAATTAAGTTAACAAAATTAATTTCGAACGTGCTTTAAATGTGAAGCGGATAATGTGTTGGAATTTTTTAACCCCATGCGTGCGCTAGGTGCCTAAAGAGAGGTCGAAAAAATTTGAAAATGTTTAAATTGCGATAACTTTTGACAGAGCTATCAAATCATTATCAAACTTTCAGGACATATTGGTACGCTGAAAGTAAAAACCTTCAAATCATCGTCTTTCCTGAAAAATTATCGCTTTTTGGAAAAAAGGCAACTCATATATAAATCTTTTGCTTTGTCTACATACCAAAGTAAATCATTTGGAATATTCCTACGGGCAAGAACGGTAGCCCTCTTTCAATTGACTTATCTTTTTAGCGTCAAAAGCTTCGGTTCACGGGAACTCACGATCCGATAATTTAATACAGTTGAAGTTTACTGCATGCATTGGTATTAAATAGGACAAGGTCTGAATGGAGTAACTTTTAAGTTCGAGCAATTCTGTACCAGTGGTGCCATTTTGAAAAATCACTAAAAAAAATAACTGCTTTTTGCCTTTTAAATTCTGATTCAGTCATTCGTTTGGAAGAAATTTGGTTCAGGAATTCGATTGCAACTGCTAGCTATGGTAGTTTTGGTGTCTTAAATTTTGAAAATTTGCTCAGGGAAATAATGCTCTTTGGCCTATAGCTTCCAGTACAGTCACGGAATCATAACGAAATTAAAACGGCAAATTTAACTTCCTTTTGGCAATATTTGATAAGTTGCAAAAAATATGAAAGGGTTGCCAGCTATGTTCGTTTTTTGTATATTTTTGGCATATCTTTAGTAAGCGATTTTATCATAGAGTTTTCTTATCGTATTGATCTTGTAGTGAAAATAAACACCAAATATTAGGATCTAGAAAATTTGAAAACTTTATAGAATGGTAGCCCTTTTTTTGTATTCCTATAACCTCCAATGCAGTGATTGCGTCAATACGAAATTCGAAGAGCAAGTTGACTTCAAAGTTAGGCAGATGTGACATATTTTTGGTTTCGGTGCTAGCAAAGAGCTGCCAGCACAAGGCGTTTTTGTTATTTTCGTACCAATTAATGCTTGCGTAAAGTATTCCATCGCGAACATTTGCAATGGAAATAAGTGAACAATGTTTAAATTTTCTTAAGTCTGCAAGTTTTTTGGGTGGCAAACCCAAACAGTAACTTTCGATGAAGTCATTGAAAATTAATTAGTTTAGGGTCTATTATTATTAAGGGTATATAAGTCTTAAGTTAGAAAACCAGCTAGTGGTTGAATACACACTCAAAATCTGCACAAACCCTCTACTGTTCTTCGAATATAAGTGTTTCTAGCGGTTCTGATGCGCTAGAGTTTTTTTTTCATTTGAGAATGTATAGCATTTGAAATTTTGTACGAAGTATCAGGAAGTGTCAATGTGATGAATATGCAAAATGGTGACAACGCATTCTTAACTTGGCACAAGAATAATAGATGCTGTGAATTTCGTTTATATCAGATGAGTGCATCGAATTTCAAAGAAATATAAATAATTTTGGGTTGCCAGCCATGAACAAAATCCTCATTTGTAACCTATTTTTTTGTTAGATGTGTAGTGAAAATGTGCTTGGGATTGACCTTAGCACAACTTAAAACCAGACCGAAGTCCAGAACCAAGGGTGTTTAGGTCTGAAGTGGGATGGCTGATGCCATTCAAGAGGCAAAACAAAAAAAAAATTGCCCCGAGAGCAGGGTTACCTAGAAATGGCCGTGAAGGCCCCTCGTCCGCATAAGCGGAGCACCCTTTAACCAACTCCGACGGATGCTGGGGTGCCACTTTGCTAGCTCACTGCGGCTGGGGTGGTTTGCTCTCCAAGAAACGGGAAGCTACTTAATATTCATCCGTCATGAATATGTAGCCGCAAACTGATAAGTAAACATATCCAGGGACAAAAAGGGGCATAATTCCGTAAAGGAAACCACCCAGGCTCTGCAACATGGGCTAACTAAGCATACCCAGCGCTCGTGACAACGCACGGAGCCAGAAAATTGAAAATCTGAAAAAGGAAGAAAGTTGGAAAAAGGCTACCTCTCTTTTCAGAGGAACCTGGATTAGACCCCCGATGGTAGTGGAGCCCTGACCCCGATGGTCTGGAGTCCACAACCCTCTGAAACTGGCCACAAATTACAAAATTCAATCAAAAAAAAGCTAATACAGGAACTGAAACTAAATATGTATGGCCAGTATCCCTCCCTTAAACGATGCTGAAAATCAAGAAAAATACTATTTATGAATCATTTATAGGCCAGCCAGGCCATGCGCGGACCCTGAAAAGAAGAAAAACTTCTTGGGCTTTCGCCCAATAAGAAGGCCAGAATTTCAAAATTTAACAATCCATTATTATTATACCGTTGATATAGTAAAAACCCTGCTAGTACTTAAACAAAAAACTACAACTGAGTAGCTTCATCTCCAAACCAACAATTTAAGCTTCTTGGAAACGTATATGTAAGTGTACCTCTATATAGGTATCATAAAAACAATTCTTCTTTTTACTAATGTTCGAAGAACAATAGTATTAAACTCGTTTCGCCGAAAATTCATATTGCTTTATATATATACATATATATATATATATATATATATATATATATATATATATATATATATATATATATATATATATATATATATATATATATATATATATATATATATATGTATATATATATATATATATATATATATATATATATATATATATATATATATATATATATATATATAAATCAGCAAAATGATAAAGGAAGATGATCTCTGGAGTGGAAGATTCGATTGAGCTGAAATTTTCGGAGAACGTAGATGTATATAGGATCCATGACTTTCTCAAATTCAGATATCCTAAACTTTTTGGCGGCGGCGAGCGTTTTAGTGAAAATTTTGAGGAACTCCTATATTTCCAAGCAGTGTAAATTTTTGTTAAAGAAAAGTATTGAAAATGAAAACTTATTATGTTCTAAGCTTGTCTATGATAAAGAATTTGAAATTTTGAGCCGTGTGTGGGTGCAGGGTGCCTAAAAGTAGGCAAGGATTTTTTTACTAATGTTCGAAGAACATTAGTATTAAAATCGATTCGGCCAAAAATTCATATTTCTTTATATATATATATATATATGTACAAAAAATTTCAGTGAGATAATCTCGGGAACGCGCCGTTCGATTGAGCTGAAACTTTCAGGATACATTGGTGTATATGCAGAATAGGTCCAGGTCTCTTTAAATGTCAGTTATTGTAAACCTTTTCGCGCCGGCGGGCATTTAAGTGATATTTTTAATATACCTATTATTTCGTGCACAAATGATTTTCGCAAAAATAAAGTTAATAAAATAAATTTCTAACGTGTTTTACATATGAATCGGATAATGCTTTGGAATATTTTAACCCTATGTGTGCGCTGGGTGCCTAAAAAGAGGACGGGAAAATTTGAAAATTTTTAAATTTCGATAACTTTTGACAGAGCTATTCAATCATTACCAAATTTTCAGGACATATTGATATTATTTAGTTGTAGATTTATGTGGCTTTTAATGAGCGTGCTGGCAACCCTGTAGCTAGGGCAGGCACTGAAAGTGAAAACCTCCAAATCATCGTCTCTCTTGAAAAAATGCAGTTTCTTCAAAAATAAGCCTTTCATATGTAAATCTTGTGCTTTGTTTACATAACCAAAAAAAAAAAAAAGATATGGTATAACGGGCACGCCTGGCAACCCTTGCCCAATTTACCTATATTTTTAGCATCAAAAACTTCTGTTCACGGAAACTCACGATCCGATGGGCAGAATTATTTGAAATTCACACCATGTATTGACCTTAAATAGGACCAGGTCTGATAGAAGTGATTTTGAAATGCGGGCAATTCTGTGCCAGTGGTGCCATCTTGAAAAACCACTAAAAAAGATAACTGTTTTTAGCCCTATAAATTCTGATTGAATCGTTCGATTTTGACGAAACTTACACAATTGCTGGACCTTACTTTAAGCCACGTTTGGTAGAAATTTGGTCGAAAAATTCGATTGGAGCTGCCAGCTATGATAATTTTGGTGTCTTCATTTTGAAAAAAAAAATTTGGAAGTAAAAACATTCAAACCATCGAATATTCAAAAAAATGTCCGTTTCTTACAATAAAACCAATCTGTATATAAATCTTATGTTTTATCTACACGTTCAAAATAAAACTTTGGAAATTTCATGTCGGACAAGAACGGTAACCCTCTCCCAGTTAACCTATATTTTTAGCATCAAAAACTTCTGTTCACGGAAACTCACGAACCAATAATCAGATACAGCTAAAATTTACAGAATGCATTGGACTTAAGTAAGACCAGATTTAAGCGATTTTGAATTGTGGGCAACTCTGTGCCAGTGGTGCCATCTTGAAAAATTACAAAGAAAAAAAACTGCTTTTTGCCCTATGAAATGTGAATAAGTTACCAGATTTTCATGAAATTGACACAGAAGCTAAACCTAACTCTAATCTCTGTTTGGTGAAAATTTGGTTGAAAAATTTGATTGGTGCTACCTGCTATGGTAATTTTTGTGTCTTTGGTTTTGAAAATTCGCTCAGGAAAATAAAACTTTTTGTACTATAACTTCCAGTGCAGTCATGAAATCAATACGAATTTCATACAATTAATGAAACCTGTCATAAACATTATTCAGGCCAAATTTGGTTGAAAAGACACGATAGGGTTGCCAGCTATTGTTGGTTTTGTGTTTAATTGCAATATCTTTATTAAGCGGTTTTATCGTAGAATTTTCAAATGGTAATGATATTGTAGTGACAATAAACAGCAAATATTAAGCTTTCGATCATTTGAAAAAACTCGCTGCAGGTAACCCTAAATTTCTTTATACTCCTATAACTTCGAATGTAATTAAACAACGTGAAGCAGATTTGATATATTCTTGGATTTGATACTGGCGAAAGGTTGCCAGCACGAGTCGGTTGTGCTACTTTTGTATCAATAAATGCTTACAGTTAGTATACATACCGGAAACATTTACAATGAAAATAAATAACCGATGTTACAATTCGCAAAGTTCTGCAAATTTTTCGGATCGCAGCCCCAAACACCAACTTCAGTTACAGTGCTGCAGGCACTGAGCATTTTCTTCATTGATGTTATATGAGATGCTGCTTTCAAAATTATGTGAAATAAGCAACTGATAACGAATATAATTAACCCGTGTTTTGCTCTCATAAACGTTGAAATTCATGCCAGTGGTAATATCTGAAACCTTGCACCATATGAGTTATAATGCATTCTTAAGACGAAAGTAAAACGTGGCATTTGAAACAGTTTGGCCGTAATAAGCAGCACATGTGGTGGAATATGCACTCAAAACCTGCACGATTCTTCTACTGTTCTTCGAACATTAGTGTTTCTAGCGGTTCAGGTGCGCTAGAGTTTTTTTTAAATTTTGATTTGTCATTACTTGTAAGAAAAACAATGGATCATCGTAAAAATTACAGAGCGTATTGACGTTGACTAAAATATGGCACATATAGATTTTCAGCATAAAGCGAGTAATCCTGTAGCTGTGGCAGGCTGCTGAAAAAAAATCCTTCAAATCATTGACCTTCCTGAAAAATTTATGATTTATGACAAAAATTTAAAATCCTTGATAAATTTTATCTTTTGTCCTTCATCTCAAGACAAAATTTTTAAAATTCCGATTTGCATAAGAACGGCAACCCATCACCAAATTACCTCTATTTTCAGCACTCGAAAGTTCTGTTCACGAGAACTGACGACCGGATAACTCGATCGTAATTAAATTTACAGCATATGTTGATATTAGCTAATACCATTTCTGGTAGAAGTGATTTTGAAATGTGAACAACCCTGTGGCAGGGGTACCATCTTGAAAAACTACTGAAAAAAAAACACATCTTTTTGGCCTATAGCTTCCGATTCAGGCATCAGATTTTAACAAAATTTACACAATATGTGGATGTTACTCTCTGTAACATTTGGTGAAAATTTGGTTGAAAGATTAATATAGCGCTGGCAGCTGTGGTGATTTTTGTCTCATAAATCTTGCAAATTTGCTCAGCAAAATAAAGCTTTTTTCCCTATAACTTCCGGTTTTATAACTTCGTCTATAACTTCCAGTGTAGAAATCAAAACGAAGTTCATGCAGTAAATGGACCTTAATGTAGACCAAATGTCGTAAGAATTTCGTACAAAAATCATGAAAGGGCTGCCAGCTATGATCATTTTTGTAATTTTATGGAATTTCTTTACTGAGCGATTATGTCATTTTCTTTTCGGGTCGAATGGTACCATTTCCTACCTGATTATATAAATCATTCTTTTCTTCCTGTTTGTTTCTTTTTACTAATGTTCGAAGAAGAACATTAGTATTAAAATCACTTTGGCCAAAAATTCATATTTCTATATATATATATATATATATATATATATATATATATATATATATATATATATATATATATATATATATATATATATATATATATATATATATATATATATATATATATATATATATATATATATATATATATATATATATATATATATATATATATATATATATATATATATATATATATATATATATATATATATATATATATATATATATATATATCATCACAAAATTTCAGTGAAAAAATCTCAGGAACGCGCCATCCGATTGAACTGAAATTTTAAGGACACATTGGTGTATATGTAGAATAGTGCAAGGTCTCACAAAAAGTTAATAATCTTTAACCCTTTGGCGCCGGCGGCCATTTTAGTGATATTTTTAATATACCTATTATTCCGTACACAAATAAGTTTTGCAAAAATAAAGTTAAGGAAATAAATTTCGAACGTGTTTTACATGTGAATCGGATAATGTTTTGGAATTTTTTAACCCCATGTGTGCGCTGGGTGCCTAAAAAGAGAACGGGAAAAATTGAAAATTTTTAAATTGCGATAAGTTTTGACAGAACTATTCAATCATTACGAAATTTTTAGGACATATTAACATTGTTTAGTTGTAAATTCGTGTAGCTTTTAATGAGCGTGCTGGCAACCCTGAAGCTAGGGCAGGCACTGAAAGTGAAAACCTCCAAATTATCGTCTCTCTTGAAAAAATGCCGCTTCTTCAAAAAAAAGCCACTCATATGTAAATTTCGTGCTTTTTTTACATAGACCAAAAAAAATTTGATATGGTATAACGGGCACGCCTGGTAACCCTTGCCCAATTTACCTATATTTTTAGCATCAAAAACTTCTGTTCACGAAAACTCACGATCCAATGAGCAGAATTAATTTAAACTTGCAGACTGTATTGGTCTTTTATAGGACCAGGTCTGATAGAAGTGATTTTGAAATGAGGGTAATTCTGTGCCAGTGGTGCCATCTTGAAAAATCACTAAAAAAGATAACTGCTTTTAGCCCAATAAATTCTGATTGAATCGTTCGATTTTGACGAAATTCACACAATAGCTGAAACTTATTTCAAACTACGTTTGGTAGAAGTTTGGTTGAAAAATTCGGTTGGAGCTGCCAGCTATGATAATTTTGATGTCTTAGATTTGAAAAAATAAAAATTTGGAAGTGAAAACATTCAAATCATCGAATATCCTAAAAATGTCCGTTTCTTACACTAAAACCAATCTGTTTAGAAATCTTATGTTTTATCAACACGTTCGAAGTAAAACTTTGGAAATTTCATGTCGGACAAGAACGGTAACCCTTTCCCAGGTAACCTATAATTTTAGCATCAAAAATTTCTGTTCACGGGAATTCACGAACCAATAATCAGATACCATTGAAATTTACATTATGCATTGGATTTAAGTAGAACCAGGTCTGATAGAAGCGATTTTGAATTGTGGGCAACTCTGTGCCAGTGGTGCCATCTCGAAAAATTACAAAGAAAAAAAAATGCTTTTTGCCCTATGAAATGTGAATTAGTGACCAGATTTTCATGAAATTGCACAGTAGCTGCATCTTACTTTAAACTCTGTTTGATAGAAATTTGGTTGAAAAATTCGATTGGTGCTGCCAGCTATGGTAATTTTTGTGTCTTTGGTTTTGAAAATTCTCTCAGGAAAATAAAACTGTTTGCCCTATAACTTCCAGTGCAGTCATAAAATCAATACGAATTTCATACAATTAATGGAACCTATTATAGGCATTATTCAGGCCAAATTTGGTTGAAAAGCCACGATAGGGTTGCCAGCTATTGTTGGTTTTGTGTTTGTTTGCAATATCTTTATTAAGCGGTTTTATCGTAGAATTTTCAATTGGTAATGATATTGTAGTGACAATAAACAGCAAATATTAAGCTTTCAATTATTTAAAAAAACTCGCTGCAGGTTACCCGAAATTTCTTTATACTCCTATAAATTCGAATGTAATATAACAACGTGAAGCAGATGTGATATATTCTTGGCTTTGATACTGACGAAAGTTTGCCAGCACGAGTCGGTTGTGCTACTTTTGTATCAATAAATGCTTACAGTTAGTATTCATACCGGAAACATTTACAATGAAAATAAATAACCGATGTTTCAATTCCCTAAGTTCTGCAAATTTTTCGGATCGCAGCCCCAAACACCAACTTCAGTTACAGTGCTGCAGGCACTGAGCATTTTCTTCATTGATGTTATATGAGATGCTGCTTTCAAAGTTTGGTGAAATAAGCAACTGATAATGAATATAATTAACAAGTGTTTTTCTTTCATAAACTTTGAAACCCATGCCAGTGGTAATATCTGAAACCTTCTACCATATGAGTTATAATGCATTCTTGAGACCAAAGTAAAACGTGGCATTTAAACAGTTTGGCCGTAATAAGCAGCTCATGTGGTGGAATATGCACTCAAAACCTGCACGATTCTTCTACTGTTCTTCGAACATTAGTGTTTCTAGCGGTTCAGGTGCGCTAGAATTTTTTTTTTCTAAGCTCTTTTGAGACCATCCCAAAAGTCATGTATGAAAATTTGATATAATTTAGTTATTTAGTTTCTTTTCATTCTCCGTTGTTGTTCCTTTTCGTTATATTAATTAGTTAATATTTATACATTTGAAATAAGTTATTCGGTGCATGTTTCTCATACTTGTTTCTAACAGCTACTTTTAATTGAGTTCAATACAAATTCAAAAAAAATTTTTTTTTTTTTGTTTATACATTCCATTTCAACTTTTTGGGCAACGTTATTTTGTTTTACAGTTGAATTATGTTCTAATCGTTTTAATTGCGTAGTCGAAGCAATAAATGACAATCGCTCTCCTAGTGGCGCAATGTACTTGTATGGCATACGGCTAGCACTTCAACTGGAAGTGAACCTCTGCGTCGCGATAATAAAGATTCAATATCCGAATTGATCGATCAGATCGCCTGAAGCAATACCATGCGGACGAACTACTACTAGCACCGCCTTAAACAAACTGCAATAGCATCTTATGACTTTTTACGAGCTAGTTGAAATTCAAAATAGAGTCATGTATTGCATGGTATGTATACTATCTATCTAAAAGATGTTTTATGGTGCAGAATGGAACGTACCCTGTGCCATTCCAAGAATATACTACATAATATTGCAAAAGTGTACGCAATAAGTATTCGACGCAAAACCACAACCACTCGAAGCAAGGCGATTACGCTAATACCGTCGCTTAGGCAAACGTTCGATGCCCTCACGTACCTTCCGCGCTCTATTTTTAAATCAACAATAAAATTCAAAGTGGATTGGTATTCCATAAAATTTCAATTATGTCTTAACATATTTATAAACGAAAATCAAATTTATACTTAAACGTCATAATGCTAGTAATATTGTCTCACTCGAAATTAATGATTCTATACACCGATGCCAGACGTTAAAACAAGAATTAATATTAAATGTCAGCCAAGTTGCCAGTACGATTCACTGCGATTACTGAAGTACATATTTGCGTATTTCTTCATTGCCTTGTCAAATCTCGTGTAAAGTTAGAATTCGTGTCAACTAATATGCATAACATTTCACTTTCCCGCGACACAATATGGATTTAACCTTAGCGGTTCCCTTGGTTTCAATTCAATTGATCTCATTTCTCGTTCAAATACTTTCGGAAGATTAAAATTCGATCGAAAATTTAAATACGTTAATGCTTAAACTTATTGTTTACTTGTTTCAAAAGGGGATTTGTTTGACGTTAGTGCGCTACAGATCTGTTTCGAATTTGTCTTAAACTAGATTTTTCATACAATTACTTGATCCACAACTATCCGCGTCCCTTTTGCCCGTTTCGCCTGAATTCTCACCGTCCGTGCTAACACCTTCCGGGTCTAAACTTTCGAATGAAGTTAAATTATTATCGGTTGCTCGATCGACGCAGTTTGATTAATATAATCGAATGTCAGCTCTTCGCCTGCCCCAATTCTTCGAACAGCAAATAGCGCAAGGCGCGGTAGAAACGGGTCTAGACAATCAGCCCAAGCCGCCCACACGCTGCAGTTTGGATCGCATGAGTGATTAATAAAGTGCGATATGTTTCCATGATGCGCTGCGTAAATAGTGTATAAACAATCGTTATCATTAAAGTCAAGATCAAAAAGATATGTCCGTCCGGCTGCATCGTAAATTTTTCTACGTCCACCACTTTGTTTTTCCAAGGAATCCACACTCACACACTGATACTGAGGAACCGTTCATGAATTGTCAAGTGACCTCAAGCTTTTCAGATTTGGCACGACACGATTTCACAAGATGATGTTAGTTGAAGGTCACCGGAGTCTTAACTTAGAAACCGCCATTTCCAGACTGCTTTTGCAGAAAAATGATCAGAGGACGTATGTTTTTTCACACTTGGAACTTAATCACGCCAAAGACCAACATAAGTAAGCAGTCCGTTAAATCCGCTCGAATCTCATTTGAAGGGATGTGCAGCGTTTACATTTTATGGACATTTAAAATTAACTTCACAATACGGATTCGTTATGCATTATTCGTGCGTTTGCTTTATCACCCGTTTCACGCACAAAAAAGATGCACTTCACTGGCCCATCATTCAGATGGAAATTCTACTTGAAGATGACTTCCTTGTTAGCACATCACTAGAACATACACACAGTTCCAGAGTTTTAAAGATTACTTTATTGCATTTCACTTTACTGCAGTACCGATTGTAAACTCACTATTTTTAACGACCGTTGGTAAAGCACATTCTTGGGATTCATTCACCTTTGCTTTTCGTCTTTGGTTAGAAACGATGGAATTTTCTCGAAATGTTTTAATTACATAATAGACGCGACCACCCGCCACGCCAAAAGCGGCCACCCGACGCTACTAATCTCCGAAGACTGTCTCGAAACGAAGCAATGCATCTCGCAATGCGCGATCGAACAGCAAAACAAAATTCCGTCAGGAATTTGGTTGCTGAACGAATTCAATAATAAGGTCGATGGGGACTTACGGGATCTTATTATTGTTCAAATTGAATTTCGTTTTCAATTTTAAATTCCTGTAGCAGCTCCGAGCACGTACAGTGTGAGTCGGAAGTAAGTGTCCAGTAATTCCACTGAAATTACTGGATGCTACAACACAGATGTTTCCATAAGGGCAAGTGCGTGGAAAGAGCTGAAGGATGGATGTAATATGTGAAAGACAATGACGTGAACAGGTGATTATGTCGTTTACTATCCAATCATTTATACATATCGCGTGAACAAGTGAGTGAATTAAAGGGGAAAATGCAATTAAAGGAAATCGTGAACACGTATATTGAGTTAATGATGAAAGTATCTTTGGTAGAGGAAATGGTGAACCAGGTGAACATCTCTAGATACTTTCAAATTGGGGCAGGAGTGACACCTGAAATAGGCTCAAATGGACGATCTCCAAATAAAGTTAAGAAACAAATCGTGAGCTTGTGAACTCAGTGGGTATATCACTAAGTAATGTCTTTCGCGTGAAAGACGCCCACTGATCGTCCATTTTGATCGGCGAGCTGGTAGTAGGCACCGCCGATCTTCTTTATTACCTAACTAGGTAAGAGCTTCTGGTCCAGCTTTGCATTGTAGTGCGCGGCTGCGTCACTTTGCCGGAAGTTGCGCATGTAGACCACTTCGCCAGGCTGGTATGTAACCAACCTGGAACGAAGGTTATAGGCTTTTGCATTGCGAGACTGGGCCTTGATGGTGCGGTCGCAGATGGTCTGACGTAGGAGTGCCAGGTGGTCAGGAGGTGGCAGAGTAGTTTCGAGGTCATCCAAAAGATGGAGTTGCCGCAGTAGGTCGTAAGTGCGGCCATGGGTGACCATTGGTTGCCCGAAGATTGTCTAATAGGGCGAAGTCCTTACTGTCGCGTGAAGGGCTGAACGCAATTCACAGGTGATTTCTGAAAGTTTGGCGTCCCATTCCTTTTGAACAGGATCGACATAAGACCGGATTGCTGCCAGTATGGATCTGTTAAGACGTTCAGAGGTGTTATATTGAGGGGAATATACGGCGGTGAAGGTGTGACCGATACCGATAAAGAAGACCGAAATTGCACACCGTTGTCCGATATGATGGCTTCTGGAACTCCAACAAGATGGAATATCCTCTTCCTTAAGATTTCCACTACTGCCTTCACAGTGCATTTACGAAGCGGCTCGATAAATGGGAACCGCGAGAGATGGTCTAGGATGACGAGGGCTCCTATGTTACCAGATTTAGACCTAGGGTAGGGGCCTATAATGTCGATATACAAGCGTTGGAATATGCGCTCGGGTACAGACTGAAGCGTCATTGGTGGTCGAAAGGTGTGTGAAGGAGCTTTGGTGGTTTTACAGGTGAGACATGATCCCACATATTCATTAGCTTAAGCGGCCATCCGTGGCCAGTAAAACCATTGCCGTAATCGGCCGAGGGTTTTGGCCACGCCACCATGCGCACTCAAGGGTGGATCATGAGCTCTCTTCACTAATTCTACCGTCATTTCTGACGGCACCCACAACTTCCAAGCCAACTGGTTTTGAGGTCCGTTTCCGGTCGCATATTCGGTTTGCTTGTATACGAACCCGTCTACTACTTTAAGGTCCGGCAGTTGGTGTGGTATAAGAAGCACTTTTGAAATGCGGCGAAGTCAAATCTAGCTCCATTGGAGTCTCCTCGCATTTCGCCGGCATCAACGCCTCGGCAGAGAACATGCGCGACAAGGAGTCCGGCACTACGTTTTGGCTTCCCTTTCGGTGTGTGATGGTGAAGTTAAACCCTTGGAGTTTAAGGGCCCACCGGGCTAAGCGACCATTTAGATCCGGTTGGTGCATTAGCCATTTTAGGGAAGCATGGTTGGTCACAATTTCGAATTCGTGACCTTCCACATAGGCACGGAACTTCTTGATTGCCAACACTGCTGCCAGACATTCTTGCTCAGTGACGGTGTGATTTCGCTGAGCGGGATTCAATTTGTGGGACATATAGGCGACGGGGGCTTCGTCTCCTTCTTCCGTCCGTTTCACTAGCACGGCACCTACTCCATGTTGACTTGCATCACATTGGATGGAGAAGGGCCTGTTGAAGTCGGGGCTGTGCAACACTGGAGCCGAAGCAAGGCTCACTTTCAATTGCTTGAAAGCATTTAGCCTCTCGTCAGTCCACACAAATTGAGTCCTCCTCGAAAGCATGTCTGTCAGTGCGTTTGACAAAGACGCATATTCCCTGACGAAGCGTCGATACCAGCCGCAGACTCCCAAAAATCTCCGCAGCTGCTTCGTGGTCGTTGGAAGAGGGAAATCCATAATGGATCTCACCTTGTCAGGGTCTGTCCGGATCATTCTATTACCAACAATGTGGCCAAGGTAATTTACCTCGCGCAAGAGGAACTTGCTCTTCCCACATTGATGGTAAGGCCAGCTTGTCGCAGATGGAATGCGACCTGGTGCAGTTCCTTCAGGTGTTCATCGAAGGCCTCGGTTATTACCAACAAGTCATCCAAGTATACGAACCTTTGGTGCTTTAGATGCGGGGGGATCACTTTGTCCATGAGTCGCGATATCATTTGAGGTGCATTGCACAAGCCAAACGGCATCACGACGAAGTGAAACAGGGGTCGCCCAGGCACAATGAAAGCCGTCTTCTCCCTTGACCGTTCCTCCAAAGGAATCTGCCAGAAAGCATCTTTTAGATCCAGGCTCGTAATAAAAGTGGCCTTAGGGAGTCTGCTTAAGATGCCGTCTATAAGTGGCAAGGGATAGGTGTCTTTCACTTTGACCGAGTTAACCTTTCTCGCATCCAAGCACAGGCGTACCTTGGAGGGCTTGACCACTAGGGTCACTGGCGAGGACCACGCGCTCTGGACTCCTCGATCACGCCTAGCGCGAGCATGCGGTCAACCTCTTTATACAAGAGCTTTTCGACAGCTGGCGAAACAGAGAAGTGTCTCTGTTTAATTGGTTTTTTATTTGGCGATCTGCGCTGTTTTGCCTTAACTCTCTACCGCGAATGACGGAAAGCTAGCAATCACAGACGTAAGTCTGCGACGCTGCTCCGGTGTGAGAGGGTGGGCGTGATCGTCGAGTTGTTCGAGGCTACTAGTGGTGTTGACTTGTTGGGATGGCGCGAACAGGTCTTCTGCCAAGGCGAATCCACGCACGAAATCCACTCCCAGATATAAATTTTGGCTAAGAGTGGGGATTATCTAGAGCGTCAAGGACTTGGTAGCTCCCCAGAACGTGGTGTCGGCTGACACTCGGCCTACGGCTTGATGATGTGTGCCGTCTGCAGTCTTCAACCCGAGAGAAGCTCTTTTCCAATGAAAAGCGTTCCTCTCGAGGAATGACTTTGCCAAGTCACGGAAGCTCCCGTGTCGATCAAGCCTGCCGTTTGTTGGCCAAACAGCAGAACCGGTGCTTCTGGACGGACGTCACCTGAAAGCACGTCCATCAGAGTGGCACAGTTGAGCTGGTAACGCCAATGCCCAAAGCGAGAATAGAATGCTCTCATCCTCAGCATTGAGCGCTTGGGTTTGGAACGATCATGTTTTGGTCGTGCAATTTTAGAATTAAAGATTCGGTCTCGGACCGCCGTATATTTCTGCCATCTTAGCTGGTATGGCAGAAAAGCCAAAGATGTAGGAGGCTCTGCATGTAAGTGTGGCATCGAAAAGTTGTTGGTTTCCCCACACGTCTGGATTCCAGTATTATTGGTGGCTGGGCCATAGGATGTAGGTGTTGCGTCACTCGTTCTGTCTACCTGCTGGAGCGTGGTGGAGATTGCTTGCTCTGGGGGAGGCGTGAGATCTTGTTCCGCGCTCCCTGCGGTAAGTTTTTTGCTTGGCAGTTAGCACAATTGGGCTTGTACGTATCTGCCTTTCCGCAGCCATTACAAAAGATGGTTCTGGTCTCCATGCAATCATCAAAACGGTGTCCCACTTTCCCACAATTCCAGCATGTAAGCAGGACTGCGACTGCTTCCACTCCATGCTCTTCAGGTGTGTTCTCTGACTGGTCCAGTGGGTCTTCTTCACGCAATTCTTCCGCGGAATTTCTCCATTGTGAGGGGCGGCGTCGACCTCTGAGCTCCATTTCGAAGTTTTCCGCACGGATGACGGTCTGACGAAGCAGGCGGATGGAAGGAAGATGAATCTGAAGCAGACCACGACGAAAGTCTGGCAGTAAATTGCGCCTTAGCATGTCAGCCAAGTTAGCGTCTGCGATGGGGCGCTGTAGGCGGTCGACTAGCTTGTATATTTGAAATCGTCAAAAGTTTCATGGGGTCGCTGTTTCCTCCCTCTGATTTGTTCCATCAGGTCGGCATCCGTGAAGCGATCCCCGAAATGATCGCTCAGGGCCGACTCCAGATCCCTCCACCTAAAGTCGCGTCTGGTCTGGTGGAACCAATCAAAACCAATCAGCGGCTGGTCCAGTCAACAGGAGGTGCATGTGCTGGCATAGAATATAAAAAATTTCCACCCAGGATATTCCTTGTGAGAGCCGCTACCCTGTAAATAGAAACTTTAACTGGTACAGAGGATTCGCGACCCGAGAACTTGAGGCCCCACCCACCAATGATACTAGCCACCTTATCGTGGTGAACCTGTACATTGTTGCCACGAGGGGTGCGAGGTGAGTAGGAACGCTGCACGGGTACGAACGATTGCGCGCGAGGGTTAAGTCTCGGCGACTCTACATTCCCAGTCTGGGACGGAAGGTATCATTGGGCCATGCGCTCCAGCATCGCACGCATGCCGCTCTGCAGATCGAAAATTTGTTGCTGCAGTCCGCCTAGTTCTTGGTGCACTATAAAGCGCACTCCGGCGGCTTCTGAAGTTACGTCAGATATTGGGGACACTTTCGATGACGGGCCAGGTGGCTGAACTAAACCTTCCGCCCCCGACTCGTCGTGAAGATCGAAGTCCCTGATGTCTAATTCTTCGGATCGCATGCCTCGGGTTTTTAGTCCCGGCCGCTGCGACTTCAGCCGAGCCCCTCGTGGCATAGATGCTGCAGCAGTGGGGGCCTGTGTGGCTCCTTAGGGGAGACTCAGTGGTCCATGGCACAGCGGGCAATCCATGTGGTGTTTAAGCCATTCCTCCAGGCACGTTTCGTGAAAAGTATGTCCACATTTCGTGGTATACGTGGCCTGGGCAGTAGTGAATGGTTGCTGGCATATGGAGCACTGAACCTCCACTGTGGTGCCAGTTAGGTCCTCACTACTGTGTCTTAACGGCATTGTGTCAAGTTAGAGAAAAATGTTGGGTTCTGAAAATTCAAAAAATTTGATTTTGCACGATAACGTGACTAATGAAATGATTACGCTTATAGCTAAGTGTGGCCAAAGTGCCAAGAAATTCAGAAATATGTAAACTCTTAACCTAAGCCAAGGTGGCTAAAGCAATGCTTAATAACTAATAGGCCCAAGTGCCAAAGTTCAAAATAAGTGCACACCAGGTGGTGTGTCTAACTCTCAATGCAAATTAAGTTTCAATAAATTTAAAATGGAACAAAACCTCTAGAAAACTACAAATTTTCAAAAGAGGTTTCACGTAAAATTCGAAGTGGGTTTCCAAAGAAGATATTCAAAATTTATATTTGTAGGCCTTCTTATTGAACGAAATCTGGCTCATTCTTCTCACCTTTCAGGTCTGCTGGCTAGCTGGCTTTCGTAAACAAACGCAAGGAAGTTGAATTTTTTAGACATCAATGAATTTAATTAAGTGTGAAACATATTTACGTGTGAAAATTGTACAAGTGGGAAAATTATTTAAGTGCGAAAAATTCGTTTAAGTATGAAAATTAAACTGGGTCGATTCATGAAGGGAATCGCCCAGTATGGGAGACTGTTGACCCACCCGAAATTCCTTGAAAAGAGAGGAGCAGAGGATCAAAACAACTATGTTGTTGCTTGACTCAGATTCATCAAATGATTCAAGTCTGGCCAAGGTGCAGGGACGTGTAGGCAGCGCCACGCCAACCCCACGTAATCCACCACAGCTTGAACCAGACCCGAGCCAAAAGCCGAAGCTGGGGCAAGACAACAAGGATATAAAGTTTGGGTCAGCTTCCCAACATAAAGTGGAGCAGGGGCCCTTCGGATGACCGGGACAGGAATGGCGGTAAACCACCAAAACCTGTTATCCGCGGCCAACCTCCAGGTTGCACCCAGAGCTAAAAAGCTCAATGGACAACACAACGAAAAGCTGCTCAAGAGGTTAACTGGAAGGAATGATTTTAAGAGGATAGGAAGAGAAGTATGTTTGCGGCTGAAGGAAAGAGCAAGCAGTCTTGCATCAAGGGCTTATTCTCTCGAACGAAAAAGTTTTGAATCGCAAGGGAGGCGATTCGAAGACATGCCAGTGAGAATGGAATTGATAGGATTAAAGACGTGAAATCTTGAGCGGAGTATGACTCAAAACTCATAACTGTTTTCTCGCTGTTGTGGGTTGCGCAAAAACAAGTTTTGGGGCCCCACGTTGGGCGCCATTTGTAGCAAAAATGTGCTTGGGATTGGCCTAAGTACAACTTAAAACCAGACCGAAGTCCAGAACCAAGGGTGCTAAGGTCTGAAGTGGGATGGCTGATGCCATTCAAGAGGCAAAACAAAAAAAAAATTGCCCCGAGAGCAGGGTGCCCTAGAAATGGCTGTGAAGGCCCCCCGTCCACATAAGCGGAGCACCCTTTAACCAACCCCGACGGATGCTGTGGTGCCGCTTTGCTAGCTCACTGCGGCTGGGGTGGTTTGCTCTCCAAGAAACGGGAAGCTACTTAATATTCATCCGTCATGAATATGTAGCCGCAAACTGATAAGTAAACATATCCAGGGACAAAAAGGGGCATAATTCCGTAAAGGAAACCACCCAGGCTCTGCAACATGGGCTAACTAAGCATACCCAGCGCTCGTGACAACGCACGGAGCCAGAAAATTGAAAATCTGAAAAAGGAAGAAAGTTGGAAAAAGGCTACCTCTCTTTTCAGAGGAACCTGGATTAGACCCCCGATGGTAGTGGAGCCCTGACCCCGATGGTCTGGAGTCCACAAACCTTTGATACTGGCCATAAATTTCAAAATTCAATCAAAAAAACTCTAGCGCACCTAAACCGCTAGAAAACTAATTTTCGAAGAAATTGTCTTTGAGTGACAAAAAAGTGTGGAAAGACGTAACACACTGTTTTGTAGAATCATATCAACCATTCCTTATCCAAAGCAACAAAACTCAACTATAACACAAATGATGAAAATGTTCAGTGCTGGTAACACTTTCCGAACGAAGCAGCAATAAGTTTACCATAACAAGCTCATACTAAAATCAACTTATCCTTTGAATTTCGTTCTCAGCGCAGGATTTCTTCGAAAGTTTCAGCGGTTAAACGCTGTTTGAGGCTGCCATCCGAAAAATGTTCGAAACTCGGAAAATTTAAAAATTGATTCCTTATTTTTATTGCAAATGCTTTGCATATGAGAACGTAAATTGAAGCATCTATTGGTGCAATATTAACGGAAATGGCACATTTCTGGTTAGCCTGTGTCAGCAGCAAAGCAAAATACATACCAAATCTGGTTCACGTTAAGTTAAACCAGTAAATTTCGTTTCGATTGAATCACTGCGCTGGAAGGTTTACAGGTGAAAAGAATTTTAGGGTTGCTGCCCTCAAAACTTTTCAAATTTCTAAAGCGTTAATATTTGTTGTTAATTTTCATTGCAGGATCATTCTCAATTGGAAATCTAATGACATAATCGCGTAGTAAAGAAATTCCACAAAATTACATAAATGGTCATAGTTGGCAGCCCTTTCATGATTTTTGTACGAAATTCCTACGACATTTGGTCTACATTAAGGTTCAATTACTGCATGAACTTCGTTTTGATTTCTTCACTGGACCGGAAGTTATAGGGAAGAAAGCTTTATTTTGCTGAGCAAATTTGCAAGATTAATGAGACAAAAATCACCATAGCTGGGAACCCTATTGTAATTTTTCAACCAAATTTTCACCAAATATTACATAGAGTAACATCCAAATATTGTGTAAATTTTGTTAAAATCTGATGCCTGAATCGGAAGTTATAGGCCAAAAAGATGTTTTTTTCTCAGTGATTTTTCAAGATGGTACCACTGCCACAGGGTTGCCTGCGCTTCAAAATCACTTCTATCAGACCTGAACCAAGCTAATGCCAACATATCCTGTAAATTTCATTATGTTCGGATTATCCGGTCGTCAGTTCTCGTGAACAGAACTTTCGAGTGCTGAAAATAGAGGTAATTTGGTGATGGGTTGTCGTTCTTATGCAAATCGGAATTTTGAAAATTTTATCTTGAGATGAAGGACAAAGGATAAAATTTATCAAGGATTTTAAATTTTTGTCAAAAATCAAAAATTTTTCTGGAAGGTCAATTATTTGAAGGATTTTTTTTCAGCAGCCTTCCACAGCTACAGGATTACCCGCTTTATGCTGAAAATCTATATGTGCCAAATTTTAGTCAACGTCAATACGCTCTGTAATTTTCACGATGATCCATTGTTTTTCTTACAAATCAAAATTTGAAAAACAAAATTCTTGCCTACTTTTAGGCACCTGCACCCACACTCGGCTCAAAATTTCCAATTCTTTATCATGAACAAGCTTAGCACATAATTTATTTCCATTCTCAATACTTTTCTTTAACAAAAACTTACACTGCTTGGAAATATCGGAGTTCCTCAAAATTCACTAAAACGCTCGCCGCCGTCAAAAGGTTTAGGATATTTGAATTTGAGAAAGTCATGGACCTATCTATTATATACATCTACGTTCTCCGAAAATTTCAGCTCAATCGAATCGGCCACTCCAGAGATTATCTCACTTAATCATTTTGCTGATATATATATATATATATATATATATATATATATATATATATATATATATATATATATATATATATATATATATATATATATATATATATATATATATATATAAAGAAATATGAATTTTCGGCGAAACGAGTTTAATACTATTGTTCTTCGAACATTAGTAAAAAGCTAATACAGGAGCTGAAACTAACTATGTATGGCCAGTATCCCTCCCCTAAACGATGCTGAAAATATAGAAAAAAACTATTTATAAATCATTTAAAGGCCAGCCAGGCCATGCGCGCACCCTGAAAAGCAGAAGAACTTCTTGGGCTTTCGCCCAATAAGAAGGCCAGAATTTCAAAATTTTACAATCCATTATTATTATAACGTTGATTTAGTAAAAACCCCGCTAGTACTTATACAAAAAACTACAACTGAGTAGCTTCATCTCCAAACCAACAAACTAAGCTTCTTGGAAAAAAAACAAACGGAGATTCTTACGTATATGTAAGTGTACCTCTATATAGATATCATAAAAACAATTCTTCTTTTTACTAATGTTCGAAGAAGAACATTAGTATTAAAATCACTTTGGCAAAAATTCATATTTCTGTATATATATATATATATATATCATCAAAAAATTTCAGTGAAAAAATCTCAGGAACGCGCCATCCGATTGAGCTGAAATTTTCAGGACACATTGGTGTATATGCAGAATAGTGCCAGGTCTCACAAAAAGTTAATAATCTTTAATTCTTTGCCGCCGGCGGCCATTTTAGTGATTTTTTTAATATACCTATTATTCCGTACACATATAATTTTTGCAAAAATAAAGTTGACGACATAAATTTCGAACAAGTTTTACATGTGAATCGGATAACGTTTTGGAATTTTGTAACCCCATGTGTGCGCTGGGTGCCTAAAAAGAGAACGGGAAAATTTGAAAATTTTTAAATTGCAATAACTTTTGACAAAGCTATTCAATAATTACGAAATTTTCAGGACATGTTTGTTTTCTTTAGTTGTAGATAAATGTACAAATGTGTATAAATGTGTTTAATGAGCGTGCTGGCAACCCTGTAACTAGGGCAGGCACTGAAAGTGAAAACTTCCAAATCATTGTCTCTCTTGAAAAAATGTCGTTTCTCAAAAAAAAAAGCCACTCATATGTAAATTTTGTGCTTTGTTTACATAAACAAAGAAACAAATTTGATATGGTATAACGGGCACGCCTGGTAACCCTTGTCCAAGTTACCTATATTTTTAGCATCAAAAATTTCTGTTCACGGAAACTCACGATCCGATGAGCAGAATTTATTGAAATTTGCAGAATGTATTGGTCTTAAATAGGACCAGGTCTGAAAGAAGTAATTTTGAACTGCGGGTGATTTGAACTGCGGGTGAACTGCGGTAATTTTGAACCAATGGCATGAATTTCAACGTTTATGAGAGCAAAACACGGGTTAATTATATTCGTTATCAGTTGCTTATTTCACAAAATTTTGAAAGCAGCATCTCATATAACATCAATGAAGAAAATGCTCAGTGCCTGCAGCACTGTTGCTGAAGTTGGTGTTTGGGGCTGCGATCCGAAAAATTTGCAGAACTTTGGGAATTGAAACATCGGTTATTTATTTTCATTGTAAATGTTTCCGGCATGAATACTAACTGTTAGCATTTATTGATACAAAAGTAGCACAACCGACTCGTGCTGGCAACCTTTCACCAGTATCAAAGCCAAGAATATATTACAACTGCTTCACGTTGTTATATTACATTCGAAGTTATAGGAGTATAAAGAAACTTAGGGTTACCTGCAGTGAGTTTTTTCAAATAATCGAACGCTTAATATTTGCTGTTTTTTGTCACAACAATATCATAACCAATTGAAAATTCTACGATAAAACCGCTTAATAAAGATATTACAAACAAACACAAAACCAACAATAGCTGGCAACCCTATCGTGGCCTTTCAACCAAATGTGGCCTGAATAATGTTTATAATAGGTTCCATTAATTGTATGAAAATCGTATTGATTTCATGACTGCACTGGAAGTTATAGGGCAAAAAGTTTTATTTTCCTGAGTGAATTTTCAAAACCAAAGACACAAAAATTACCATTGCTGGCAGCACCAATCGAGTTTTTCAACCAAATTTCTATAAAACAGAGTTTAGAGTAAGATTCAGCTACTGTGTCAATTTCATGAAAATCTGGTTACTTATTCACATTTCATAGGGCAAAAGGCAGTGTTTTTTCTGTGTAATTTTTCAAGATGGCATCACTGGCACAGAGTTGCCCACAATTCAAAATCGCTTCTGTCAGACCTGGTCCTACTTAAGTCCAATGCATTCTGTAAATTTCAATGGTATCTGATTATTGGTTCGTGAGTTCCCGTGAACAGAAGTTTTTGATGCTAAAAATATAGGTTAACTGGGAAAGGGTTACCGTTCTTGTCCGACATGAAATTTCCAAAGTTTTACTTTGAACGTGTAGATAAAGCATAAGATTTGTATACAGATTGGTTTTATTGTAAGAAATAGACATTTTTAGGATATTCGATGGTGTGAATGTTTTCACTTCCAAATTTCTATTTTTTTCAAATTTAAAACACCAAAATTAACATAGCTGGCAGCTCAACGGAGTTTTTCAATCAAATTTCTACCAAACATGGTTTGAATTAAGGTCCAGCTACTGTGTGAATTTCGTCAAAATCGAACGATTCAATCAGAATTTATAGGGCTAAAAGCAGTTATCTTTTTTAGTGATTTTTCAAGGTGGCACCACTGGCATATAATCTTTCGCATTTCAAAATCACTTCTATCAGACCTGGTCCTATTTACGACCAATACATGCTGCAAATTTCAAATAATTCTGCTGATTGGATCGTGAGTTTCCGTGAACAGAAGTTTTTGATGCTAAAAATATAGGTAAATTGGGCAAGGGTTACCAGGCGTGCCCGTTATACCATATCAAATTTTATTTTTTGTCTATGTAAATAAAGCACGAAATTTACATATGAGTGGATTTTTTTTGAAGAAACGGCATTTTTTCAAGAGAGACGATGATTTGGAGGTTTTCATTTTCAGTGACTGCCCTAGCAACAGAGTTGCCAGCACGCTCATTTAAAGCTTCACAAATCTATAGCTAAATAAAATCAATATGTCCTGAAAATTTCGTAATGATTGAATAGCTCTGTCAACAGTTATCGCAATTTAAAAATTTTCAAGTTTTCCCGTTCTCTTTTTAGGCACCCAGCGCACACATGGGGTTAAAAAATTCCAAAATATTATCCGATTCACATGTAAAACACGTTCAAAATTTATTTTGTCAACTTTATTTTTGCAAAACTTATTTGTGTACGGAATAATAGGGATATTTAAAATATCACTAAAATGGCCGCCGGCGCCAAAGGGTTAAAGATTTTGAGCTTTTTCTGAGACTTGGCACTATTCTGCATTAACACCAATATGTCCTGAAAATTTCAGCTCAATCGGATGGCGCGTTCCTGAGATTTTTTCACTGAAATTTTTTGATGATATATATATATATATATATATATATATATATATATATATATATATATATATATATATACATATATATATATATATATATATATATATATATATATATATATATATATATATATATATATATATATATATATATATCTATATATATATATATAGAAATATGAATTTTTGGCCAAAGTGATTTTAATACTAATGTTCTTCTTCGAACATTAGTAAAAACTCTAGCGCATCTGAACCGCTAGAAACACTAATGTTCGAAGAACAGTAAAAGAATCGTGCAGGTTTTAAGTGCATATTCCACTACATGAGCTGCTTATTACGGCCAAACTGTTTCAAACGCCACGTTTTACTTTGGTTTCAAGAATGCATCATAACTCATATGGTGGAAAGGTTTCAGATTTTACCACCGGCATGAATTTCAACGTTTATGAAAGCAAAACACGGGTTAATTATATTCGTTATCAGCTGCTTATTTCACAAAATTTTGAAAGCAGCATCTCATATAACATCAATGAAGAACATGCTCAGTGCCTACAGCACTGTAACTGAAGTTGGTGTTTGGGGCTGTGATCCGAAAAATTATCAGAACTTTCGGAATTGAAACATTGGTTATTTCCTTTCATTGTTAAGGTTTCCGGTATGAATACTAACTGTAAGCATTCATTGATACAAAAGTTGCACAGCCGACTCGTGCTGGCAACCTTTTGCCATCTGCTTCACGCTGTTTTATTACATTCGAAGTTATAGGAGTATAAAGAAATTTAGGGTTACCTGCAGTGACTTTTTTCAAATAATCGAAAGCTTAATATTTGCTGTTTATTGTCACTACAATATCATTACCAATAGAAAATTCTATGATAAAACCGCTTAATAAATATATTGCAAACAAACACAAAACCAACAATAGATGGCAACCCTATCGTGGCTTTTCAACCAAACTTGGTCTGAATAATGTCTATAATAGGTTCCTATAATTGCATGAAATTCGTATTGATTTCATGACTGCACTGGAAGTTATAGGGCAAAAAGTTTTATTTTCCTGAGTGAATTTTCAAAATCAACGACATAAAAATTACCATAGCTGGCAGCACCAATCGAATTTTGCAACTTAATTTGTACCAAACAAGGTTTAGAGTAAGGTTCAGCTACTGTGTCAAGCTCATGAAAGTTTGGTGATTAATTCACATTTCATATTGCAAAAAGCAGTTTTCTTTCTTTGTAATTTTTCAAAATGGCACCACTGGCACAGATTTGCCCACAATTAAAAATCGCTTCTTTCAGACCTGGTCCTACTTATGTCCAATGCATTCTGCAAATTTTAGCTGTATCTGCTTCTTGGTTCCTGAGTTCCCGAGAACAGAAGTTTTTGATGCTAAAAATATAGGTTAACTGGGAGAGGGTTACCGTTCTTGTCCGACATGAAATTTCCAAAGTTTTACTTGGAACGTGTAGCCAAAGCATAAGATTTTGATTCATATTGGTTTCATTGTTAGATACGGACATTTTTTAGGATATTCGATGGTTTGAATGTTTTCACGTCCAAATTTTTATTTTTTCAAAGTTAAGACACCAAAACCATCATAGCTGGCAGCTCCAACCGAATTTTTCGACCAAATATCTTTTAAACGTTGTCTAAAGTAAGGTTCAGCTACTGTGTGAGTTTCGTCAAATCAATCGACTAAATAAAAATTTATAGAGCTAAAAGCAGTTGTCTTTTTCAGTAATTTGAGATGGCACCGCTGGCACAGAATCGCCCGCATTTCAAAATCACTTCCATCAGACCTGGTCCTATTTAAGGCCAATACATTCTGTAAATTTCAATTAATTCTGCTTATCGGATCGTGAGTTTTCGTGAACATAAATTTTTGATGCTAAAAATATAGGCAATTGGGCAAGGGTTACCAGGCGTGCCCGTTTTACCATATCAAATTTTTTACTTTGGCTATGTAAACAATGCTGAAGATTTACATATGAGTGGCTTTTTTTGAAGAAGTGGCATTTTTTCAAGAGAGACGATAATTTGGAGGTTTTCACTTTCAGTGCCTGTATTAACTACAGGGTGGCCAACACGCTCATTAAAAGTTACACAAATTTACAACTTAATAATACCAAAATGTCCTGAAAATTTCGTAATGATTAAAAAGCTGTGTCAAAGGTTATCGCAATTTAAAAATTTTCAAAATTTCCCGTTCTCTTTTTAGGCACCTAGCGCACACATGGGGTTAAAAAATTCCAAAACATTATCCGATTCGCATTTATAACACGTTCGAAATTTATTTCGTCATTTTGTGTACGGAATAATAGGAACGCATTATCCGATTGAACTGAAATTTTCAAGATACTCATAAAAAGTTTAAAATCTTTAGCCATTTGGCACCGACGGCAATTTTAGTGATGTTTTTAATATACCTTTTATGCCGTCCACAAATAACTTTTGCAAAAATGAAGTTAACAAAATTAATTTCGAACGTGTTTTAAATGTGAATCGGATAATGTGTTGGAATTTTTTAACACCATGCGTGCGCTAGGTGCCTAAACAGAGATCGAAAAAATGTGAAAATGTTTAAATTGCGATAACTTTTGACAGAGCTATCCAATCATTATAAAACTTTCAGGACATATTGGTACGCTGAAAGTAAAAACCTTCAAATCATCGACTTTCCTGAAAAATTGTCGCTTTTTGGAAAAAAAGGCAACTCATATATAAATCTTTTGCTTTGTCTACATGCCAAAGTAAATCATTTGGAATCTTACTACGGGCAAGAACGGTAACCCTCTCTCAATTAACTTATCTTTTAAGCGTCAAAAACTTCGGTTCACGGGAACTCACGATCCGATAATTTAATACAGTTGAAATTTACAGCATGTATTGGTATTAAATAGGACGAGGTCTGAATGGAGTAACTTTTAAATTCGAGCAATTCTGTGCCAGTGGTGCCATTTTGAAAAATCACTTAAAAAAAATAACTGCTTTTTGCCTTTTAAATTCTGATTCAGTCATTCGTTTGGTAGAAATTTGGTTCAGGAATTCGATTGCAACTGCTAGCTATGGTAGTTTTGGTGTCTTAAATTTTGAAAATTTGCTCAGGGAAATAATGCTCTTTGGCCTATAGCTTCCAGTACAGTCACGGAATCATAACGAAATTAAAACGGCAAATTAAACTTCCATTCGGTAATATTTGATAAAAAGTAAGTTGTAAAAAATATGAAAGGGTTGCCAGCTATGTTCGTTTTTGTATATTTTTGGCATATCTTTAGTAAGCGATTTTATCATAGAGTTTTCTTATCGTGTTGATCTTGTAGTGAAAATAAACACCAAATATTAGGATCTAGAAAATTCGAAAACTTTATCGAATGGTAGCCCTTTTTTTGTATTCATATAACCTCCAATGCAGTGATTGCGTCAATACGAAATTCGAAGAGCAAGTTGACTTCAAAGTTAGGTAGATGTGACATCTTTTTGGTTTCGGTGCTAGCAAAGAGCTGCCAGCACGAGGCGTTTTTTTATTTCCGTACCAATTTACGCTTGCATTAAGTATTCCATCGCGAACATTTGCAATGGAAATAAGTAAACAATGTTTAAATTTTCTTAAGTCTGCAAGTTTTTCGGATGGCAGCCCCAAACACCTTTCTATCGCTGTAACTTTCGATGAAGTCATCGAAAATTAATTAGCTTAGGGTCTTTTATTATAAGGGGTATATTAGTCTTAAGTTAGAAAAGCAGCTAGTGGTAGAATAAATACTAAAAATCTGCACAAATCCTCTACTGTTCTTCGAAGATTTGTGTTTCTAGCGGTTCTGATGCGCTAGGGTTTTTTTTTATTTGAGAATGTACAGCATTTGAAATTTTGTACGAAGTATCGGGAAGTGTCAATGTGATGAACATGCAAAATGGTGGCAACGCTTTCTTAACTTGGCACAAGAATAATCGATGCTGTGAAGTTCGTTAATATCAGATGAGTGCATCGAATTTCAAAGAAATAGAAATAATTTTGGGTTGCCAGCCATGAACAAAATCTTCATTTGTAACCTAGTTTTTTGTTAGATGTCTATAATATGAAAGTTTGAAGGTAACAGTGTTGGTAGAAAAATGACAAGCATGACTCCTGCACAACCGAAAGTATTGTCTTCTCGTTATAAATACATTAGTATACAGCTTCACGTTAGGACTTACTATGCCGATGAATTTGGTTTCTGTCCAATTATTGTGCTGGAAATAATAGTGAAAATGTTTTTTGCATTACTGCCCTAAACAACTTCAAGGTTTTTTCGAATTCAAATATTTTCATCTTTTTTTCACTACAGTATCAATATTATTTGCTATTTACATGCCAGAAGAAATTAATTTCGCTGAGTGAATTTCAAGATTGCACCATTGCCAAATTCATCAAATTTTTATTATATCTGCTCCTACTCAAGGCCTATATATTCAGTGAATATTACATTCATCTGATCTAAAATCTGACAGATTTCGCGAACATCTAGGTGCGTTTTATTTCACATCCAAAGTAGTGCAGGATATCGACCTGCACACGAAACAACAACAACATCCAGAGTACGAACACTTGTTAATTCAGTGGAGTTCGTACTCGTGCTCTCTGTGGAACGTATTTTGCAAAGTCATGTCAACTGGAATATTTGGAATTTTCAAAAATTTCCATGTCACCCTGGCAACCAGGATAAATAGTCATACATTTGAAAACGGCGTTGCTTATATGACAGTTCAAATTTTGAAATGACAGCTGTCTGATAGAAAAAAACTCGCGTGCTACTCTGGATCGTTTAATTATGCATGCAGGATACCAACTACACTCTGGATGAAAATAAAATGCAGCCAATATCAGCTACTGAACATAGAAGTAATTTGCTGAAGGACTAACGCCCCTATGGGATAAGTTAATTTCTAAATGTTTGTTTGACTATTAAAATCAGTGATGTAATAAATGTTTCACATTTTAGCAAAATATAAAAAAAAACTCTAGCGCATCTGAACCGCTAGAAACACTAATGTTCGAAGAACAGTAGAAGAATCGTGCAGGTTTTAAGTGCATAATCCACCACATGAGCTGCTCATTACGGCCAAACTGTTTCAAACGCCACGTTTTACTTTGGTCTCAAGAATGCATCATAACTTATATGGTGGAAAGGTTTCAGATATTACCACTGGCATGAATTTCAACGTTTATGAAAGCAAAACACGGGTTAATTATATTCGTTATCAGTTGCTTATTTCACAAAATTTTGAAAGCAGCATCTCATATAACATCAATGAAGAACATGCTCAGTGCCTGCAGCACTGTAACTGAAGTTGGTGTTTGGGGCTGTGATCCGAAAAATTATCAGAACTTTCGGAATTGAAACATTGGTTATTTATTTTCATTGTACATGTTTCCGGTATGAATACTAACTGTTAGCATTGATTGATACAAAAGAAGCATAACCGACTCGTGCTGGCAACCTTTTGCCATCCGCTTCACGTTATTATATTACATTCGCAGTTATAGGAGTATAAAGAAATTTAGGGTTACCTGCAGTGATTTTTTTCAAATAATCGAAATCTTATATTTGCTGTTTATTGTCACTACAATATCATTACCAATTGAAAATTCTACGATAAAACCGCTTAATAAATATATTGCAAACAAACACAAAACCAACAATAGATGGCAACCCTATCGTGGCTTTTCAACCAAATTTGGTCTGAATAATGTCTATAATAGGTTCCTATAATTGCATGAAATTCGTATTGATTTCATGACTGCACTGGAAGTTATAGGGCAAAAAGTTTTATTTTCCTGAGTGAATTTTCAAAACCAACGACACAAAAATTACCATAGCTGGCAGCACCAATCGAATTTTGCAACTAAATTTCTACCAAACAAGGTTTAGAGTAAGGTTTAGCTACTGTGTCAATTTCATGAACATCTGGTGACTAACTCACATTTCATAGGGCAAAAAGCAGTTTTCTTTCTTTGTAATTTTTCAAAATGGCACCACTGGCACAGATTTGCCCACAATTAAAAATCGCTTCTTTCAGACCTGGTCCTACTTATGTCCAATGCATTCTGCAAATTTTAGCTGTATCTGCTTCTTGGTTCCTGAGCTCCCGAGAACAGAAGTTTTTGACGCTAAAAATATAGGTTAACTGGGAGAGGGTTATCGTTCTTGTCCGACATGAAATTTCCAAAGTTTTACTTTGAACGTGTAGCCAAAGCATAAGATTTTGATTCATATTGGTTTCATTGTAAGATACGGACATTTTTTAGGATATTCGATGGTTTGAATGTTTTCACGTCCAAATTTTTATTTTTTCAAAGTTAAGACACCAAAACCATCATAGCTGGAAGCTCCAACCGAATTTTTCGACCAAATATCTTTTAAACGTTGTCTAAAGTAAGGTTCAGCTACTGTGTGAGTTTCGTCAAATCAATCGACTAAATAAAAATTTATAGAGCTAAAAGCAGTTGTCTTTTTCAGTAATTTGAGATGGCACCGCTGGCACAGAATCGCCCGCATTTCAAAATCACTTCCATCAGACCTGGTCCTATTTAAGGCCAATACATTCTGTAAATTTCAATTAATTCTGCTTATCGGATCGTGAGTTTTCGTGAACATAAATTTTTGATGCTAAAAATATAGGCAATTGGGCAAGGGTTACCAGGCGTGCCCGTTTTACCATATCAAATTTTTTACTTTGGCTATGTAAACAATGCTGAAGATTTACATATGAGTGGCTTTTTTTGAAGAAGTGGCATTTTTTCAAGAGAGACGATAATTTGGAGGTTTTCACTTTCAGTGCCTGTATTAACTACAGGGTGGCCAACACGCTCATTAAAAGTTACACAAATTTACAACTTAATAATACCAAAATGTCCTGAAAATTTCGTAATGATTAAAAAGCTGTGTCAAAGGTTATCGCAATTTAAAAATTTTCAAAATTTCCCGTTCTCTTTTTAGGCACCTAGCGCACACATGGGGTTAAAAAATTCCAAAACATTATCCGATTCGCATTTATAACACGTTCGAAATTTATTTCGTCATTTTGTGTACGGAATAATAGGAACGCATTATCCGATTGAACTGAAATTTTCAAGATACTCATAAAAAGTTTAAAATCTTTAGCCATTTGGCACCGACGGCAATTTTAGTGATGTTTTTAATATACCTTTTATGCCGTCCACAAATAACTTTTGCAAAAATGAAGTTAACAAAATTAATTTCGAACGTGTTTTAAATGTGAATCGGATAATGTGTTGGAATTTTTTAACACCATGCGTGCGCTAGGTGCCTAAACAGAGATCGAAAAAATGTGAAAATGTTTAAATTGCGATAACTTTTGACAGAGCTATCAAATCATTATAAAACTTTCAGTATATATTGGTACGCTGAAAGTAAAAACCTTCAAATCATCGACTTTCCTGAAAAATTGTCGCTTTTTGGAAAAAAGGCAACTCATATATAAATCTTTTGCTTTGTCTACATGCCAAAGTAAATCATTTGGAATCTTACTACGGGCAAGAACGGTAACCCTCTCTCAATTAACTTATCTTTTAAGCGTCAAAAACTTCGGTTCACGGGAACTCACGATCCGATAATTTAATACAGTTGAAATTTACAGCATGTATTGGTATTAAATAGGACGAGGTCTGAATGGAGTAACTTTTAAATTCGAGCAATTCTGTGCCAGTGGTGCCATTTTGAAAAATCACTTAAAAAAAATAACTGCTTTTTGCCTTTTAAATTCTGATTCAGTCATTCGTTTGGTAGAAATTTGGTTCAGGAATTCGATTGCAACTGCTAGCTATGGTAGTTTTGGTGTTTTAAATTTTGAAAATTTGCTCAGGGAAATAATGCTCTTTGGCCTATAGCTTCCAGTACAGTCACGGAATCATAACGAAATTAAAACGGCAAATTTAACTTCCATTCGGCAATATTTAATAAAAAGTTAGTTGCAAAAAATATGAAAGAGTTCCCAGCTATGTTCGTTTTTGTATATTTTTGGCATATCTTTAGTAAGCGATTTTATCATAGAGTTTTCTTATCGTGTTGATCTTGTAGTGAAAATAAACACCAAATATTAGGATCTAGAAAATTCGAAAACTTTATCGAATGGTAGCCCTTTTTACTAATGTTCGAAGAACATTAGTATTAAAATCGATTCGGCCAAAAATTCATATTTCCATATATATAAATATATATATATATATTTCATCAAAAAATTTCAGTGAGATAATCTCAGGAACGCGCCATCTGATTGAGCTGAAACTTTCAGAATACATTGGTGTATGTGCAGAATAGGTCCAGGTTTCTTTTAATGTCAGTTATTGTTAACCTTTTGGCGCCGGTGGCCATTTAAGTGATATTTTTAATATACCTATTATTTCGTGCACAAATGATTTTCGCAAAAATAAAGCTAACGAAATAAATTTCTAACGTGTTTTACATATGAATCGGATAATGCTTTGGAATTTTTTAACCCTATGTGTGCGCTGGGTGCCTAAAGAGAGGACGGGAAAATTTGAAAATTTTTAAATTTCGATAACTTTTGACAAAGCTATTCAAACATTACGAAATTTTCAGGACATATTGATATTATTTAGTTGTAGATTAATGTAGCTTTTAATGAGCGTGCTGGCAACTCTGTAGCTAGGGCAGGCACTGAAAGTGAAAACCTCCAAATCATCGTTTCTCTTGAAAAATTGCCGTTTCTTCAAAAAAAAGCCATTCATATGTAAATCTTGTGCTTTGTTTACATAACCAAAGAAAAAAAAAGATATGGTATAACGGGCACGCCTGGTAACCTTTGCCCAATTTACCTATATTTTTAGCATCAAAAACTTCTGTTCACGGAAACTCACGATCCGATGAGCAGAACTATTTGAAATTAACATAATGTATTGGCCTTTAATAGGACAAGGTCTGATAGAAGTGATTTTGAAATACGGGCGATTCCGTGCCAGTGGTGCTATCTTGAAAAACCACTAAAAAGATAACTGTTTTTAGCCCTATAAATTCTAATTGAATCGTTCGATTTTGACGAAACTCACACAATTGCTGGACCTTACTTTAAACCACGTTTGGTAGAAATTTGGTTGAAAAATTCGGTTGGAGTTGCCAGCTATGATAATTTTGGTGTCTTCATTTTGAAAGAAAAAAATTTCGAAGTGAAAACATTCAAACCATCGAATATTCAAAAAAATGTCCGTTTCTTACAATAAAACCAATCTGTATATAAATCTTATGTTTCATCTACACGTCCAAAATAAAACTTTGGAAATTTCATGTCGGACAAGAACGGTAACCCTCTCCCAGTTAACCTATATTTTTAGCATCAAAAACTTCTGTTCACGGAAACTCACGAACCAATAATCACATACAGCTAAAATTTACAGAATGCATTGTACTTAAGTAAGACCAGATATGGAAGAAGCGATTTTGAATTGTGGGCAAGTCTGTGCCAGTGGTGCCATCTTGAAAAATGACCAAGAAAAAAAACTGCTTTTTGCCCTATGAAATGTGAATAAGTTACCAGATTTTCATGAAATTGACACAGTAGCTAAACCTAACTCTAATCTCTGTTTGGTGGAAATTTGGTTGAAAAATTTGATTGGTGCTGCCAGCTATGGTAATTTTTGTGTCTTTGGTTTTGAAAATTCGCTCAGGAAAATAAAACTTTTTGCACTATAACTTCCAGTGCAGTCATGAAATCAATACGAATTTCATACAATTTATGAAACCTGTCATAAACATTATTCAGGCCAAATTTGGTTGAAAAGCCACGATAGAGTTGCCAGCTATTGTTGGTTTTGTGTTTAATTGCAATATCTTTATTAAGCGGTTTTATCGTAGAATTTTCACAGCAAATATTAAGCTTTCGATCATTTGGAAAAACTCGCTGCAGGTAACTTTAAATTTCTTTATGCTCCTATAACTTCGAATGTTATTAAACAACGTGAAGCAGATTTGATATAACTTGGCTTTGATACTGGCGAAAGGTTGCCAGCACGAGTCGGTTGTGCTACTTTTGTATCAATAAATGCTTACAGTTATTATACACACCGGAAACATTTACAATGAAAATAAATAACCGATGTTACAATTCGCAAAGTTCTGCAAATTTTTCGGATCGCAGCCCCAAACACCAACTTCAGTTACAGTGCTGCAGGCACTGAGCATTTTCGTCATTGATGTTATATGAGATGCTGCTTTCAAAATTATGTGAAATAAGCAACAGATAACGAATATAATTACCCCGTGGTTTGCTCTCATAAACGTTGAAATTCATGCCAGTGGTAATATCTGAAACCTTCCACCATATGAGTTATAATGCATTCTTAAGACGAAAGTAAAACGTGGCATTTGAGACAGTTTGGCCGTAATAAGCAGCACATGTGGTGGAATATGCACTCAAAACCTGCACGATTCTTCTACTGTTCTTCGAACATTAGTGTTTCTAGCGCTTCAGGTGCGCTAGAGTTTTTTGTATTCATATAACCTCCAATGCAGTGATTGCGTCAATACGAAATTCGAAGAGCAAGTTGACTTCAAAGTTAGGCAGATGTGACATATTTTTGGTTTCGGTGCTAGCAAAGAGCTGCCAGCACGTGGCGTTTTTGTTATTTCCGTACCAATTTACGCTTGCATTAAGTATTCCATCGCGAACATTTGCAATGGAAATAAGTAAACAATGTTTAAATTTTCTTAAGTCTGCAAGTTTTTCGGATGGCAACCCCAAACACTTTTCTATTGCTATAACTTTCGATGAAGTCATCGAAAATTAATTAGTTTAGGGTCTTTTATTACAAGGGGTATATTAGTCTCAAGTTAGAAAAGCAGCTAGTGGTAGAATACATACTAAAAATCTGCACAAATCCTCTACTGTTCTTCGAAGATTAGTGTTTCTAGCGGCTCTGATGCGCTAGGGTTTTTTTTTCATTTGAGAATGTATAGCATTTGAAATTTTAAACGAAGTATCAGGAAGTGTCAATGTGATGAACATGCAAAATGGTGACAACGCTTTCTTAACTTGGCACAAGAATAATCGATGCTATCAATTTTGTTAATATCAGATGAGTGCATCGAATTTCAAAGAAATAGAAATAATTTTGGGTTGCCAGCCATGAACAAAATCCTCATTTGTAACCTAGTTTATTGTTAGATGTCTATAATATGAAAGTTTGAAGGTAACATTGTTGGTAGAAAAATGACAAACATGACTCCTGCACAACCGAAAGTATTGTCTTCTCGTTATAAATACATTGTATACAACTTCACGTTAGGACTTACTATGCCGTTGAATTTGGTTTCTGTCCAATTATTGTGCTGGAAATAATAGTGAAAATGTTTTTTGCATTACTGCCCTAAACAACTTCAAGGTTTTTTTGAATTCAAATATTTTCATCTTTTTTTCACTACAATATCAATATTATATGCTATTTACATGCCAGAAGAAATTAATTTCGCTGAGTGAATTTCAAGATTGCACCATTGCCAAATTCATCAAATTTTTATTATATCTGCTCCTACTCAAGGCCTATATATTCAGTGAATATTACATTCATCTGATCTAAAATCTGACAGATTTCGCGAACATCTAGGTGCGTTTTATTTCACATCCAAAGTAGTGCAGGATATCGACCTGCACACGAAACAACAACAACATCCAGAGTACGAACACTTGTAAATTCAGTGGAGTTCGTACTCGTGCTCTCTGTGGAACGTATTTCGCAAAGTCATGTCAACTGGAATATTTCGAATTTTAAAAAATTTCCTTGTCAACCTGGCTACCAGGATAAATAGTCATACATTTGAAAACGGCGTTGCTTATATGACAGTTCAAATTTTGAAATGACAGCTGTCTGATAGAAAAAAAATCGCGTGCTACTCTGGATCGTTTAATTATGCATGCAGGATACCAACTACACTCTGGATGAAAATAAAATGCAGCCAATATCAGCTACTGAACATAGAAGTAATTTGCTGAAGGACTAACGCCCCTATGGGATAAGTTAATTTCTAAATGTTTGTTTGACTATTAAAATCAGTGATGTAATAAATGTTTCACATTTTAGCAAAATATAAAAAAAACTCTAGCGCATCTGAACCGCTAGAAACATTAATGTTCGAAGAACAGTAGAAGAATCGTGCAGGTTTTAAGTGCATAACCCACCACATGAGCTGCTTATTACGGCCAAACTGTTTCAAAGGCCACGTTTTACTTTGGTCTCAAGAATGCATCATAACTCATATGGTGGAAAGGTTTCAGATATTACCACTGGCATGAATTTCAACGTTCATGAAAGCAAAACACGGGTTAATTATATTCGTTATCAGTTGCTTATTTCACAAAATTTTGAAAGCAGCATCTCATATAACATCAATGAAGAACATGCTCAGTGCCTGCAGCACTGTAACTAAAGTTGGTGTTTGGAGCTGTGATCCGAAAAATTATCAGAACTTTCGGAATTGAAACATTGGTTATTTATTTTCATTGTACATGTTTCCGGTATGAATACCAACTGTAAGCATTCATTGATACAAAAGAAGCATAACCGA
>OZ022264.1:162853131-162880631 GCA_963978885.1 Nemotelus pantherinus | reverse complement strand
TATGGCTAATATGTGTACACCCCCTTGGTGCGAGCTGGGCTGATGTTGGACTAATTCCCAGCCTGAGTGGATTTTTGGTCAATATGTTGGGCCAGCATGTTGGGCCAATATGTATTTGGAGCATAAGAGCTTGTCCGTATATTTTGACTTATGATGTCGTTTCGGATAAGAAACTCCGCTTTAATATTCAAAACGGCAAAGTACTTGCATGAACCATCATTGAGAGGCGCGCAAAAAATTCAAGAACATATGGGCCACAAAAGCTCTGTAAATATCTTTAGTTTGTCCATTACTCGAATATGAGTGCATTGTCCGGAATTTTACTTATATTCAAAGCAATAGACTGGAATCTTTGCAAAAGCTGTTTGTTCTTTTTACTCTGAGAGTTCTTTATTATCCACGTAATTTTAAATGCCTTCCAGTCTTTGTTTACAGACTAAATCTTTTGAATCTGATCACACTTTCTTCAAGAAGTACGTTAATTTGCTCATGTTTTGTTTTTGATGCGAGTAAGGGCTTGATTAGGGGATGTAAACTAGATCGCCTCCTCGCGGTGCATCCTGGGTAACGCTAAATGATCTAGACTCTCTTCATGATCACGACCGCTTTCGTCCTCGGACTTCTCTTTGTCTAACGACTCGTTGTTGCACTTGGGCTGGTGGTCGTAGCATTCCGGACCTAGTCGTCCTCAGGCACGGTAGCGACGGAGTGAAATCCGCTTCGTGAACGGCTCCGGGTTAATACGACCATCTCCGTCCCGTTAAAACCCTGGCAGGCCTCTTAGTACGTTCTCTCGTCTCGTCGCCATTAAGTTGGTGGTGTAGGTTCAGTTGAGTTGGACTCCTGATTAGCACCGATCCGGCTCTGACCACTTGTCCCCATAAGGGCTGGTGGCAACCCTCGCATGGCCTCCCTGCTTGCATTAGATTACCATGGGATCATTAAAGGTGACTACACAATCGGACTTGGGATAGCGGCTTTGAGTGGGGACCCTTATAAAATGAATAGAAAAAACAATAATAACAAACCAAAACTCGTCAGGCAAAAGCCTGACAACAAAATTAATCCAGCCCCTTATGTGAAGGGGGGGACAAAAATGGCTGTGTCAGCGATTGCAGCTAAAGTCGCAGGGAGTAGAGATATGGCGAATGAGCCAGCTCTGCAGACTGAGACTAAGGCTGCTGTAGTTCGTGGAGACATGACGAATGAGTCAGCTCCAATGGCTACCGGCACAGCGACTAAGCTTGCAGAAGGCTGTGGAGACATGACGAATGAGCCAGCTCCACGGCCAATCAGCTCTTCCTCAACCCCTGTTTCCGGCGTTTCCGGGGCTCTGGTCACCAAGCCTGGCCTTGTGAAAGCCACGAAGCCCATTTGTGGCCAGTGTGACGGGAAGGTAGTGGCGAATGAGCCAACCCGTCCGTCAACAAGTGCTACCTCCGGTGCCACCTCCTCCTCAGGCACGCAACGCTCCTCTGCCAAATCATCTCGGGCTTACGGAACTAGAAGGGCAGCCTTCAAAGTTCTGAGGAAATTTCAAAACGTCTCCCCTGACACAATGTCCGACAAGGACAAAAAGTCCCTTGAATGGGCAAAATCCTACACTGGGGAGCACCCGCTCCCTCTAAATCCTGCAGGTACAACTCAGAAACGACAGAGGTCGGCTGAGCAGAAGTACCAGGGCAGGCAAGACTGCAAAAAGCAGAAGACAACAACCAGCCCCTCAGGGATAACTCGGCCGTTTAATGAAATGGCCAAAGAGTGCCTTGTCTGGGCTGTAATTGATGCCAGCAAGGGAGATGGAATCATCTCCTCCGAAAACTGGCTCAAGATAAGGCAGGCTCTCTTCGTAGTCTGCTGTAAGCTGCAGAAGGCTAGCTCGGGTCCTCCACCTACGGTGAATGACGCGGGCTGGTACAAGGGAATCAGGCTGGTCGCGTGTGGAGACCAACGATCGGCCGATTTCTACAAGCAGGCTATCTCCGAGCTGGGGGAACTCTGGCCAGGCGCCAAGATTAAAGTGGTGACCAAGGATGAGATCCCCAGTCGGCCAAGATGCAGGACATGGATTCCTGCTTTCCATTCGGATCCAGTGGAGGTCCTGGACATCATTCGGCTTTTCAACCCTGATCTTCCTACGGAGGATTGGAGGGTTGTGAAGATTGGTGAGCCGGTGGACAATCGGCGGGAAGCCCTTTTCGTCATCAACGATAAGGCGCTGCCGGCATTGGATGCTCGAAAGGGCATCATCAGGTACGGGGTCGAAAAACTGGCCCTACGTATCTATCGAAGCGACAGGCCAAAGAGCTCTGCTTCGGGAGATCCGATACCTGCCGAGCCTGACCCAAAGATGGTGACCCAAACGACAGTGGAGCCACCTGAAAAAGGGTCTGATATCTCTCTGAGGGAGAAATCTGATGAGGAATCGGATTTGGAATCCCTCCTTGCCGATGGGGTTAGTGTCGGAACTGCCTCCGATTTGGGTGGCTGCCTGGACCTCATGACTCTGGGCGCAGAGCAAGAGGCTGGGACGGCTTCTATGTCCGAGGGGGAGGACCTTGACCTAACCCTAATTAATTGATTCACTAATGGTGAAGGTACTCCAAGTGAATCTTCACCATTCCATAGCAGCATCAGCTGCCCTGCTACTCCGCCTGTCTAGGACAGAGGAGGAGCTAATTCTCATCCAAGAACCATGGGTTGTTAACAACCGGGTTTGCGGGTTACGCACCAATGAATACAGACTGATAACACCTGACGGCTCTTGTAAGCCACGTGCCTGTATTCTTGTCAGGAAAACCATAAATGTCCTTGTATTACATCACTTCTGTGACAAGGATAACATGGCTGTTGCAGTGGAGTGCGACCAAAGACCATGCTGGTTTGCTTCTTGCTATATGGCACATGATCATGGCACTAGCCCTCCCTGCGACATTGTCAGGGGGATCGTGGCTGAAGCCAGGAAAACAAGTGTGCCGCTGATACTGAGAGCTGACGCTAACGCTCATAACGAAGTATGGGGTAGCTCCAATACAAATGGTCGAGGCGAGGAACTTCTTGATTTCATCCTTGCCCACGACCTCTTCATCGCCAACACTGGCAGCGAACCGACCTTCCTTACCTCAAACCGAAGGGAGGTGCTTGACGTTACCTTGATTAGTGGGCGGCACTCGCAACTTCTCCGTGACTGGAGGGTTCTACAAGAGTGTTCTTACTCTGATCACAGGTACATATCGTACAACGTGGCTGGCCGCAGCTCTGCCGAGCAGGTAGCCTTTATTAACAGAAAGAGGACGGACTGGAAGCTTTTTAATTCTCTAATTCGATCCTCACTGGAAATTGTTCCTAAGAGCATTGACTGCTATCATGAACTGGATAAGGCAGTTGACACCCTTACTAGTTCTCTCAACTTCGCGTCTAGGGAAGCTTGTAAGCCACCCACGGGCAGGGGAAATCCCAAGCCCCTCTGGTGGAATAAGGAGATCAGTACCTTGCGAAGAGAATGTAGGAGGGAGTTCAATTGCTCAAAAAGATCTAATGACTGGTCGATGTATAAAACGAAGCTTAAGGCTTTTAAGTATGCCGTACGTAAGGCAAAGAGGTCCTCATGGAGATCTTTCTGTGGTAACGTGGAGAGTCTCAGCGAGGCAAATCGCCTTCGTAAGGTCTTAAGCGCGACACCAAAAGCTATGGGGTGCATCATGAATCCTGAGGGCATTTGGACTAGTTCGAGCGCAGATACTCTCAAAGTACTGATAGACGCACACTTTCCGGGCAATCATTGCCCTCTAGAAGTGGCGTGTCAGACGGAGCAAAATTACAGTTCAATCCCGCCGTTCAGAATATCAAATTCTCAACTGAGGTGGGCCATTAACTCATTTGAACCGTTTAAGTCCCCGGGCCCTGATGGCGTCCTTGCGGCTGACATTCAGCAGTCCATGGAAGTATCGCTACCTTGGCTCAGGGAGATTTATAACGCTTGTCTACGCTTCTCGTATGTTCCCACCAGCTGGCGGGAATCCAGAGTGGTGTTTATTCCCAAAGCAGGAAAAGTTACGCATGTTAAGCCGAAGGACTATCGTCCAATAAGTCTTAACTCCGTCCTGCTAAAGATTTTGGAAAGGATAATTGATTACCATATTAAAAGATCAATCGATCCTATGCTGATCTCGCAGTCGCAGCATGCTTATACCAAAGGTAAGTCTGTTGAGACCGCTCTTCACGTCCTTATTGAGCAAGTAGAGAAATCTCTTGCTCTAAAGGAATACACGCTTGCTGTCTTCCTGGACATAGAGGGGGCCTTCAACAACGTTAATTCTAACGCAATTGTTGAGGCTCTCTCGGTGCTGCATGTGGATGAACGGTTGGTGGCTTTTATTGTGCAGCTTCTCAAAAGTAGAGTTGTAATCTCTACGCTGGGTAATGCCAGCGTAAGACGAGGAGTCAGCACGGGCACACCTCAGGGTGGAGTTCTCTCTCCCCTGCTGTGGAACATCACGGTGAATACTCTTCTAAGGAAGCTGGACCGCGCCGGCTGCAAAGTGATTGCTTACGCAGACGACATAGCTGTTTCAGTGTCGGGAAAGTATTTATCTACGCTATCGGAGAGGTTAAATCACTCTCTTGACATTATTTCGCGTTGGAGTCGTGAGTGCGGCTTGAATGTGAATCCTAATAAAACGGAGCTAGTGCTGTTTACAAGGAGGTACAAAGTTCCTGATTTTGAGTTACCCAAATTGAATGGGGTCTCCATTAACTTGAGCCAGAAGGTCAAATACTTAGGGCTGATGCTTGACTCGAAGTTACTATGGACGTACAATGTGGCGGAAAGAGCTCGGAAGGCTTTCAACGCACTTTACTGTTGCAAAAGGGCCATAGGGGCGAGTTGGGGATTGCAGCCTCGTACTGTTGCTTGGCTTTACACTGCTGTGGTGGAACCAATTCTGTTGTTTGGGGTGGCGTTCTGGTGGCAGGCTGCTCTTAAGGCTACCTGCAAAGGACAGCTTGAAAAAGTGCGAAGAATGGCTGCACTACAGGTAACTGGAGCGCTCCGCTCCACTCCTACTAAGGCACTGTTTGTGCTACTACATTGGCTTCCAACCAACCTACTGATCTCACAGCAAGCTAATCTTGCTGCTGTGAGACTAAACTGTATCTCAGCATGGAATAGGACAGAGTTCGGTCATGCGAGGATCTTGGTCGAGGGAGTACCCGCACCAGCGGTTGTTGACTACAACGCCCCTCAATGCATACTGGATTTGGAGTTTACAACTCGCATTCCATGCAGGGAGGAATGGTGTGATGGTATCACCCTTGATAATGGGCTTATCCATGTGTACACTGACGGCTCAAAGCTAAACAATAGAGTTGGGAGTGGTGTATACTCAGATGAGCTGAATCTCAAGCTGTCCCTCCGTCTACCAGACCACTGTAGTGTCTTTCAGGCGGAGGTGGTGGCTATTTATCAGGCAGTCGACTGGCTTCTGTGTAATCGAATATTCGGGGTCAATATTGGTATTTTCACAGATAGCCAAGCGGCTATTAAGTCCCTTGCTGGTCCTTGTACAATGTCCAAGATTGTTGCTGAATGCCGTGCATCTCTTAGGGAGATGTCGAGACATTCGGTTGTTCAATTGATTTGGGTACCTGGACATAGGGGTTTTCAGGGCAACTGTGAGGCCGATGAGCTAGCAAGGCTTGGAACTTTGCTACCTGAGGTCTCTTGCTCCTTTTCAATAGGTATACCGATGACATCGGTCAAACTGGCCATAAGGCAAAAATATCTTGAGGACGCTAAGAAGTCCTGGGCAGATGAATCTTCCTGTGTGATAACAAGGCAGTCCTGGGTATCCATGGATGCGCATCGCACCAGGCAGCTTTTAGGCTTAACTCGAAGCGCCCTTCGTTGCACTGTGGGCGTTCTAACGGGCCACTGCCTCATAGGACGACATGCACAACGTTTGGGCGTAGAGTTTAATGACTTCTGTCGGAGCTGTGGCTCTGAGGATGAGGAGGAAACCGTCCTTCACCTCATGTGCCAGTGTCCGGCTTTGGCAAGGAGAAGACTGGCGGCACTTGGTGCACCCTTTCTCTCAAACCTGACGGAACTGTCCCTGGTAGAGCTAAAGGGGATAGTCCGGTTTCTCAAAGGAAGCAAATGGTTTCCTGACTTTAGTGAGTAGAAGAGAGTCACTAAAATTATTGTGGTATCACAACGGGCCTCTTCTGTGCCTATGTGTGCTGGTCGTCAGGCCTCTGAAGATCGGCAGCCACGTTAACCTAACCTAACCTAAGGGCTTGATTAACGTTGTAAATATTTGCATTAATGTAACGCTCAATAAATCTGTAAGATGTACTTGGCACACTCGTCTCTTGAATGAGCACTGGCATCATACTGTTTATGGTAACAGGGAACAAATAAACAGATGCTGTAAAATATTAAGAGAATTTTTCAACCAATGTTCCCCGTCTATTTATAAATCCTGGCGCAAAAATGTTTTAGCTAAAGCGTCGAATTCTTAAACAAACCTCTATTTCCTTTTCTAGGAATTTCCGCCTTGAATTGACAACCACACCTAAAGATTGAGGACATTAACTCATGTTGTTACTAATGTTCGAAGAAGAATATTAGTATTAAAATTACTTTGGCCAAACATTTATATTTCTTTTTATATATATATATATATATATATATATATATATATATATATATATATATATATATATATATATATATATATATATATATATATATATATATATATATATATATATATATATATATATATATATATATACATATATATATATATATATATATATATATATATATATATATATATATATATATATATATATATATATATATATATATATATATATATATATATATATCATATATTGAACTGAAATTTTCAGGATACGTTGAAGTATATGCGGAATAGTCCCAAAAGTTACAAAAAATTAATAATCTTTGACCCTTTGGAGCCGGCTGCCATTTTAGTCATATTTAAAATATATATATTTTTCAGTAAACAAATACCTTTCGCAGAAACAAAGTTTATGGACTGATTTTGAACGTGTTCCAAATGTGAACATGGTAATTTTTTTGAAATTTTCACCCTTTAAGTGTGCTAGGCACCTTAAATGAGGTTGGGAAAATTTGAAAATGTTTGAATTTCGATAACTTTTGACCAAATTATCAAATCATTATGAAACGTACAGAACATATTGTTGTAGCTAAGTTGCAGACTTGTGTAGTTTTTAATGAACGTGCTGGCAGCCCTGCAGCAACCGCTGCCATGGAAATTGAAAACCTCCAAAACAAACGCATTTAGAAATCTTATGTTTTTTCCATACAGCCAAAGAAACACTTTTGAAATTCCACATCGGACAAGAACGGTAACCTTCCTCCAAATAACCTTAATTTTAAGCATCAGAAAATTTTCTTCACGAGAACTCACGACCCAATTTTCAGATTCAAATTAAATTCACAGAATGTATTGGAATTGAAATGGAGCAAGACTGATAGAAGAGCTTTGGAAATGCAAGCAACTCTGAGCCAGTGGTGCCATCTTGAAAAATTATAAAGAAAAAAAACTGCTTTTTGCCCTATGAATTTTCATTCAGTTACCAGATTTTCATGAAATTGACACAGTAGTTGAACATTACTCAAAGCTGTAATTTGTAGAAATTAAGTTGAAAAACTCGATTAGAGCTGCCAACTATGGTAATTTTGGTGTCTTAGGTTTTGAAAATTCGCTCAAGAAAATAAAGCTTTTTGCTCTATAGCTGCCAGTGCCGAGTTTCATATATGTAATTTATTAAAAGCATATTTCAGAAGAAATCTGGCTAAAAAACTATTAAAGGGCTGCCAGCTGTTTTTGGCTTTGTATTTATGAGCAATATCTTTACTAGGCGATTTTAACGAACAATTTTCAAACATTAATGATCTTGCAGTGATAATAAACAACAATGATTAAATTTTCGAAAATTTGAAAATTTTTGCAACTAGTAGCCTTAATTTCTTTGTACTCCCATAACTTCCAATGTAGTCACCGGATCAAAACGAAATTTGCAGAGTAGGTCAATAGTAGGGATATGTATGTTGTAATCCCCGTCTATTCAAAATCTTTGCGGTTAGCGACTTCCGGTCGGGCACGCTCACTTTGTGGTTAGTCTTTGCGGTTAGTGTCTTTGTGGTTAGATAAGGATTGTTTACGTTAGTACAAGCCACGCCCACTTTGTGGTTAGTCTTTGCGGTTAGAAAAAATAGAAAATGATTGTTTACGATGACGTCAGGTGTGTGTGTGTGTGTGTGTGTGTGTGTGTGTGTGTGTGTGTGTGTGTGTGGTATGATGGCAAAGGTAGAATACCGTCTGATCTTCATATGAACATCTATGGTTTTCAGATCAATGATACATTTATGCTATACAATTTCTTGATATCAAATTTCATGTGTGGTTTGGGTGCTATCTAGGCAATTTTATCATATCTAGCGTGTTTCGAGTTGGATGACGCGTTGTGGCTGAGTATGAATATGTGATAGATTGGACTGATAAGCGTGCGAATATTGAAATTCGTGTGCAAAATATTGGCTCGTGTCTAATGAACGGAAGTACTCAACCGTAAAATTTCACTAATCAGCGTGTACGTTTCGAGTTGGATGACGACATGTTTAAACATGCGCATTGCGGTTTTGTTGGGAAAAAATTCGTTGAATATGTGAATAAGTGATAGATTGGAGGGACTGATAAGCGTGCGAGTATTGAAAAAATATTGGTCTTATCAACAATGAACTGAATACTCAACCGCAAGGTAGAATTTCACTAATTAGCGTGTACGTTTCGAGTCTACATTTGAATTTGTTTACATTGCTGGATGACGTCACGCGTCAACACGTTTGAACATGAATTTGTTGAGTATGCCTATGGTGGTTGGACTGGCTGATAAGCTTGATTGGTAATGTTCGTTATTAGTGAATTCTTTGGGGACAGGTATAGTTTTCGGATGTCTGTATATAAATAGTAAACAAGACCAAGAGTGATCATTCTTTCAAGCGAACTCGATGGAAAAAAGTTAAAATGTTTTGGATCGAAGTAATTGAAAACAAAACTGAATATTGTATCTGTGAGCATTGTACATGACTCCTGAGGGTGGTCCAAAATCATTAGTGTTAAGACTACAAAATGGCGAACCTATTCGCAAGCATTTCAACGTTGACATCAATTTCAAACCATTTCAACACGTTTAAATTGAAGTATATGGTGAGTATGATTACATTCTTTCTCTTTGTAAGATAATGGTGTTACTTTTATTCTAGGAGGTGACATCGTTCTAATGGGATCAACAATCAGCGGCGTTAAAAACTCCGGAGCACTCAATAGATTCCCATCCGGGTGCACCTTCAATTATTACGATGAATGGTATCGTAGCGAGTCATTCCACAAATTGCGTCTGGAGAGAATAAGTGAAGAAGCGGGAAAAATGCGTTGAGATAGCGGCAAACGCGAACCTAAGGCCAACAGCGATTCAGAGGTTTTTTGAGAGAAAGTGCCAGAGAAAAAACAGCGAATCATGTTCTTTTTCATTAGACAACAAAAGTGTAATAAAAGATATTTTTACTAATGTTCGAAGAAGAACATTAGTATTAAAATCACTTTGGCCAAAAATTCATATTTCTATATATATATATATATATATATATATATATATATATATATATATATATATATATATATATATATATATATATATATATATCATCAAAAAATTTGCAAAGTCAGTGAAAAAATCTCAGGAACGTGCCATCCGATTGAACTGAAATTTTCAGGACACATTGGTGTATATGCAAAATAGTGCCAGGTCTCAAAAAAAGTTCAAAATCTTTAACCCTTTGGCGCCGGCGGCCATTTTAGTGATATTTTTAATATACCTATTATTCCGTACACAAATAAGTTTTGCAAAATTAAAGTTAACAAAATAAGTTTCGAACGTGTTTTACATGTGAATCGGATAACGTTTTGGAATTTTTTAACCCCTTGTGTGCGCTGGATGCCTACAAAGAGAACGGGAAAAATTGAAAATTTTTAAATGGCGATAACTTTTGACAAAGCTATTCAATCATTACAAAATTTTCAATACATATTGGAATTATTTAGTTGTAAATTTGAATAGCTTTTGATGACCGTGCTGGCAACCCTGAAGCTACGGCAGGCACTGAAAGTGAAAACTTCCAAATTATCGTCTCTCTTGAAAAAATGCCGCTTCTTCAAAAATAAGCCACTCATATGTAAATTTCGTGCTTTTTTTACATAGACCAAAAAAAAAATTTGATATGGTATAACGCGCACGCCTGGTAACCCTTGCCCAATTTACCTATATGTTTAGCATCAAAAACTTCTGTTCACGGAAACTCACGATCCAATGAGCAGAATTAATTGAAATTTGGAGACTGTATTGGTCTTAAATAGGACCAGGTCTGATTGAAGTAATTTTGAAATGCGGGCAATTCTGTGCCAGTGGTGCCATCTTGAAAAATCACTAAAAAAAGATAAGTGCTTTTAGCCCTATAAATTCTGATTGAATCGTTTGATTTTGACGAAATTCACACAGTAGCTGGACCTTATTTTAAACCACGTTGGGTAGAAATTTGGGTGAAAAATTCGCTTGGAGCTGCCAGCTATGATCATTTTGGTGACTTAAATTTGAAATAAATAAAAATTTGGAAGTGAAAACATTCAAATCATCGAATATCCTAAAAATGTCCGTTTCTTACAATAAAACCAATCTGTATACAAATCTTATGCTTTATCTACACGTTCAAAGTAAGACTTTGGAAATTTCATGTCGGACAAGAATGGTAACCCTTTCCCAGTTTACTTATATTTTTAGCATCAAAAACTTCTGTTCACGGGAATTCACGAACCAATAATCAGATACCATTGAAATTTACAGAATGCATTGGACTTAAGTAGAACCAGGTCTGATAGAAGCAATTTTGATTTATGGGCAACTCTGTGCCAGTGGTGCCATCTTGAAAAATTACAAAGAAAAAAAAACTGCTTTTTGAACTATGAAATGTGAATTAGTGACCAGATTTTCATGAAATTGGCACAGTAGCTGCACCTTACTCTAAACTCTGTTTGATAGAAATTTTGTTGAAAAATTCGATTGGTGCTGCCAGCTATGGTAATTTTTGTGTCTTTGGTTTTGAAAATTCTCTCAGGAAAATAAAACTTTTTGCCCTATAACTCCCAGTGCAGTCATGAAATCAATACGAATTTCATACAATTAATGGAACCTATTATAAGCAACATTCAGGCCAAATTTGGTTGAAAAGCCTCTATAGGGTTGCCAGCTATTGTTGGTTTTGTGTTTGTTTGCAATATCTTTATTAAGCAGTTTTATCGTAGAATTTTCAATTGGTAATGATATTGTAGTGACAATAAACAGCAAATATTAAGCTTTCGATTATTTGAAAAAACTTGCTGTAAGTAACCCTTAATTTCTTTATATTCCTATAGCTGCGAATGTAATATAACAACGTGAAGCAGATGTGATATATTCTTGGCTTTGATACTGGCGAAAGGTTGCCAGCACGAGTCGGTTGTGCTACTTTTGTATCAATAAATGCTTACAGTTAGTATTCATACCGGAAACATTTACAATGAAAATAAATAACTGATGTTTCAATTCCCTAAGTTCTGCAAATTTTTCGGATCGCAGCCCCAAACACCAACTTCAGTTACAGTGCTGCAGACACTGAGCATTTTCTTCATTGATGTTATATGAGATGCTGCTTTCAAACTTTGGTGAAGTAAGCAACTGATAACGAATATAATTAACAAGTGTTTTTCTTTCATAAACTTTGAAACCCATGCCAGTGGTAATATCTGAAACCTTCTACCATATGAGTTATAACGCATTCTTGAGACCAAAGTAGAACGTGGCATTTGAAACAGTTTGGCCGTAATAAGCAGCTCATGTGGTGGAATATGCACTCAAAACCTGCACGATTCTTCTACTGTTCTTCGAACATTAGTGTTTCTAGCGGTTCAGGTGCGCTAGAGTTTTTTTCAATTAATTGTGTTTTTATTTTTTCTTAACATAAGTTTGCGCAGCTTTTAAAGCAATATAGTGATAAGTTGTTCGAAAAGGTTTTGTTGACAGCCATTGAGAGTTTGAGATGATGTGGTCCAACGTGGATTGTTCTCTGCTATAAAAGCGACATCTGGGTATGAATTCCAAATCCGGAAGCTGCATCCTATCCTTTAAAAAGTAGAAGTCTTCATGATGAAAATTCTTCGAGCTCGCCCAGGCAGCTAGAGCAAAATGTTGTAAAGTGGGCACTTGATATTCGCGTTCTTCAGTCATATTTTTGGTACTCAATATCGCCTTTGACGTTGCACTCAATTTTCAAAACTTCAACTGTAGTAAACCTAATTCAAGATTCTACTTTTATACGAAAAATTGTAGCCGCAAATTTTAGAGTCATGTTGAAATGCAGCGGAAGTATTCAACCGCAAGTGGATTCATGAGAATTTTACTAATTAGCGAAATTGTGGTTTTGATAAGGAAACTATTTCATGTTATCATTTGCAAGTGATCGTGGGAATGTAAATATTTAACTTGATAATAAATTCGTATCAAAAGCCGTGCAATCTGAGAACAGTATCGTTTTCCTTCAAAGTTAGTCAAAGCGTGAAAATCGAGGAACAATGGAATCAATCAATGAGTTGTTAAAGTGCAAGCCGGCATTATACGCGAAAGTAACAGATTTGGAAGTTGGCAAGCGGTATAGAATTACAGCTGGAGAGAGAATGTCAACACGGTAATTTGAATTTAATGATTTGCATAAGTACTTCAAAGTAATTTTTTGTTTGTTTTCAGGTATGGAACGGCAATCGTAATCAACTTGGACAACAGCATACGAATATTTCTGCCATTACGATTCAACAAATGTAGCGATAGAGTTTTGGAGGACTTTAACGGTGGAAAGCTAGCGCTGAGTTGTACCACTAACGATCACAAAGAACTACAATTCCATGAAGTGGATGGAACCTTTTTCTACACTCCCTATTAAAAATATATAATGCAATAAAACAATTGTTTATTAACAAAAAAAGTATTTTTATTTAATGAATGGATTTGATTTTATAACATAATTTTTTAGAAGGAGTACATTTTGTTGTGCACAACATCCACTATGCAAAGTACATCGTGGTTTTCAGGATAGTGTTTTTTCAATGCTTTCAGATTAGGGCAATTGTAGTCATCCAAGTTGATTATAGTGGCAATGTTCCCCAACAAGTCAGCGAGCCAGTTTTTCTTCTCCAATCCATTGACGAATATTACGACATCTTTCATATGCAAAAGAAAATATTCTTTCAGCTTCCAGAACGTCGTAGAGCCACATTCACAATCCAGACCATGATAATTTTCGTACAACAATTGCGCTTGAAATTGAAGCTCTTTTGAAAGTGTTGCAAATCTGAAAGGAGCTTTGGGTAAGAATTTCGATGTGAATGCTCGTACACATTTACGACAGCCAACTTTTTGACGATGCAAGCATTGTTGGGTCCTCTAAATCCTTGCATGTCGATGGCGAAAGATGTCGTTGCCATAATGTCCAGTTTGATAGAGCATAAACGTGATACTGAATAAACATTTATATTTGTCATTGTTTTTATACAAGTTTCTCTTGCGAGAGGATTTTATAGGAGTAAGCAGTAGGCTGTAGCTGAAGCAGGTACATCTACAGATGTTTTGATATCTAGTCGGATGTCAACTGAGCCGGATTTCATGGAATCATTTTGACGTGAACAATCAATTACTACAATTGGTGCAGATTTCTTGTATTCGATTCGTGAGAGTAGTGGTTGTGGTTGAGCACCGTAATAAGATTGTTGAAAACTGCTGTACATATCATAAAGCAGAGCAAATTGATCACGCGTAAATTTGATATTCATATCATCATAGGGATACGATTCAAAGTTCAAGTGTAATTTGACATTGGATAAATAACAATGATAGAATTTGCTAGCATCCTTATCTTTGTGATTTTTACTAATGTTCGAAGAACATTAGTATTAAAATCGATTCGGCCAAAAATTCATATTTCCATATATATATATAGTATATATATACATATATATATATATATATATATATATATATATATATATATATATATATATATATATATATATATATATACATATATATATATATATATATATATATATATATATATATATATATATATATATCATCAAAAAATTTCAGTGAGATAATCTCGGGAACGCGCCATCCGATTGAGCTGAAACTTTCAGGATACATTGGTGTATATGCAGAAAAGGTCCAGGTCTCTTTAAATGTCAGTTATTGTTAACTTTTTGGCGCCGGCGGCCATTTAAGTGATATTTTTAATATACCTATTATTTCGTGCACAAATGATTTTCGCAAAAATAAAGTTAACGAAATAAATTTCTTACGTGTTTTACATATGAATCGGATAATGCTTTGGAATTTTTTAACCCTATGTGTGCGCTGGGTGCTTAAAGAGAGGACGGGAAAATTTGAAAATTTTTAAATTTCGATAACTTTTGACAAAGCTATTCAATCATTACGAAATTTTCAGGACATATTGATATTAATGAGCGTGCTGGCAACTCTGTAGCTAGGGCAGGCACTGAAAGTGAAAACCTCCAAATCATCGTTTCTCTTGAAAAATTGCCGTTTCTTCAAAAAAAGCCATTCATATGTAAATCTTGTGCTTTGTTTGCATAACCAAAGAAAAAAAAAGATAAGGTATAACGGGCACGCCTGGTAACCCTTGCCCAATATACCTATATTTTTAGCATCAAAAACTTCTGTTCACGGAAACTCACGATCCGATGAGCAGAATTATTTGAAATTTACATAATGTATTGGCCTTTAATAGGACCAGGTCTGATAGAAGTGATTTTGAAATACGGGCGATTCTGTGCCAGTGGTGCCATCTTGAAAAACCACTAAAAAAGATAACTGTTTTTAGCCCTATAAATTCTGATTGAATCGTTCGATTTTGACGAAACTCAATCATTTGCTGGACCTTACTTTAAACCACGTTTGGTAGAAATTTGGTTGAAAAATTCGGTTGGAGTTGCCAGCTATGATAATTTTGGTGTCTTCATTTTGAAAAAAAAATTTCGAAGTGAAAACATTCAAACCATCGAATATTCAAAAAAATGTCCGTTTCTTACAATAAAACCAATCTGTATATAAATCTTATGTTTTATCTACACGTCCAAAATAAAACTTCGGAAATTTCATGTCGGACAAGAACGGTAACCCTCTCCCAGTTAACCTATATTTTTAGCATCAAAAACTTCTGTTCACGGAAACTCACGAACCAATAATCAGATACAGCTAAAATTTACAGAATGCATTGTACTTAAGTAAGACCAGATTTGATACAAGCGATTTTGAATTGTGGACAAGTCTGTGCCAGTGGTGCCATCTTGAAAAATTACAAAGAAAAAAAACTGCTTTTTGCCCTATGAAATGTGAATAAGTTACCAGATTTTCATGAAATTGACACAGTAGCTAAACCTAACTCTAATCTCTGTTTGGTGGAAATTTGGTTGAAAAATTTGATTGGTGCTGCCAGCTATGGTAATTTTTGTGTCTTTGGTTTTGAAAATTCGCTCAGGAGAATAAAACTTTTTGCACTATAACTTCCAGTGCAGTCATGAAATCAATACGAATTTCATACAATTAATGGAACCTATTATAAGCATTATTCAGGCCAAATGCGGTTGAAAAGCCACGATAGAGTTGCCAGCTATTGTTGGTTTTGTGTTTAATTGCAATATCTTTATTAAGCGGTTTTATCGTAGAATTTTCACAGCAAATATTAAGCTTTCGATCATTTGAAAAAACTCGCTGCAGGTAACCCTAAATTTCTTTATACTCCTATAACTTCGAATGTAATTAAACAACGTGAAGCAGATTTGATATAACTTGGCTTTGATACTGGCGAAAGGTTGCCAGCACGAGTCGGTTGTGCTACTTTTGTATCAATAAATGCTTACAGTTATTATTCATACCGGAAACATTTACAATGAAAATAAATAACCGATGTTACAATTCGCAAAGTTCTGCAAATTTTTCGGATCGCAGCCCCAAACACCAACTTCACTTACAATGCTGCAGGCACTGAACATTTTCTTCATTGATGTTATATGAGATGCTGCTTTCAAAATTATGTGAAATAAGCAACTGATAACGAATATAATTAACCCGTGGTTTGCTCTCATAAACGTTGAAATTCATGCCAGTGGTAATATCTGAAACCTTCCACCATATGAGTTATAATGCATTCTTGAGACCAAAGTCGAACGTGGCATTTGAAACAGTTTGGCCGTAATAAGCAGCACATGTGGTGGAATATGCACTCAAAACCTGCACGATTCTTCTACTGTTCTTCGAACATTAGTGTTTCTAGCGGTTCAGGTGCGCTAGAGTTTTTTCGATTTGTTTGCATTGCCAAAATAATATAAGGAGGTTTTTACACTCCACACATGTTCTGTTGTTGTTGGTAAGACCGAATATTCGTATAGTTCCCAACTTCGAAAGCTTACTTGAACTGGTTGTGCTCCTTCAATATATTTCAGCATTGTCAGCTTTTCAGAGCCATCTGGTGTGACGTGCGGCACCTTCCATTGTAATTTAAAGATTTTGACGTGTACATCATCGGTCTTGGAAAGAATAGCGTTTTTGTCGCTTCTTGTACGAATAAGAATTAGCTTATGTTGGGCATTAACCATAATCTTCTTGCAGTCTTCGGCGAATCCCAAAAGCTTTCTTAGCGGAACGCAAAAGTTAAAGTAACCACTTAAGGGGGTGATGAGTTTGTTTGGCAACCAGCCGGCATTATAAAGCATTTTACTTTCGATGTATAGTTTTTCAAAGTCAATGTTATTCCAACATTTTTGTTTCGGTCAATTTCGATTCCATTGAGTTCAAATCTGATCTCGTCAAATAGGAATGCGATGGTATTATTCGTTAGCTGGGCGGTTGTTGAGCTTTTTCCATCCGCTTTAGTTAGAGCGCCTTCAATATAGATGAAAGTCTGGCTGGGTAAAATGCACAAATCCTGTTGTTGTAGAGGAATTCTTATTTCATCACTGCAGTTGAATGATGATAAAAATGGAGAATAGCTGTGGTATTCAATTTTAGAAATACTATTGTCGAAGTTGACTTTATGCGTGACGTTCAGAAGCTCATTCATTTTCTGTTTACTCTGAATCCTAATTGTTTCAAGAACTGCTTACTTTGTAGCGTCAATCGTGATTTGACTCGTTTGGTTTTCCTGTTGCAACTGATTGCGTTGGGCGGGTATTTATCGTTATAAAGCAGCATTCTGGGGCTTCAAATGAAGTCTTATAGTTATTGTTTCTCCCTTGAAATTGATTATATCACCGTCTTGATCAATCAGTTTAAGAGTCAACGTACTTATTCGTTTTACGTTTACCGGTAAATAGATTATATTACTAGGAATTTCCACTATTTTATAGCCTGGTCCTACCTCGGGCGAGAATTCGTGTATTGTGTGTGAAGGAATACTATTAATATAGGAATTTCCAATAATGGTGCAATCAATCCGGATTACGTTCATTTTACTTATGCTTACAGGTAGATCGGAAGTATGCTTTATATTGGCTTTTAATTCTCGTTTATTGAATCCTAGTAATTGACCAATCGATCTTTCTTTATCAAAGTAAAAAGGAGCAGTCGACTTGATTTCACTTTTGGGGGTATTATTATTGGCGCGTATTGTAAGATTTATTTTATTATTGATCTTGGATAGTTCTTTGTATAGGTAGTTGGCAATATCATCAATTTCGTACGATCCGACGGGAATTTCTATAATGTGTTTTCCAATGTGTAGTAGATTATTTTTTCCATCCACATTAGGTATAGAGTTATATGTTTGAAAATCGACAAGTCCGCATAGATAGTCGCCTTGTAGTTCGATGGGAAGAAAATAATATGTTGTAAGAATGGATGAGTTAGAGTCAGTGTTAGTGCCATGGTAGTATACAAAACAATGATTGGTTTTTGGTTTATTAATAGTATTTATTCATCTAAACATTACAAAACCTTTTACAAAAATTTCAAACATAAATGACCACAGTTGTATGAATCATAGCTTTGATATGTGTTGTAGTTGTATTTTATACTAGATCCTAGATAGTCAATTAATTCTCTCGGTGGAGGTAAGTTTCTAAAGCTATCAAAGTATTCTACATTACGTTTTTTCTTGTTGAACGCTACCCAATGTGTACCGGAACCTTGAATATCATCGAGATTGACAATTCCACATTCGTTTTGCACTGGGGATTCCTTCGGTAAACTGTTTCGCATGAAAACTCCTCTAAAGTCGGGCAAGATTCGTGCAAACTTTGTTAAATCATTCTCGTTTAGGGCTCTCTTGGGTAGCGTTTCTAAGAGTTTTTTGGGGCCGGTTTTAAATACAACCCCAATCCTTTCTTGAACGGTTTCAAATGTAAACCTCGACCTACTGCTGTCTGCTCCATTTTCTGGTTGTGTCGCTTCTTTTCTTCTAATGTGCTTTTCGCATTACTAGCATCATTAACAGCTTTAGCTATTCCGGCAGCACCACCTGATAAAGCGCCTATTGCAGATAATTCCACGAAAAGAGGAATCAGAAACGGTAGGACTCCTCCAACTTTAGGAATGGGTATTATTCTGGGAGTTTAGATCGACTTCTTCTGTCCCTTGGTTATACTCTTTGCTGCAGCTAAAGCAATTTTAATGCTTGTCTTGTGATTGTCGGGCTTCTTTTTCTTGATGATTTTCCGTAGTTCGGTAACAACTGTTCCAAATCTCGTTGTGTTTTTCAGCCCCATTCCTAATTTTACTTTAGCTTTCATCATATTGGTCATGAGTAGTGCGTGGGTGCGTTCTGCTAATCCTGCGTCGGTTGCCCAGACTCGTTGCCACGCCTTTTCGGTTAGTATCCTATCAAGTTTGTGACGATCGCTCGTTTCTTTGAATTTCGAATATCCGATATCGTGTTCTTTATAGGCCTCATCCAATAAATTTATTCCGGGGTCATCTCTAGCAAGTCGCTCGCTTAGTTTTGTGCCAGGTCCACAGTACTGATAGCCATGTAAGTGCAGTTCAAACGGTAGTTTACTGATGAGAGTATTAACAAGACCTCTTCCGCTCACCACTTTTCGTGATCTACTGGAACATTCCTTTTTGTGATCAATCATTTTATACTATTCGATCCGTCTCATTCAACAACTACTCGTAGACTATACCTAAAACCTAGTTACTTTCATGTTTTCTGTTAGTTCAACTTAGGATGCGATTCATACAACAACAGCAAAAGTTGTCGGTGGAAAATGCTGACAATACGAATGAAATTTGCTCAGCTAAACATAGCAATTTATTACCTAATAGCATCCGAGGTATAAAAGTGGGTCCTTCAAACAGTGGTAAAACCAACGTAATGATTTCTCTGCTAAAAAATCCGAATGGTGTTAAATTCGAAAAAATATATACATCTACTCAAAGTCATTGCATCAACCCGAATACAGACACTTGGAGCAGGCGGTAAGACCTATTTCTGGACTAGGCTTCAATACATTTTCAAACAATAGTGAAGCGATTGCACCTGAAGAAGCTCAGTTTAATTCTATATTCATTTTCGATAACATTGCCACCGAGAAACAAGATAACGTTCGATCATATTTCTGTATGGGACGACATCATAATATTGATAGTTTTTATCTGTGCCAAATTTATACGAGAATACTGAAGCACCTTATTCGAGATAACGCAAATTTTCTGATTGCATTCAAACAGGATGATATGAATTTAAGACACATTTACAATGACCACGTGAACATCGATATGACTTTCGAACAGTTTAGAGCCGTTTGTGTGGAATGTTGGAATGATACATATGGATACTGTGTAATCGATAAAGACAGTCCCCTAGACAAGGGCCGGTATCGAAAGGGGTTCGATGTATTCATAATGATAAATTAGAACCATATAAAAACAATTCATAACATCGAAACAGCTCAGTTGCAGCTCAAAAGCAGTTAAAAGCAGTTCAGTAACAGTTATAAGCAGTTCAAAAGCTGTTAAAAGTAGTTCAAAAGCAGTTTAAAAGCAGTTCAAAAGCAGTTAAAAGCAGTTCAAAAGCAGTTAAAAGCAGTTAAAAGCAGTTCAAAAGCAGTTCAGAAGCAGTTCAAAAGCAGTTAAAAGCAGTTCAAAAGCAGTTCAAAAGCAGTTAAAAGCAGTTCAAAAGCAGTTAAAAGCAGTTCAAAAACATTTCAGTGGATCAGTTTCATGCAGCTCGATAGCTGTTCAATACAGTTTGATACCAGATCAATACGGTTTGATTGTAGCAACAGTGAAGATAGTTCGAGGAAAATCGAAAAGAACGTAAATCGATTTAAATTCAACATAAATCACTTCAAAATCATATTAGAACCCATTAGGAGAATATTTCAAAATATTGTAGAGACCTTTCGAAACTGTTGCGCAAACACCAAGAACAATGAAGTCTGATAAATGGTTGCTCAATGATATTGTGGAGACGACAAATTCGATAAGGAAAAAGTATCAACAGCTGAAAGCCGGATCAACAAAGAGTATCAACAAAGCCGGAATTGAAGTTCAATTGGAGGAAACATTTAAGCCAATCACCAAACCTCTCAATGAATTCGTGAAAAGAACCAAGCTCTCGGAAATTAAAGAAGAGCCTCTGTCTTCTGTTAAACATGAAGAAAGAAGTTCGGAGAGGAGTGACGACGATGAAGACAGTTTCAAAACTCCCATGAGGTGAAAGTTTGACCTCACCACCACCACCCCATCCAACTCTTCTACAAAAGCTGTTCGTAAATTTGTTAGCACCTCAAAAGGACGAGAACATCTTAGCCAATATATGGATCAGCAACAATTTTCGGAAATTCCTATGCAATATTTACACACATTTATTAATGAACGCTCTGCAATTGATAATACATATGGGGTATATGAGGATGATGATGATGGAGAACAATGGAAAATAGGAAATTCGAATTTCGCAATCGATGGCAATAAAATACTTGTAAATGAGAAATCATATACGGGAACTCGTGGTTTATATGAACTGCTTTTTATGAAACAGCCAGATGAAACTATATATAACAATAAAGATTTAGAGAATTATAAAAGTATTCTTCTGCACACGAATGCTCACAGACGTTCTTACGACAGTGTTAGTCAAATAAATGGAAATCGAAGTTTTAAATATACAAAAATAATTTCTAAACTTCTAAACAACAACAAGGGAGGAAGAGGGTTAGAACCTAACATTAACAAAGACTAAAGCAGCATCAAACAAGCCAAAAGATTACATATATTGGGATGATCCGAATGAATTAGTGGATCGATTGCGGCTCCTTATTGTATCACACCAAGCCAGTCACAATAATCACAACAACGAAATTGTATCAATTATTGAAGAACTGAAAGAATCACAAATAATAGATTAATACTAATCACATTAAATATATAATAAAATATAATTACAAAATGGGTATTGATAAATTTGGTCGATTTTCAACGAAAAGAGTAGCAAAACGTGGCTTACAAGGTGTTCAGGGTCCCCCAGGTCAGCAGGGACCACCAGGAGCACCAGGTCAGCAGGGACAACCAGGAGAACCTGGCATTGAGGGTTCCCAGGGTGTAAGCTTCAGTAAAACGGAAGATGGTGATTACGTTCTTAATTTTAAACGAATTCAATACCTTGGATCACCCATTGAGGATGACGATGCTTCCACAAAGAACTATGTTGATGTTAACATTGTGAAACTTAAGCAATATATAGATAAGGAAATTCAAAAACGGCACACTAATGTCTCTGGTCATAAGTAGACTGGTATTCACATAACATACAATGAGCAAAAGACAAGTCGTAAACGAATTACATAAGGCCGCTCGTAAAAATTTTAAACAAGGACGAGTCGTAATAAAAGGTTTGGATGATCTGTGGCAGGCCTATTTAGTTGAGATGGGAACATATGCTAGCGAGAATACAGGATTTCGTTTCCGCCTCACAATCATTGACACATTTTCCAAGTTTGCGTGGGCGGCTTCTATCAAAACGAAGACTGGCATAGAAGTTACTAGGGCGATGGAACACATACTCCAACAAGGACGCATTCCTCAAAACTTGCAAACAGACAATGGAAAAGAATGCTACAACAGTCATTTCAAAAACCTCATGAAAAAATATCAAATAAAACATTATTCTACGTATAGTTCTCTCAAGGCGTCAATTGTTGAACGATACAATCGAACACTAAAGAACATGATGTGGAAGGAGTTTAGTATGAACGGAAATTACAAATGGATTCGTAAAGTTGATGATCTGGTTAAGTCATACAACAATAAAAAACACAGAACAATAAAAATGATTACGTCTGCTGTCAATAGTTCCAATGAAAAATTGCTTCTGTCTACCATATACAACAACATTAAGGTGATGAATCCATCTAAATATAAAGTGGGTGACCATGTGCGAATCAGTAAATACAAGCATGTGTTTGAAAAGGGCTATACACCAAACTGGACCACGGAGATTTTCAGGATCCATCAAATTCGAATAACCAACCCCGTCACATACCTACTGGAAGATTATGAAGGAAACCCCATCTAAGGCGGCTTCTATGAGTCTGAACTATTCAAAGCCAAGTATTCGTCGCTCTATCTCGTGGAAAAAGTATTGAAATGGAGTGGAAATCGAGCGTTTGTCAAGTGGCTGGGATTTTCGGAAAAACACAATTCCTGGCTAAATGTTAAGGATATGATATTATAATTTGAAACATTGTATAGTTTTTTTAAAATTATTTATTAATAGCGCGTAAAGTTGAACAAGTTTTTTCATTTTTAATAAAACGCATGTACAATTGAACACGTTCTTTCATTTCACATATTATCCTACGAACACTATAACATTCACAAGTATCTGGTCCGGATTTCGCATCATCATAGGCCCAAGGACAGCTCACATAATGTTGACTAAATTTGCTGACTTTCTGCTCCATAACGGTGTAGGGCTTCAAAAAGGCATAGTTACTCGTAAATTCATCAAAGTGTTCCTCAAAAATGTATTCTTTATTAGAGTAGAAAAAACTTTTACAATCCTCAGGAGAATGTTGAAGATCGTTTTCCGTTTCGTTGTTGTTATTCAGGGCTACGATCTGCAGTGCTTCACGGTTCAAGTAAGACTCATGCTATATGTTTGCTTCATCCTCGTTAAATACAGAAATTCTTTATTTGACTTATAGTTTGGATCTTCCTGTTTTATATATTCAACTTCACCATTACTTAGAATTCCTTCGGCCTCAAACTCATGATATTCATAACACGAGATCTTGAGTGAACGCATCGAATAATTGCCATCATATGTACATCGAACTTTCAAATTTTTTTCATCGTCAAACTCTAATTTAAAATGTCTGTAAAAAGTAATTTTGCTCTCGATTATTCCAGCTATTTCCATTTCTTTCTTAAGCAAATCTTGCCGAAATCCCTCTATTGCTTCATCGACCGTAACAAATCTTCTCGATGGTTCTGTTGTTGTTGTAGTCGGCGAAATTTCCGACGATGATGAAATAGCAGCGCCATCATTCAATGTTTCCGTTTGTGATGAAATTGTACTTATAGTCATAAGTCGAAAAGATAATGCTACTTCCACTGTCTTGTTATCAGGAAGCGCGAGATTAAATGCCAAATTGTTAATGCTTTCGTTCTCACTAATGGTCACCACTGGTACGAGGCTACCTTGAAGAAAAGACACTACACTCAAAATAAGAGCTATGTTTAAGAATGCCATTCTCTATTCGAATCAACAAACAGACTGATTTTCTGCCTCCCAATCTGAAACTATTTATAGCAAAAATTCTTTTACTCTCTCGTTCACACCACCGTCAGCACTGGAAAGAAAGAAAGAGAGAAAGAAAACATTTTTTTTTTATTTTTTCTTTTTATTGTTAATAAACCTAATCTATATCCATAGATATGTTATAATGTCCCCATGCATACGTTCTAACCCCATCTTCCCTTATAAAACGCTTATCGTCTGTACAACTAAGTGCAATCTTATTAATACATTCCGTATATAAATTGTGCAGCTTAGATCTAAATACATACATACTACCTCCAAAATTTTTTTCTTAAATAAACAATCTCTATAGCTATCTAAAATTAATCCATCTTATATAATTTTTTCACACCTTTTGCTTTCTTAATTATCTCGCCATTATCAACACTTAATGAGTACATTTTAGATCTTAATCCTACAAATTCTTTGATAAATACTCCATGGTTCTCGTCCTTCATCATCCCCAATACTTTTCCATTCCTCTGAGGAATATTATAAACGTTGTTGGTGGCATATTCTGAAGTGTCAAAGTGTTCATCGATATCGGGCGAAATATCTTTATAGAAATCAGCCGTTTGAATCGTGTATATAAATGAATCCGTATCCATATAGTTAAGAGTAATATTTTTATCATACTTGGGTTTCATGCAAACTATAGTGAAAATCGTACATCTTCAACTTTGATAAGTCGAGCACTGTGAACCCTAAACAGATTGGCTTAATAAAGCAGGTTATTACTCGATCCATTTGGATAGCGGCCATGTTTTCAGTAAATACGGCTGCACTATGGAAATTGGGTTTCGATATTAGACTTCGAGCACCCGAATGTCTACCTCGACTTTCCCAATCTGTGACAATATGAACATCCTTCCTGTTGTCAACTTTTTCCATAGTTTCCCCATAAACCACATTATTCATAAGCTTGAAAAAGTTTTTCTCAAATGAATCCGTGCTTTTTTTGCGGTGAAAAGTATTAAGATCGATATATTTTTTCATCCAAGATGACTGCCGAAACTGTAAACCTCTATATATTCGAACCAGTTTCATCCCATTTCTAATGCATTGCTGCAGATTCCTATAGTGAATTACATATTTGTGTTTGTTGGTAAAATCAGCAATCAATTTTGAAGTTTTTGAATCACCCACTATTTTGTTTTCAGCGCAGAAAGGCAAATCATTATGACTATCATGCATTGATTGCGGATATTCCAAATCAACTTCAAATATATAACCAATGTCAGAATCTGCAGCGATACTGAAAATATCAATATCATCCGGATTGACAATCCACTTAAATTCAGAATGAGGAAGTGGCTGAGACATCGCTCACCCATACAAATTGTTAGCATCTAAGTATAACAGATATTTGGATGGATCTTCCGCCTTATAGTTATTCATATATTTATTATTAGCGATTGAATGACGATGCGAGCATTGAAAGATACCACCTCTGATTCCCCGCTTAACGAAATGATGTATGGTAACGTCAGTTAACAACTCAAGTTGAATAGATGTTGTTTTGAGCATTGCGTCCCACGATAACCCAGGAGTTGTGTAATACTGACAAGGATCCAGACCATACATTTTCCGACATACTTTTCTAAAATTCTCAAACACATCTGTCAGAAGTAGCACGTCCGTCTTTAAATATAATTCCAAATAGTCCGAAAGCACTGTAGATCTGAGCTCTTTCCAAACATTTTGCGCATGTTGGTAATCGTTCTCTTTGCATTCGCTCTTTGTCATTTTATTGAAAAACTTCTCGCGTGGTGGTAGGCAAACGTCATTCAATCGATCCCAAGAATTAATATAGACCTAGTTTATGCGAGAGCCCAATGTAATCCTAATTTGGGATTATCCCAAATATCGCGTCGTATAAACGGGCAAAATTGGAATTGGGGTTTTATGAAATTTGAATTGCGTATAACCATAGAAACTTTTTTTATAGAAACTTGTTTGCGTAACCATAGAAACTTGTTTGCGTATGTTACATGTTGCTACTTCCTCCAACCAATTTGAATACAAATGCTCTATTCGGCGTTCCACAATATTGTGGAAAATACAGCAGGCACTAGTAATTTTCGGCACTTAATTATGATTAACGTCTTCTTTTGCAAAATAAACGAAACGACATTAGTTTTATCCAAATGCACAAAATAAGCGCCGTCTCATATTTCATATGCATAATGTGTAAATTTGCTCAAAACAAGACCCGTCATGTTGAAGAATCACTTTTATTGACACATTTCATATGCACACTCACACATAGTCATCGGGCGTACACCCAACTGTTCGGGTTTAAGCTGAAATCCGAATTTGACCGTTTATACGACGGTCTGACTGGTATAATCCCAAATCGGGATTACATTGGGATCTCGTATAAACTAGGTCATAGTCATAAGAAAATACACCCTTTCGAGTAAGTAGCTGAACTTTCTAATCTTCTCCATACGCCGAAAATACCGTTTTCAGATCTTCTTTGGATAAATTTTTCACAAGAGCATCCAAACTGCTCTGCATAAATCTGGCCGAGTCCAAGAATCTAAGCTCAATCGTTTTAAAGCCGTTGTCATTAATAACTTTAATGCGCTTAGAGATTGAAACGTACGGCTCCTTATTCAAGGGAATCGCTGATATTCCCCCATAAACTCTATCCAATTCTTTAATAAATAAATGGCAATCGTAGCCGGAGAGGTTGTGGAATAGTATTGCGAAAAATTTCGGAACTCGAACAATAAATTACACGCGTTATGAGCTGGACCTCTATAATTGCCAGTGAAATGACAATGATCACGCACCCTGTCACTCTCAAGCTCTTTTTGACAAATATGGCAAGGATTTAAATTTTAAAATCCTACTTCCTCGTCCAATGTGAGGGGAGTCATTGTCTTTGAGTTCCTGACGTGATTGAAGTAAAGGAATTTAACGTCATTGACAATTGAATCAACGAAGTTTTTGGGCGAGTCAGGTCCTTTATACATTCTAAACTTATCTAAACATTTATCATACGAACACTAAATGTAATAGGCGAAAGCACAAGATATATGCTCCTGAATTTTCCTTGTTGATGATTCCTCTGGATCGGTTTCACAACTATCAATGTCCTGCAGAAGGCACTCAGAGTCCGCGTAGATGACAAACGGTTCATCCAGTTGCCGCTCGTAATTTTTATACTGCAGCGTTGACTTCTCCGGCTCCACCATTTTCGTCACCATTCGGCTGCATTCGGTTTTGTATGCTTCGTGTTTTTTTAGCGGTGGTAAAGTATTTCAAACACTTGTTGCATACGTGAATAACCGTAGTGTGTGACGTTTGTTGAGAGCGTGTTAACCTGTAAAAAGAACAACAACATATTTAACTAAGAAACATTTATTCTTTTGAATAATCATACCTTGAAATATCTTTAATCCAAATATAGTGGCACTTCTCCTCGAATTGCAAAAACAGCAGGTTAATATGGTGTTCCATTTCCTCCTTTGTAAGATGGTAGGGCCCAACCACTTTTTTTAATTCTGCATCGTTTTAATCCAAATATAGTGGCACT
>OZ022264.1:162785631-162848131 GCA_963978885.1 Nemotelus pantherinus | reverse complement strand
GCTTGGTATGGTTAACATATTTCTGCTTTGTTGGAAAAGTGTTGTCAGTACTGAACATTTTCATCATCTATGTTTTAGTTGGTTTTTTTTTTTGCTGTGGATATAACAAAAAAGTGTATAGCGTCTTTCCACATTTTTTTCTCACTCAAAAGCAATTTCTTCGATATTCAGTTTTCTACTGGTTCTGATGCGCTCGACTTTTTTTTATGTGTACACCTTGTTTGGTTTGAAAATAAATAAATAAAATAAATAATATTGCTGGTCTGCCGTTGTAAATTTTCCTATCAACAGTTTCTGCGTCAACTGGTTTTCGTTTTCAAGGGTTTCAAAGTGATTTACCCGCTTTGCTTTCACTGAATGCCAATCCGCTGTAATATTCGTATGTAAAATTTCTCGCGCTTATCCCGTGATTTTTGTGAATATTTGCTAGTAAGAAATCAGTCTCTGCTGACTCGCTGCTACGTAGGGTTCTTCTACTTTCACTGTTTCGATAAAACCAAATAAATTAGTTTGAATCCCATCAAACGTGGGTATGGACAAATTATAGCTGAATAATTGCTACCATTCTTGCTCTTTACTCTTGGCCTCCTAACGAGAGATCCTCCAACGCATTTAAAAAGTTCTAAACGGTTTGTGCGTGATTCAACTATACCAGTTACAGCATTGATTTAATCTTGTGTTTTAGTTGATTCGTACTCGTTTGCGGGGGTATTGGAAAAAACCTCTAGCGCACTTGAACCGCTAGAAAGCTAATTTTCGAAGAAATTGTCTTTTAGTGACAAAAAGATGTGGAAAGACGTAATACTTTATTTTGTAGAATCATGTCAACCATTCCTTATCCAAAGCAACAGAACTAAGCTTAACACAAATGATGAAAATGTTCAGTGCTGGCAACATTTTCCCAACGAAGCAGCAATAAGTTCACCTTAACAAGCTCATACTTAAATCAACTTATCCTTTGAATTTCGTTCTCATCGGAGGATTTCATCGAAAGTTTTAGCGGTTAAACGGTGTTTGAGGTTGCCATCGGAAGAATATTCAAAACCCGGAAAATTTAAAAACTGGTTTCTTATTTTTATTGCAAATGCTTTGCATATGAGTATATAATTTGAAGCATCTGTTGATGCAATAGTTACGAAAATGGCTAAAACTGGTTACCCTGTGTCAGTAGCAAAGCAAAATATACAGCGAATCTGCTTCACGTCTAGCTAAACCCAACCAGTAAATTTCGTTTCGATTGAATCATTGCGCTGGAAGTTATACGGGTGAAAAAAGTTTAAGAGTTACCATCCTCAAAACTTTTCAAATTTTTAAAACGTTAATATTTGTAGTTAATTTTAATTGCAGGATCGTTCCCATTTGCAAATCTAATGACATCATCGCGCAGTAAAATAATTCCAAAAATTACAAAAATGGTCATAGCTGGCAGCCCTTTCATGATTTTTTAACGAAATTCCTATGAAATTTGGTGCATTTGAAGGTCCACGTACCGCTTGAACTTTATTTTGATTTTAACACAGCACCGGCAGTTATAGGGAAAAAAGCTTTATTTTGCTGAGCAAAGTTGCAAGATTTAGGAGACAAAAATTACCATAGCGGGCATCTCTACTCTAATTTTTCAGCCAAATTTTCTTCAAATGTTACCTAAAATATGATTCAAATACTATGTGAAGCATATTTTGATTCAATCTGATGGCTGAATCAGAAGTTATAGGCCAAAAAGCTGTTTTTTTTCTCAGTGATTTTTCAAGATGGTACCACTGGCACAGGGTTACCCGCATTTCAAAATCACTTCTATCAGACCTGGTCCTAGTTAATACCAACATGTTCTGTAAATTTCATTATGATCGGATAATCCGGTCGCCAGTTCTCGTGAACAGAACTTTCAAGTGCTCAAAATTGAGGTAATTTGGTGATGGGTTGCCGTTCTTGAGCAACTCGGGATTTTAAAAATTTCAATTTAACATGATGCGCAAATGTTAAAATTTATAAATGATTTGAATTTTTGTCAAAAATTAAAAACTTTTCAGGAGGGTCAATGATTTGAAGGATTTTTTTTCAGGAGCCTGCCGCAGTAACAGGGTTACCTGCACTAACTTGAAAATCCATACATGTAAAATTTTAGTCAACATAAATACGTTCTGCAAATTTCGCGATGATCCAATGTTTCTGTCAGAAGTAACGACAAACCACAATTAAAAAAATATCCTTGCCTATTTTTAGGAACACTGCACCCACACACGGCCCAAAATTTCCAAGTTTTTGTCATAAGCAAGCTAAGAACATAACAAGTTTTCATTTCCAATACTTTTTTTGAACAAAAATTCACGCTGCTTGGAAATATAGAGTACTTCAAAATTCACTAAAATGCTTGCGGCCGCCAAGAGGTTTAGAATATCTGGATTTAAGCGAGTCGTGGACCTACTTATTATATACGTCTACGTTTTCCGAAAGTTTCAGCTCAATGGAATTGCCCACTTTAGAGATTATCTCCCTTAATCATTTTGCTGATATGTATATGTATATATATATATATATATATATATATATATATATATATATATATATAAATATATATATATATATATATATATATATATATATATATATATATATATATATATACATATATATATATATATATATATATATATATATATATATATATATATATATATATATATATATATATATAGTTATATATATATATATATCTATATATATATATATATATATATATATATATATATAAAATATATATATATATATATATATATATATATATATATCAGCAAAATGATTAAGGGAGATAATCTCTTAAGTGGGCGATTCCATTGAGCTGAAACTTTCGGAAAACGTAGACGTATATAATAAGTAGGTCCACGACTCACTTTAATCCAGATATTTTAAACCTCTTGGCGGCGGCAAGCGTTTTAGTGAATTTGGAAGTACTCCTATATTTCCAAGCAGCGTGAATTTTTGTTCAAAAAAAAGTATTGGAAATGAAAACTTGTTATGTTCTCAGTTTGCATTAGACAAAAACTTGGAAATTTTGAGCCGTGTGTGGATGCAGTGTGCCTAAAAATAGGCAAGGATTTTTTTTTTAATTTTGGTTTGTTCTTACTTCTGACAAAAACATTGGATCATCGCGAAATTTGCAGAACGTATTTATGTTGACTAAAATTTAACATGTATGGATTTCCAAGTTAGTGCAGGTAACCCTGTAGCTGCGGCAGGCTCCTGAAAAAAAATCCTTCAAATCATTGACCCTCCTGAAAAGTTTTTGATTTTTGATAAAAAATTCAAATCATTTATAAATTTTAACGTTTGTGCATCATGTTAAATTGAAATTTTTAAAATACCGAGTTGCACAAGAACGGCAACCCATCACCAAATTACCTCTATTTTCAGCACTTGAAAGTTCTGTTCACGAGAACTGGCGACCGGATTATCCGATCATAATGAAATTTACAGGACATGTTGGTATTAACTAGGACCAGGTCTGATAGAAGTGATTTTGAAATGCAGGTAACCCTGTGCCAGTGGTACCATCTTGAAAAATCACTGAGAAAAAAAAACAGCTTTTTGGCCTATAACTTCTGATTCAGCCATCAGATTTAATCAAAATATGCTTCACATAGTATTTGAATCATATTTTAGGTAACATTTGAAGAAAATTTGGCTGAAAAATTAGAGTAGAGATGCCCGCTATGGTAATTTTTGTCTCCTAAATCTTGCAACTTTGCTCAGCAAAATAAAGCTTTTTTCCCTATAACTGCCGGTGCTGTGTCAAAATCAAAATAAAGTTCAAGCGGTACGTGGACCTTCAAATGCACCAAATTTCATAGGAATTTCGTTAAAAAATCATGAAAGGGCTGCCAGCTATGACCATTTTTGTAATTTTTTGGAATTATTTTACTGCGCGATGATGTCATTAGATTTGCAAATGGGAACGATCCTGCAATTAAAATTAACTACAAATATTAACGCTTTGAAAATTTGAAAAGTTTTGAGGGTGGTTACTCTTAAACTTTTTCATATGTATAACTTCCAGCGCAATGATTCAATCGAAACGAAATTTGCTGGTTGGGTTTAGCTTAACGTGAAGCAGATTTGGTATATATTTTGCTTTGCTGCTAACACAGGGTAACCAGCTTTAGCCATTTTCGTAACTATTGCATCAATAGATGCTTCAAATTACATACTCATATGCAAAGCATTTGCAATAAAATTAAGAAACCAGTTTTTAAATTTTCCGGGTTTTGAATATTCTTCCAATGGCAGCCTCAAACAACGTTTAACCGCTAAAACTTTCGATGAAATCCTCCGATGAGAACGAAATTCAAAGGATAAGTTGATTTAAGTATGAGCCTGTTAAGGTGAACTTATTGCTGCTTCGTTGGGTAAATGTTGCCAGCACTGAACACTTTCATCATTTGTGTTATAGTTGAGTTCTGTTGCTTTGGATAAGGAATGGTTGACATGATTCTACAAAATAAAGTATTACGTCTTTCCACATCATTTTGTCACTCAAAGACAATTTCTTCGAAAATAAATTTTCTAGCGGTTCAGGTGCGCTAGAGGTTTTTTCCAATACCCTCCGCAAGTGAGTACGAATCAACTAAAACACTAGATTAAATCAATGCTGTAATTGGTTTAGTTGAATCACGCACAAACCGTTTAGAACTTTTTAAATGCGTTGGAGGATCTCTCGTTAGGAGGCCAAGAGTAAAGAGCAAGAATGGTAGCAATTATTCAGCTATAATTTGTCCATACCCACTTTTGATGGGATTCAAACTAATTTATTTGGTTTTATCGAAACAGTGAAAGTGGAAGAACCCTACGTAGCAGTGAGTCAGCAGAGACTGATTTCTTACTAGCAGATATTCATAAAAATCACGGGATAAGCGCGAGAAATTTTACATACGAATATTACAGCGGATTGGCATTCTGTGAAAGCAAAGCGGATAAATCACTTTGATACCCTTGGAAACGAAAACCAGTTGACGCAGAAACTGTTGATAGGAAAATTTACAACGGCAGGACAGCAATATGACTACGTATGTAAATGGCAGTTTATTTATTTTATTTATTTATTTTCAAACCAAACAAGGTGCACACATAAAAAAAAGTCGAGCGCATCAGAACCAGTAGAAAACTGAATTTCGAAGAAATTGCTTTTGAGTGACAAAAAAAACTCTAGCGCACCTGAGCCGATAGAAAAACTAATGTTCGAAGAACAGTAGAAGAATCGTGCAGATTTTGAGTGCATATTCCACCACATGATCTGCTTATGTGGTGGAATATGCACCTGAACCGCTAGAAACACTAATGTTCGAAGAACAGTAGAAGAATCGTGCAGGTTTTGAGTGCATATTCCACCACATGAGCTGCTTATTACGGCCAAACTGTTTCAAACGCCACGTTTTACTTTGGTCTCAAGAATGCATTATAACTCATATGGTGGAAGGTTTCAGATATTACCACTGGCATGAATTTCAACGTTTATGAGAGCAAAACACGGGTTAATTATATTCGTCATCAGTTGCTTATTTCACAAAATTTTGAAAGCAGCATCTCATATAACATCAATGAAGAAAATGCTCAGTGCTTGCAGCACTGTAACTGAAGTTGGTGTTTGGGGCTGCGATCCGAAAAATTTGCAGAACTTTGGGAATTGAAACATTGGTTATTTATTTTCATTGTAATTGTTTCCGATATGAATACTAGCTGTAGGCATTTATTGATACAAAAGTAGCACAACCGACTCGTGCTGGCAACCTTCTGCCAGTATCAAAGCCAAGAATATATGACATATACTTCACGATGTTTAATTTCATTCGAAGTTATAGGAGTATAAAGAAATTTAGGGTTACCTACAGCGCGTTTTTTCAAATAATCGAAAACTTAATATTAGCTGTTTATTGTCACTACAATATCATTACCAATTGAAAATTCTACGATAAAACCGCTTAGTAAAGATATTGCAATTAAACACAAACTCAACAATAACTGGCACAGCTATCGTGGCTTTTCAACCAAATTTGGCCTGAATAATGTCTATAATAGGTTCCATTAATTGTATGAAATTCGTATTGATTTCATGACTGCACTGGAAGTTCTAGGGCAAAAAGTTTTATTTTCCTGAGCAAATGTTCAAAACCAAAGACACAAAAATTACCATAGCTGGCAGCACCAATCGAATTTTTCAACAAAATTTTCACCAAACAGAGGTTAAAGTAAGGTTCAGCTACTGTGACAATTTCATGAAAATCTGGTTACTTATTCACATTTCATAGGGTAAAAAGCAGTTTTTTTTCTTGGTCATTTTTCAAGATGGCACCACTGGGACAGAGTTGCCCACAATTCAAAATCGCTTCTACCAAATCTGTTCTCACTTAAGGTCAATGCATTCTGTTGATTTCAGTCGTATCTGATAATTGGTTCGTGAGTTCCCGTGAACAGAAGTTTTTGATGCTAAAAATATAGGTTAACTGGGAAGGGTTACCGTTCTTGTCCGACATGAAATTTCCAAAGTTTTACTTTGAACCTATAGATAAAGCATAAGATTTGTATACAGATTGGTTTTATTGTAAGAAACGGACATTTTTGAGGATATTCGATGGTTTGAATGTTTTCACTTCCAAATTTTTATTTTTCAAATTTAAGACACCAAAATTATCATAGCTGGCAGCTTCAACCGAATTTTTCGATAAAATTTCTACCAAACGTGGTCTAAAATAAGGTCCAGCTCCTGTGTGAATTTTGTTAAAATCAAACGATTCAATCAGAATTTATAGGGCTAAAAGCAGTTATCTTTTTTAGTGATTTTTCAAGATGGCACCACTGGCACAGAATTGCCCGCATTTCAAAATCACTTCTATCAGACCTGGTCCTTTTAAAGACAAATACAGTCTGCAAATTTTAATAAATTCTGCTAAACAAATCGTGAGTTTCCGTGAACAGAATTTTTTGATGCTAAAAATATAGGTAAATTGGGCAAGGGTTACCAGGCGTGCCTGTTATACCATGTCAAATTTTTTTCTTTGTCTATGTAAACAAAGCATTAAGTTTAAATATGAGAGGCTTGTTCGATGAGGCGATGATTTGGAGGTTTTCACTTTCAGTGCCTGCCCTAGCTTTAGGGCTACCAGCACACTCATGAGAAGCTACACCAATCTACAACAAAAAAATACCAATATGTCCTGAAAATTTCGTAATGATTTAATAGCCCTGTCAAAAGTTATCGGAATTTAAAAACTTTCAAGTTTTCCCGTTCGTTTTTAGGCACCCAGCGCACACATGGGGTTAAAAAATTCTTAAACATTATCTGATTCGCACGTAAAACACGTTTGAAATTTACTGCGTCAACTATATTTTTGCAAAAATTATTTGTGTACGGAATAATAGGTATATTAAAAATATCACTAAAATGGCCGCCGGCGCCAAAGGGTAAAAAATTATTAACTTTTTGTGAGACCTGGCACTATTCTGCATATACACCAATGTATCCTGAAAATTTCAGTTCAATCAGATGGCGCGTTCCTGAGATTCGCTGAAAATTTTTGATGATATATATATATATATATATATATATATATATATATATATATATATATATATATATATAATATATATATATATATATATATATATAGATATATGAATTTTTGCCCAAAGTGATTTTCATACTAATGTTCTTCTTCGAACATTAGTAAAAAATGTGGAAAGACACAATACACTTTTTTGTTATATCCACAGCAAAAAAACCAACGAAAACATAGATGATGAAAATGTTCAGTGCTGACAACACTTTTCCAACAAAGCAGAAATATGTTAACCATACCAAGCTCATACTTAAATTCACTTTTCCTTTGATTTTCGCTCTCATCAGAGCATTTCATCGAAAGTCTCCGCGGGTTAAACATTGTTTAAGGCTGCCATCCGAAAAACTATCAAAACTCGGAAAATTTAGAAATTGATTCCTTATTTTTATTGCAAATGCTTAACATGTGAGTTTGTTATTTGAAGCATCTGTTGGTGCAATATCTACGAAAAGTCTGATGCTGGTTACTCTGTGTTAGCAACAAAGCCAAATGCTCGTATATACCAAATCTGCTTCACGTTAAGCTAAACCCAACCTGTGAATTTCGTTCGATTGAACCACTGCACTGGAAGCTATACGGGTGAAAATAATTTAAAGGTTATCACCCTCAAAACTTTTCAAATTTTCAAAACGTTAAAATTAGTTGTTAATTTTGATTGCAGGATCATTTCCATTTGCAAATCTAATGGCATAATTGCTTGGTAAAGAGTATCCAAGGAATCACACAAATGGTCAAAGCTAGCAGCCTTCTCATGATTTTTGACGAAGTTCCTACGACATTTGGTTTAAACAAAGGACAGTAATGGTTTTTCAGAAAAAACACTTTTTTCCATGTTCGGTAGATAGGAAAAACCCAAATGTAGAGCACATGATAAATAGTCCCAAAATTATACTTTTATGTAAATTTCTAGATCGAATGGAAACACATATCTTTTTACGGATCAACTAAGGTTCAAGTGATTCAGAAAGTAGCCAAGGGTGTGTTAAATTAAGTATAAATACCCAGGAGCGAATATATATAGCTCAGAGGATAGCTATTCGTCAAGAATTAAGTTGCAAGGAATACAATTTTCTATGACGCATTTTCTTTTTACTAATTTTCGAAGAAAAGTAGTATTAAACTCGTTTCGCCGAAAATTCATATTTCTTTATATATATATATATATATATATATATATATATATATATATATATATATATATACATATATATATATATATATATATATATATATATATATATATATATATATATATATATATATATATATATATATATATATATATATATATATATATATATATATGTTTGGGCTCGACCTAATATGTAATTTTTAATTAATATGCAGAACCGAATTGGACATTACCTGTTGTGGTGTCGGTGACAGCTGTGATGTGACAACTTGTCAGTGACAGCAGCTTTGGCAAATTTAACGACGAATCCAGTCAGCTGATTGTTAATGTTGTATCTGAATTCAAATGTTAGTAGTGGAATAACAAATTGGAAATATAATGTTATATCAGTAGAATGAAATGTACCGGAATTTTCATAAAGAAATTTTTCAAGTTCATTGTTATAGTTGAACTCATATCGATCGGTCGTAGTTTGAATAGTTGTCGTTGAATTTAAATCGGTTGCTAAAGTTTGTTCATTTAATGGAAATTACTCGTATTGTTAAATTTTACTTAACGCATAATAAATAAGTTCAAGTTCTAATTCGTGGCAGTTTTAATCTTTTATCTAGAACATTTTTTTGGTCCTTCGAACCGGATTCAGGATCGTGTGTGAACTTTTAAACGGGATTTCGCGCGGTTTAAAGAAACAGTGATAACAGTGTTGAAAATAACAGTTAAAATATAACTGTATTGGAATAGCGGTCATAACCTGCTGAGTCGAATCCAAATTTTCCTTTGTTAAATTTGGTGCTATTTATTGCCTTTAGTTTTGACTTGATTGCATTTAGTACATATTCGTACATTTATTCTTTGAATCGATTACATATCGTTGCATATTGCTGCATATTGGTGCATATCGTTGCACATTATTGCATATTGTTGCATATTATTGCATATCGTTGCATATTGTTGCATATTGTTGCATATTGTTGCCTATTGTTGCATATCGTTGCATATAGTTGCATATCGTTGCATATCGTTGAATATTGTTGCTTATCGTTGCACTTGTTGGATATTGTTGCATTTATTTTCACGCCGCAATTCTCTGGTAATTGCTTAGTAAGATCGTTGTACAATTGAAATGGACAATTTAATAATCCAACAAAAATTAAATGCCGAACAATTAGCACGGCTTCAAATTAATTATAAAAAGGACCCAAAGAGCCGGAAAACGGCTTCTTATTATGTCAAACTAAATGAAAAGGTCCAGAAACTATACGACACTTTTACTCATACGCATAATCAAATTTTAAATCTGATAAATGGGGAAAAAGACATAGAGAGGGAATATTTCCAAAATGATGAACTTGGGAAATTTGAAGAAAGCCATTTGGTGTTTTCATCCGAGATAGTGGGGTTAATGAAAGAAGTGGGAACTGTCCAACCAGCAGAAGAAGCTCAAAGGCATAAGGAACATGACCTCAAATTACCACGAATTAATCGTCCTAGGTTCGCAGGAGATTATATTGAATGGGTTCCTTTCCGTGATTTGTTTATTTCATTGGTGCATAACCGTCAGTCGATTTCCAAGGTAGAAAAATTGCATTACCTGAAGAGCAGTATATGCGGGGAAGCTGAAGGTCTTTTAAGGCATATTTCTACGACCGAAGGGAACTATGATGCAGCATGGGACTTATTAGTGCAAAGATACGATAACAAGTACATCCTTTTAAATTCACAATTTAAACAGTTGTTTAGTAGTGGAAAGGCTAATGAATCGCCATCTTCACTCAAAGCATTATTAGATCGAACTAGTGAATGTATTCAGAGCATAGAGCATTTGGAGGTGGAAAATTTATGTGAAAGCATCATTGTGTATATGACCACGCAGCGGTTGCCACCAGATACTAGACAAATGTGGGAACAACAGCGACAAACTGATCGGAAGGATGCAGTATCGTTTAGTCACATAAAAGATTTTTTGGAAAATCGGTTTCGCGCTTTGGAAGCTGCGGGCTGCGATCGACCCAAATTTCAAAAACCCCTTTGTTCACAAGAACGTCGCGTTTTCGCTGTTCAAAATGAACATGAACTATCATGCGTGTTATGCAAAGTAAACCATTCTTTACATAAATGTCCCAAATTTAGCAAATTGTCACAGAACGATAAATTTACAACAGTGAAGCGCCATCGCTTATGTATCAACTGCTTAAAAAAAGGGCATGTAGTTGCAAATTGTGAAAGCAAAATCACATGTTTGAAATGCAAACAATCGCATCATACTTTACTTCATAGAGAAATCAGCCCATTCAACTATATGGAACAGGCCCCAAATCGATCATCAGATATTGCGTCTGCTTTAGCAACGACCAATTATGGGAATTCATCCTTTCATCAAGTTAACATGAACTCAGTGAATATATTGAAGCGGGAAGTATTGCTAGCCACAGCTTTAGTTACTTTAACCACGGATGTTGGACCTTTCATCTTGCAAGCCCTTCTTGATCAAGGTTCCCAAACGTCGCTGATCACTGAGTCCGCCGTTCAACAACTCGGTCTGAAACGAAAGGCAACAGATGTTAATATAGCTGGAATAGGTCATTCTCCGAGTAATATGGTAAAGGGAATAGTCGAAGCTCAGTTAGAAACTCGAAACAAAGAAATTATACACTTCGAAGCCTTAATTCTTAAGACATTGACAAATTTGATTCCTGCAAGACATATTCCACTACCTGGCAAAGAATGGTTTGATAGAAACCAATTAGCGGATCCACATTTTGACCAACCTGGTCACATTGACTTATTACTAGGTGCTGATATCTATGCTAAAGTGATTCTTAGCGATATACATCGATTTCCACAAGGTCCAATAGCCCAGAACTCCAAACTTGGTTGGATTCTGTCTGGAGACGTTGGAGTATTAAATCGGTCACAATATCAGAGTTTTAAAGTAGAAATAGATGACAGGTCGAACGTGAGTACGCAACTTCAAAGGTTTGGGAAATTGAAGAAGTTCCTACGAAGCTGGTAACTTCGGAAGAAGACGAAGCGTGTGAGAGGCATTTTGTGCGAAATGTACGAAGGGATAAAACTGGTCGGTACGTAGTACGGTTGCCATTTAAGAATGAAGAAGCAGTAAATGCATTAGGGCATTCACGATCAACAGCATTATCCAGTCTTTTAGCTTTGGAGCGACGTTTTCAAGCTAATTCAGAAGTTCAACGGGAGTATATGGATTGTATTCAAGATTATCTTCAAGCAGGACATATGAAATTGGTTTCGAATAGCATTCAACATTTAGAATCAGATAATTTAGATCACAGAAGCTTTTATCTTCCACACCACGCCGTACATAAAGAAAGTACTACGACTAAATGCCGTGTGGTTTTTGATGCCTCTAGAAAGACAACCTCGGGAATTTCATTAAACGATCTCCTTTTAACTGGTCCAGCAATCCAGAACAACATGTAAGCTGTCTTAACCAATTGGAGATTCTATAGGTATGCGTTCGCAGCTGATATCACTAAAATGTATAGACAAATCAATCTAGACGACGACGACACGAAGTACCAAAGAATTTTGTGGAGAACTCAACCCGACCAAAACATCCAGGATTACTGTTTGACAACAGTCACTTTTGGCTTGACGTGTGCTCCGTTTCTAGCATTGAGGACGCTTCAGAAGTTAGCAGAAGACGAAAAGGAGATGTATCCAGATGCCGTAGCTGCTATTAAAAAGGAATTTTATGTAGATGATTTATTGTCGGGTGGGCATGATCTGTCAGAGACGATACACAAACGAGAAGAAATCAGAAAGCTACTGAACTCAGGCTGTTTTCCTCTACGCAAATGGATTGCTAACGATGTTCGCATTTTAGATGGAATTCCTCTTGAAGATTGTGATATGAAAATATCTCATGAGTTGCAGTTAGAAGATGGGTACAAATCATTGGGAATTGTTTGGTATCCTCTACAAGATGCTTTCGGTTACTGTCTCAGATTGAATGAAAATGCCAAGCCAGTTACGAAAAGACAACTGCTCTCAGACATAGCGCGTTTGTATGATCCTTTAGGATGGCTGGCACCAACTATCATCATGGCGAAGATTTTATTGCAGTCATTATGGTTGCATGGCCTCGATTGGGATGAAATATTATCTGAAGAAATAAGTCAAAGTTGGACGGCATTTCGTGAGAAATTGACATTGATAGGAAACATTCGAATTCCAAGATGGACAAATTTCCAGCCGGCAGCTAAATTGGAACTGCATGAGTTTTGCGATGCATCAGCAAAAGCATACGCTGCCGCTGTATATTTAGTTGTCCGACATGAAGCGGATACACATTCCCATCTCATAATGGCAAAAACGAAAGTCGCACCTATTCGAACTATATCCATTCCTCGTTTGGAACTATGTGGTGCTGTGCTATTGGCGAAATTGATTAGAAAAATCGAAGAAATGTTGGATATGGGAAAATTGCATACTTGGTTATGGACGGATGCAGAAATAGTGTTAGCATGGCTGAGAGCTCAACCAGCCAAATGGAAAACTTTTGGAGCCAACCGCACAACTGATATATTATCAACAGTAGGAAATACTCCATGGCGACATGTTCCTTCACACCAAAACCCGGCTGACTTAGCATCTCGAGGGTTAGACATGGACAAACTTATCGGGAACAAGCTATGGTGGAATGGGTCTGATTGGCTCTGTCAGAGCAAGGAGATGTGGCCTAAAACAAAAAAATTTGGTTACAACTGACATTGAAAGTAAAGATAAAGCATTAGTTCATTTGAACACAATTACGTCGCAACATATGGAGGAAATGTTGAAGATATATTCGACACTTACTAGATTGACTCGCGTAACAGCATATTGTATTCGATTCGGTGATCTAACACGTAAACACACATTGGACAAAGGTTATTTGAAAACCGTAGAACTTAGTAAGGCCTTTCGTATTTGGTTGAAATACACTCAGATGAAAGAATTTGACAATGAGATACACACGTTACAAGCAAAGCAATTACTCAATAAGAAAAGTAAACTGCTAACATGAAATCCGTTCATCGATAAGGATGGTTTACTGCGAGTTGGAGGACGTTTGACAAAATCAGCATTATCGTACGATGGAAAGCATCCGATTATATTACCGAAAAATGGAACTGTCGTTGAACTTTTACTACAACAATTGCATATCGAAACGATGCATGGAGGCACGCAACTTATGTTAAATACTCCTCGCAGAAAATTTTGGCTTTTGGATGGGCGCAACACGATAAAGCGTATCGTACACAGATGTGTCAAATGCTTTCGTGCCTCAGCTAAGTGTTCCACACAACTTATGGGTGATCTTCCTGCGGCTAGAACAACAGCATCTAGACCATTTACACATGTCGGTATTGATTATTGTGGACCGTTTGAACTACGAAGCAGAAGAGGTAGAGGTTGCCAATTATACAAAGGCTATATCGCAATTTTTGTTTGCTTGAGTGTAAAAGCAATACATATTGAACTCGTAGGCGATCTTACCACTCAAGCATTTCTTGCAGCATTGCAACGGTTCATGAGTAGAAGAGAATTTTGCAGTCACATATATTCAGATTGTGGAACCAATTTCGTTGGAGCAAATACAGAATTGAGCCGCATACTGAAATTAGCAAGCACCAATGCAGCGGAAGAGTTGGCGAATAAAGGAATTGTTTGGCACTTCAGCCCTCCTGCCTCTCCGCATTTCGGAGGATTATGGGAAACAGGAGTGAAGTCGATTAAGACACATCTACGTCGTGTAGTTGGAAACGTTGCATTGACCTATGAAGAAATGTCAACAGTGCTAAATCGTATCGAAGCTTGTCTCAATTCACGACCGTTATGTTCCCTCACTGATGATCCAAACGACTCGCAAGCTCTAACACCAGCCCATTTCTTAATTGGAGATATGATGCTAGCCCTACCAGAAAAAAACGTAATGGAAATTAATATGAACCGGTTAAGCCGATGGCAGTTAGTGCAAAGACTCACGCAGACGTTTTGGACCCGATGGAAAGAGGAATACCTTTCACGACTCCAAACTCGACCCAAATGGCTATACCATAAAGAATGCCCCAAAGTAGGAGACTTATGCGTAGTGAAGGATGAAATGTTGCCAACATATCGTTGGCCTTTGGCGAAGATAACAGAATTACATCCTGGAACGGACCAACTAGTACGGGTTGTGTCATTAAAGTTGAATGGAAAGATTTACAGGAGACCTATAGCAAAAATAGCAATCTTACCAAGGCAATAAATTGAAATGCACCAAATGAATGAAATCCCTTTGAAGTCCTTATTCCTTGTGTTCGTTTGATTCCTTGTTCGAGATGGCGAGTCGGGGCGCCACGTACAAATAACCCCTTTGTTCCTGGATGCTATGTACCTGTACGGAGGAAATGCCACAAGTAACATTAACATCTCTACTCTTTGTTTCGAACCAGTCTTGATCCTGGAATTCTGATTGTTCCCGAACTACGACAGTCAACGTTTCATGGAAGATGAGACGTTCATAAGCTCGATAACCGGTAACTTAGCATTGACGGTAGAAAAAAAATAGTATATCTTTACTGGTATTAGTTCTGATCCTGTCGGACCAGCGGGGGGAGCATGTTTGGGCTCGACCTAAAATGTAATTTTTAATTAATATGCAGAACCGAATTGGACATTACCTGTTGTGGTGTCGGTGACAGCTGTGATGTGACAACTTGTCAGTGACCGCAGCTGTGGCAAATTTAACGTCGAATCCAGTCAGCTGATTGTTAATGTTGTATCTGAATTCAAATGTTAGTAGTGGAATAACAAATTGGAAATATAATGTTATATTAGTAGAATGAAATGTACCGGAATTTTCATAAAGAAATTTTTCAAGTTCATTGTTATAGTTGAACTCATATCGATCGGTCGTAGTTTGAATAGTTGTCGTTGAATTTAAATCGGTTGCTTAAGTTTGTTCATTTAATGGAAATTACTCGTATTGTTAAATTTTACTTAACGCATAATAAATAAGTTCAAGTTCTAATTCGTGACAGTTTTAATCTTTTATCTAGAACAATATATATATATATATATATATATATATATATATATATATATATATATATATATATATATATATATATATATATATATATATATATATATATATATATATATATATATATATATATATATATATATATATACATATATATACTGATGTGGCCAAATTATTATCACCTCATATAAAATCATTGTTAATCCTATTTAGAATCGAGGAACTATAGTTATTTTTATTGTTGGTTTGTAATTAGATTAGGTGTCCTTAACTACGAAGATTCGTGGAATGAAAAGATCCTTTTCCGCGGAATTACCTCCGTAATGGGTAATTAATTACCTGCAGCCATTTTGAGATAAATATGAATTCTGAGTTTTTATTGCCCTCTTAATTTGTTTGAGCTGCTAATTGTTTCTGTTTTATGGTTTCTAAGTAGCATTTAAGGTGAAGTATTTTACCGAAAAATTTCAGTCTCCTTTTTGACTTTTGAAGGAGAACGTAAAAGTGGCTTTTGTAAAAGTAGTGATTTTTCAATATGGGTAAAGCAAAAGATATCAGTTCAGTGGTGAAAGCTAAAATTTCTACGTATTTGGAAGTAGGACACTATACTCATGCGCAAATAGCTCAAAAAGTGGGAGTAAGTAGGTCATTTGTTAGCAAATTTGCGAAAAGTAGAGTTGTCCGGCCGTCAGGAAGTCCGAAAAGAAAGGGGAAATGCGGTCGCAAGCCTAAAACAACAACCAGTCAAGACAGATATTTATTGCGAAAAGCGAAAGAAGACCGAACGTTATCCAGCAAGTCCCTAAGAGGTACTCTACGCGACGTTGGTGTGGAAATATCGGAGAGAACAGTTAGGCGTCGACTTTTCCAATCTGGACTCTGTGCAAGCAAAAACAAAAGCAAAAACTAAATGCTAGGATGATACTACAAAGGAAAACGTGGGCGAATGAACATTTATCATGGTCTGCAGTCGATTGGGAAAAGGTATAAACTAATAATATCTCTTTTTTAAATATTACCTTGTCACACTTGAAATGACACAAATGACACTTGTCAAAAAGTTCGTCTTTTGACTTTATCCTTTTTTTATTTTCTGATCAGGTTATATTCAGCGATAAAACGATGATGAGTTTAACACTACCAATGGTCAGGACTGTCCGCAGATACAAAGGAGAGGAATATTCAGCTTCGTGTGTTCAGCAACGAGTCAAACAACCAGTCAGGGTCATGATTTGGTCGGCAATTTCATCGAAAGGACTCTTCCCACTTTACGTAGTCGAGGGAACAATGAATGCCAATCAATATTTAACTGTTCTACAGACACAATTGGTACCGACTCTCAACGAAAAATTTAATGGAGAAGCGATTTTCATGCACGACAAGGCTCCATGCCATACGGCGAAGAAAATCATTGAATTTCTAAGAACACAAGGTATCCAAATCCTTGATTGGCCAGCAAATAGTCCAGATATGAATCCGATCGAAAATATCTGGGCTATTTTTAAACAAAAAGTGGCAGAAAACTGCCCCCGGACAAAATCAGACTTGATTGCAGCAATGAAGGAAGTCTGGCATAATGATACGGATTTAATCGAAAAAGCCAAAAATACGATAAGTGGAATGCCTCGTAGAATACAGCGTTTAAAAGATGCGAAAGGAATGTTCACTAAATACTAATAAATATGTTAATTACAATAAGTTTTAGTTTTTATTTGTAAAAGGTGTAATTTAGGACAAAAAACTTAAGATTTTCAGAAGGTGATAATAATTTGGCCACATCAGTATATATATATATATATATATATATATATATATATATATATATATATATATATATATATATATATATATATATATATAAATATATATATATATTTATATATATATATATATATATATATATATATATATATATATATATATATATATATATATATATATATATATATATATATATCAGCAAAATGATTAAGGGAGATAATCTCTAAAGTGGCCGATTCCATTGAGCTGAAACTTTCGGAAAACGTAGACGTATATAATAAGTAGGTCCACGACTCGCTTAAATCCAGATATTCTAAACCTCTTGGCGGCGGCAAGCGTTTTAGTGAATTTTGAAGTACTCCTATATTTCCAAGCAGTGTGAATTATTGTTCAAAAAAAGTATTGGAAATGAAAACTTGTTATGTTCTTAGTTGGCATATGACAAAAACTTGATATATATATGTATATATATATATATATATATATATATATATATATATATATATATATATATATATAGATATATATATATATATATATATATATATATATATATACATATATATATATATATATATATATACATATATATAAAGATATATATATTTATATATATATATATATATATATATATATATATATATATATATATATATATATATATATATATATATATATATATATATATATATATATATATATATATAAGTTAAAAAACTACTAAACTGAAACTTATTCTAGTATCGATGATTGCTTTTATCCTATATATCTGCTGATGCAGCCTCTGCCTTTGCTGCATTTGGTTAATCATCATCGATGCATTTTCACCTGGGCGCGTGTTTGCTGATTATGCGGGAACGTGTTGTTAACTCTTCCCCCTCTAAGTGCGATAGTCCGCTATCGTTAGAAGTACGGAAGGTTATTAAACCTGGGTTGCGTTTGATTTGCCAATGTGGATGGATAGCTGATTGCTGATGACATTGATGATGGGATAACTGTGACTTCTGTTTTAGGTGAGATCGCCGCTGATGAGATTTTGCGCTTCTGGAGACAAGTTTTCAGAATCAGGTAGGTTGATGTTATGGTTGCCAAGAGGGAAATTAGGCCATAGGTCGTGTACTGGTGAACTTCATTGTTTGATTTTAGCAATTCTATCTTCTCGGTGTTGTTGATTTTAATTTCGTCCAGCATTTCAAGGGAAAAATGATCCCCATATAATTTTCCTTCGGGTGTAGGCTGGAGTATTGCAGGCAGTGCGTTGATCGTTGATATCTCATGCGCTTCATAGTTTTTCCCATTTATTTTTATTGAAGTATTGTGAAATTTGATTAAGTACGTCCCGTTCAAATGGTGCGTGGATTCTTCTACTTCAAGTTGACCGCAGAACGCATTTAGTAGTAAGTTGCCAGGTGAAATCTCCTCGATGGTTGGAACTTGCAGACCGTTGATTCTGTTGCAGGTGGCGTTTGAGCTTTGCAGCAGTCTTGGCAAGCAGCTGGTTAAACTATTATCTACTACATTGGATTCTTTACAAATGAATAAATTGTTATAACATTTACAACTATTAGTTTTTATACCATAGAATTTTTCTTTATTTATTAATTTTTTCTCAAAAGGTATTTCTGTTATTATGTTTTTTTTTTAATTGGCTTAACTAGAAGAGTTTCGTATGTTTCCTGTCTTGTAATCGGAATATTGATTATATAAAGTATGGTTTCGTGATTACTGATAATTTGTATGTCAGCTAATTCTAGGGCTTCTTTTACAGTCGAAAAGGGTAATAAATCTTTGTTTAACGTATCGGTACCTAAATTTATTTCTTTTTTTTGATAAAATGAAGGAGTTGATGACTCCCATTTTTGCCCAATGTATGGCGTAGTTAATGTTTTTCAATTCCTCTTTAACAATTTTCATTTTGTATTTTAATTCGGAAAAATTATTATTCTTTGCCCTTTTTTCTTCATTTAATATTTTTTGTATGTCATTCGTTATCTTCGTAATCTTGTTAATTCGTTGGTTATACAATTCGTTTATTACAACTTGTTTATTACTATTACTTAGGACGTTGTTTATCTTTTCTTTTATCGTCACTAGGTCTTCGTGATCAGGGCTTCCAGCTATCCATTTCCATGCCGAGCCTAGAAAATTTACTGATCTTTTCGCCTTCCGAGGTTTTAGGTTATGGATTAAAGTCTCAATTTGGTGGAATTCATGCATCAAATATCGTGAGAGTGGATTATATTGGATTATTGATAGATTCAGAATGGGGTGAACGTCGGTAATAAATCGTTCGTACTGGTCTAAGTCTATAATGTGAATTATTTTAAAGTTTCCGTCCTTTATCTTTGTCTGTCCCAGATAGAAAGATATAATTTGCGAGTTGGTATAGTCCAAAATTTGTACGTTTGCGTTGATCGCGTGGGCGATGAACCTGAAAGAAGTTAATGTCGAATTTTATCTTTATGTATTATTTTGCCAGATTCAGTTAGTATAGTCGTATTTCTGTTCTCCCTAACAACTTTCTGTCGGTATCTAGGGTTTAGCTTTGTTCCGATTCGTTATTTCTGTCTGACGTAAATAACCTGTTGTGTATCGTCAGTCTTTATAGGTCGTCGATTTTTATTGTGGTGGATCATGTCGGTCATTTGTTTGCGTTTGATCTTCTCTATATTACTGACGCGCGCATTCTCTAATTCTTCAGGGGTGATATTTAGAATTCGGCCGAGGTAAAGCTCTACTGGTTTCTTACCTGTAGTCGAGTGAATTGTGAAATTGTACTCGTGCACTGCTCGTTCGAGGAGTTCTTCGAAGGGTCTAGGAGGTCCGTCACGTTTCAGGCATCTCATGAGTGGAGTGCCAGCGTTCAGTTTGACCGTTGACTTCACTTTTGTACGGAGGAGTTCGAAAGAGCTTAATTTTAAGTTCGTCCTCTATCATGGACTCTAAGGATGCGGATCTAAGTGCACCTTCGTTATCGATTACCACCATTTCGGGGATGCAGTAAAAAAATAGTATATCTCGTAGGGGACGTCTGACGTCCTCAGCGGATTTTGTTGGTATAACTTTGGCTTGAACAAATTTTGTGAATTTATCTATTGCTGTGACTACGCGTTTTTTCTCCGTCATGAATATGTCGATGTGAACAATATGTCCAGGATATTTTGAAATGGGTGTCGGTTCTAAGAATGGTTTGTTCAGTTGTCTGTCATATTTGTTTTCTTTGTATATGGTACAAAGTTTAACCAGTTGTCTAATTTTGGAGGACATTTTCGGACGCGTTACATGCGTTACGGTGTGCTCTCTTGTGAGTTCGAAGGATTCGTTCTTCTTGTTCTGCCTCGTTGAAAATGTCTTCTACCAGTTTTTGTGTAAAGCAAATTCTGTAGTCTTTAAAGTGATGGGGACAAATAATTTGGATGAGACCCATAGTAGGTTCGTCAGTGAGGAGTCCATTTGTCAGATGTGAATTTAAATACCTTTTAAAAATGTTTATTATGTCGTGCTCGGAATAGTTTCTTTGAATAATGATGTGCCTGGTGTAGTTTTCAAAGGGGTTTACAATCTGATAACTGTTTTCTTCTCCGATTTTAAGAAGGAGTTGATTTTTAAATACGTTAACTGGTGATTCGACAGAAGGATAAGGTTTTGTGCCGAACTATCGTCACTATGTTCTGTAGGTGTCATGGAATTTATTTCGTTTGTATTGTGCGTCAGAGTAGTTGGTTCTTTGATTTCTTGAGGGGGTCTAGAAAGAGAATCGGCGACGACGTTTGCTTTACCTGGTTTATAACGTAACTCATAATCATATTCTTCGAAAATGGCTTTCCAACGTTTGAGTATACTATTTGTGTTTTTCGAACAGACTGCGTATGTAAGGGGTTGATGGTCGGTAAAAATTCGTACATGATTGGAGCCGTAAAGATAATTTCGAAGGGAATTTAATGACCAAATAGTTGCTAACATCTCTTTTTCATTCGTTGCGTAGTTTTTCTCAGTTTTACTGAGAGTTCTGGACAAGAATGAAAAAGGCTAGTTATCTTGAGATAAGACAGCACCGATCGCGTAAATGGAAGCATCGGTTGTTAGCTCGAATAGCTTAGTGAAGTCTGGATGGGAAAGTACAACATCTTGTGATATGAGAATATTTTTGAGCTTTTCATAAGCTACATTTGCTTCTTTATCGAGGGAGATTGGTTTATTTTTGGATGAGTTTTTTGATACTCGTCCATTTTCCCCTCTTAAAAGGGATGTCAGGGGTTTGGCAATTTTTGCACAATCTTTAATAAACCGTCGATAGTACCCTGACATGCCTAGGAAAGAACGTACGTCTTTGAGTGTTTGGGAAGCGGGAATGAAGCGATTGCTTCAACTTTCTTGGAGTTTGTTTTGATGCCATCTACGCTGACTATAAACCCTAAGAATTCAACTTCTTTTTTTAGAAATTCGCATTTGTCCAAATTAATTTTCATATTGGCATCTTTCAGGGTTCTAAGAACTATGTCTAGATTTTCAAAATGGTCTTTTTCAGTCTTACCGAAGACTATTATGTCATCTATATAAATGCGGCAGCGTTTTCCGATGTGTTCTCGAAGGATGTCGTCTAGTGCCCTTTGAAATATTGCTGGGCCGTTTTTTAAGCCAAATGGAAAGCGAACGAACTCATATTTGTCATTATTGATGGCGAAAGCGGTTTTCTCGATGTCGCGCTCTCTTAAGGGAATCTGATGAAATCCGCTTTTTACGTCGATGATTGAAAATATTAATTTTCACCAAGGTTGGAGAGGACATCATTAATGTCGGGAATAGGATAAGCATCGGTTACTGTAATTCGAAATTTTTTTTCTCCTGATGCATCCGGTTTTTTCTTTACTATCCAGACTGGTGCATTATAAGGGGACGTGGATGGACGTATGATATTGTCGTTCAAAAGTTGTTGAATTTCTTTTTCGACTTCGTCCTTCAGCGCCATTGGATAAGGGTAAGATCTAGCATAGACTGGGTCGTTGGTTGTCGAACAAATTTCCCCTTTTACAGTAGTTATGTAAGTCAGGCTTCTGTTTGGCTCTGATGCTAGGTTAGGGTATTTTTCGAGAATATGTTTCAGGGTTTTAATTTGTGATTCGGTCATATGATTGGCTCTTAGGTTAAGGTGATTCACGGTCTAGGAAATTTGTTGTTTGAAGGGAATCCAGATATTCCCTTTGATCGTCATAAAATTATTGTTGTTGTGAATAACTGCTTGGAGGGTTTTTAAGCTGTCATTCCCAATTATCCCTGCAAATGTTTTTAATGGTGGTAGGATGAAGAATTTTAATTTTTGGATGTTGGGTCCAAATAAAAGAATAAAGGCATGGTGTGTTATATTGATTGATCCGCCAACAGAATTTACATTAAAGGATTTTTCATTTTTTTTGGGATATCGTATGAACCGTGGCTGAATGTAATTTTTGTTCGAGCCGGTGTTAATAAGAAATTTGAGACTTTCTCCGCTCTTCGCGGTGTATTCCATGTATGGAAGCGAAGAGCTCAACAATCTAAAAAATGGACGTTGTCGTGTTCGTTTTCAGTATTCTGGTCAGGGGTGTCTGTAGTTGTATTATTATTATCGTTTTCGGTAAGTGGGTTTTCGTAGGTATTTAGTTCGTCGTAGTTATAATATTGTTCGTATTGTTCGCTGTCGTAATTTTCGTCAGGAGCAGTGGGAGTTTGCTCTAAATTGAATATCCTCTGCTGTTTGTTAGGTACGTGGGCCATTTGAGATGTTAGCCGTTTTTGGGCTGTGTGTTGGTGTTGATTTTGGGGTCGGTTTTGGTAGTTTATGGCTCTTGACCTGATTGACTGATCAATGTCCATCGGCTCATATTGCCTGGGCTTTGGGGGTAATTGCCTGAAATGCGGATTGGGTGCAAATGGTCGATGGTTTGGAAAAAATGGATTAGGATAATGGATAATGGATAACGCTAGGGTTGTGAAGTAATTCAGAGACGAAATCTCTTCTTGGGATGTGGCCTTGTAAGGGTGAATTATTCCTTTTAGGTGGCAGTGGTGGCGGTACATTTGGGTGATTTCTTCTGATTGTGTTGTGCGAGCTTAACGCGGGCTGAGCTCTGTAGTCTACATTTTGCAATTTAAGGCAAAGATGTAGAGCTTGCCGGAGATCAACAGGTTCTCGAATACTTAAGAGGCGAGGGAGATCACCTTTGAGACCACGCACGAACGTATCTAATGCCTTATCTCTATAGCATTGGGTCATGTTTCTTAAGGATTCACGTCCCATCTCCATAGATGACAGATTGTTGAGAATAAGGGACAAATGATGATATACGATTTGATAGAATTCGTGAATGGTATGGCTACCTTGCACAAGAGTTGTCATCTGGTACTCAAGAGTACCTAGGTCGCGCTTATCTGCGTAGTGCAAGGTTAGACACTTCGCAATTTTAGGCCAATTAAAGCGCGTATTGTAGGACTCAAGGGCTATGTCGGCCTGTCCCACAATTTCGTTGCGTATAACCGAAAGAATACCAAAGTACTTTGGAGTACCTTGCAGGTGTTGGTAAATTTTAAGTATCCTTTCTACGCTCTTCCTCCATGAGGAAAATTCACTTGGGTCCCCCGAAAATGTTCGTAGGCTTTCAACTACGTCAGGGATTTTATCCATATCAGATAAGTCCCTTTTGTTGCCCACGTTTATGGGAATATCATGATCTTGGTTGGGATCTGATGCGGGGTTCATGTAGGACTCAAACATTTGTCTTCCTTGAATATGAATGGTTTCAGAAACCGGCTGAGATATTAATCGAACTATATCTTCATGATTTTGAATGTTTTGTTGAGGATTTGGAGGGTTTGCTGCGCCTACTTCTTCCACTATAGGTGCAAGTTCGTCAGCGTTTAAGCGGGGGGTCTAATCAAATTATTTTGGTTGGCCATTATCCTCACAACACGAAGGGATTATCACAAGTCAAGAACCGTCACTGAACAACAAAAGGATTTTCGATAAGTGGAGGCGCACCGATGATTTTTAGCAAAGAAGGAAAAGTATTTTCAATAAGGTAGAAAATGATTTTGTTATAAAAGAAGATTTCCACACAGCAGAATGAAAAGATGAAAAAATCATTACCGTTTTATAATTTTCTTAAAAATGACGAAAGATAATCAACTTCCACTTTACACTTACACTGTTCACTAGCTGAAAAGGTTCAAGTTTTCTTTTACCACAAACAATAATAAATATATTCAATAAAATTCTGATTTCCAATAGAAGCCTTATATTTTATATATCTTTGTCTTTGTGTTTAGTTTTCTTTATATATTTTCAATACTGGAGCCTTATATTTTCTATATCTTTGTCTTTATGTTTAGTTTTCCTTATATATTTTCAATACTGTTTGTTCACTTTTGTTTGGAAACATTTAATTCACTTTGCAATATATTCACTTTCTTGACAAAATTTTAAATTTTTCGGTAAATCAATTTTAAAATATTCGAATTACTTAATTTTTTTTTCAATATGCTTTCAATGTAAAAAATTTTTTCAGTTTCTTAACACTAAATTTAAAATTTGACTTACAATATTATTGCTGGAAGCTCAAAACGCATACTTGATGATTCCGATGATTCCTTAGCAATACTATGTTGCTTTTTCTTCCCGGATATCGTTTCGTCGTCACTTAAGTTAGGATTGACTCCTGAATCGATGTTGAGGGCGGCTGTTAAATCCTTAACGTCCTTTTACCTTTGCAGGCTACTCCAGGGCCTCCTTCCCTTAAACGAACATCGCTGCTGCTGTTTTAGATACAATCGCGCACGATTCGCGTTATTTTTACGGTACTTTTTACGTTTTCCCGATTTAACCGAAGAAAACTGGATCACTTGCCCAGCCTCAGGAAGTGACTTAGCGATCTTTTTGTGGCTAACCGATCAACCAGATTCTTTTAACGCGAGCACACAACTTTGTGCTTTACTTTACGATTTTGCGGTGTCACGATCAGTAGTCCCTGCTCGGGCGCCAGTTAAAAAATTACTTTTCAATTATATTAAAAAAAAAAGCTCTTTGAGCTTAATTCAAATGAATGTACAATATAAACTGAAACTTATTCTGGTATCGATGATTGCTTTTATCCGATATTTCTGCTGATGCAGCGTCTGCCTTTGCTGCATTTGGTTCATCATGATCGATGCATTTTCACCTGGGCGCGTGTTTGTTGATTATGCGGGGACGTGTTGTTAACTTATATATATATATACAGTGGGTCACAGCTTATTTCGTGCAGTGCTGTTTTCAAAATTTAGAACACGTTATCTGAAAAACTAATAAGAAAATCATGTAATTTTTAACGTAGGTTTACAACAGCATGCTCATTGGTAACACTTGAGAAAAAAAAATTATGAAAATAACCTTCGACACGCTTAAAACGACAAAAAACCGATTGTGGAGCAGAAACGCGCGTCACAGCTTATTTCGTGCAGTTGCTTTGTCTTCACTGTGGTTAGAGTTTGCCGCGTTGAATAGCGGGACTTTTTTTCCTGCGTTTTGATTGTAGCTGTCATTACCAGCTGTGGTAAATATTTAGTCTGATATTGTATGTTTAAGCGTTAAGAAGTATTTTTTAGAAAAATGCGCCGACGCACAACAATCGAGCAGTGAGAATTGGTGTTGAACCATTTCAAGGAAGGTCTTTCACAGCGGAAAATTGCCCAAAGTGTTAAGTTGAGTTCCAGCACAGTGCAATCCATCATTCAACGTTTCATTCACGAAAATCGGATTCGAGACAAGGGCAGAACCGCTCCAAATAAAATTTTCAACTCGTCCGATGAGAGGTTAATTGTGCGGAAAATCAAGGCGAACCCCAAGTTATCGGTTCCAAAACTTCTCACGGAGATACAGCAAGGACTGGGTAAATCATGCAGTGCGGAAACGGTTCGTCGCTTGCTCCGAGCCAACAATTTGAATGGTCGCGTAGCAAGAAAAAAGCCTTTCATAAGCAAGAAAAATCAGATGACTCGTCTTGCCTTTGCTAAGGAGCACGTAAACAAAAACTCGGACTTTTGGAACAGCGTCATATTCGCGGACGAGTCAAAATTCAACATCTTTGGCTCTGATGGTATGACATATGTGTGGCGGGAACCCAAAACGGAGCTGCAGAAAGAAAATTTAAAACCTACAGTTAAGCATGGCGGTGGAAGCGTGATGGTTTGGGCCTGTATGTCAGCAGCCGGGGTTGGAAATTTAGAATTCATTGAAGGGAACATGAACAAAACCATGTATCTCAATATTCTGAAACAAAATTTGCTTCAGAGTGCTTCTAATCTTGAAATACAGAACACTTTTCGTTTCTATCAGGACAACGATCCCAAGCATAAGTCTGGGATTGTCCAATCTTGGCTGATTTGGAACTGCCCTCACGTTATGACACCGCCAGCATAAAGCCCAGACTTGAATGTGATTGAAAATTTATGGTCAATTTTAGACAATAACATTCGGAAACATACTATTTCCAACAAGGAACAACTGAAAAGGGTTATTTTGGAGGAGTGGATGAAAATAACACCAGCTTGCACCCAAAAACTTGTGGATTCTATACCAAGTAGACTTACTGACGTAATAAAAGCAAAGGGCTATCATACTAAATACTAAACTTTGTACATATATATTTTCTTTCCTGGAAATTAATATTTAAGTTTAACTGCACGAAATAAGCTGTGACTTTGAATTTAGCATTGTTTTCATAATTTTTGTTTTTTAACTATTATAATTTACAATTTCTCTAGTTTTTAAGTTTATAATCTAAAGAATACATATTTTTCTAAAATTTGACATTTCAATCTTATCAATATTTTATATAGTTTTCCAATAGAAGCATAACAAATTTTAAAATTGTTACTGCACGAAATAAGCTGTGAGCCACTGTATATATATATATATATATATATATATATATATATATATATATATATATATATATATATATATATATATATATATATATATATATATATATATATATATATGTATATATATATATATATATATATATATATATATATATATATATATATATATATATATATATAAAAATATAAATTTTCGGCAAAACGAGTTTAATACTACTTTTCTTCGAAAATAAGTAAAAAGAAAATGCGTCATAGAAAATTGTATTCCTTGCAACTTAATTCTTGACGAATAGCTATCCTCTGAGCGATATATGTTCGCTCCTGGGTATTTATACTTAATTTAATACACCCTTGGCTACTTTCTGAATCACTTGAACCTTAGTTGATCCGTAAAAAGATATGTGTTTCCATTCGATTTCGAAATTTACATGAAAGTATAATTTTGGGACTATTTATCTTGTGCTCTACATTTGGGTTTTTTCCAATCTACCGAACATGGAAAAAAGTGTTTTTTTCTGGAAAACCATTACTGTCCTCTGTTTAGTTAGAATGATCCTTTACATAAATGAAGTATATTTGTCTTCAGCAAATGGTGTTGTTACTCGCACAAGGCATTTGTTAGCAATATTAGATAGGTCAAGATCAAGAACTGCCCTTTCTGCTGATCCAGCCATAATAATTTTACATACAACTCACTAATTCGTTTCATAAATCAAATGGTGATTCGCTAAGAGATCTCGTACTATTGGTAGCATGTATTTCTGTAGATAAAAATGTCACTGAAGAGAATCCAAAATGCGTTACGGACGTACAACATTACCAATGCTCGATAATGAGCGGCCTCTGCACGCGCTACTGTGCTAATAACCTCACAGATGGCACTTAATGTTGAGTAAGCATATACTTTGAGACCTTGATATGATGCTGTTCAGCTAATTCAATTTAAAAATATACATTTTTTCCTTAGGATGTGATAATTTGTTCTAATGAGAGTTCCACCCAGGCATAAAATTTACTAAGCAATTTTCTGCATGTAGAAGTCGGAAACTCTTTAATAACTGAGTTTTCATGCTTTAAATGAGATAATGCTTTACTTGATTGAAAGGTTAACGGTGTACCTTTGCTTCGAGAAATTGTTTGGCTTAATTTCTCGCTCTCTGTACCAAATCACACTATCATACAAACTTCAGCAAAAATTCAGCACAAAAACTAAAACCTGAGTTAAATAGTCAAACAAAATTGAAATGCTCTATCTTCCTTTATTGTTCCCAAACAGTAGGTAAGTGGAGGCTATACTGGCTGATACATGGCCACACATAGACCTACTACGTCTATAGTTATACCAGATAAGTGAAACAGGAGAAAGGAGGTTCAGTCCCAGCGGCTATCAAAGATCTCAATGCTGCATTTATATATAGGGACGAGCGTCTCGTGAGGGCACTCGGCAAAACATTGGACAAGACTCAGAAAGACATAGGGTGAACTGTTTACTTAGGATATTGCACCATGCAACACGCACCATGCACCATGCATCTTTCGACAGTTGTGAGCTGTTTTGTTCAGTTCAGTGAACGATGGTTGAGGTACAGGTTGTGGTTATTGCAACCACCTGTTGTGCGTTGACTTATTTCAATCTATGCCACGCAAAGATGTGTTTGAAGTCCCGGCGAAGAATTCGAAAAATGTAAATGATCATTCGCTTCCCTCTCGAATCCCTTTGACTCGATGCATAAAACCGACTTTGCTTCCAGTGGCTTCGAGCTAGGACGAGACGGTCATAAACACTCAGGCACAGCAGTAAAAGGATCATTATCCCTTCATAAATCAAACAAGAGTTGACGAGCAAGCCATTTACACTCGCGTGCTTGTCATGAAAAAAAACAGCCGAGAATAGACAAGGAGACCATTTACAAACTCACCTTGTCAACATTTGCCATTCCTCAGCGAGAATGTAAACGTGGCATCAGATTTGTTCAAGAACTGAAGTGCGAGACTAAACACGTGCAAGAAATCTACCAGCCAGGGCTCACCAAAGCAGCGGTGTCTGGAGACTCCTGGTTCTTGACACTTCCTACGGGTGTCGTTGGTTATGGCTCCCATTTTGATGGTATGTGCTGAAATCATGTAGGGGACATGATTTTGATTACTGTGCAGATCTGAGCTGCACGCAATCTGCATATCGTACCTTGAATCATATTTGATTCAACGTGTAGATAGGAATAAGGATATCTACTGATCCTTACAGGTAAAAACTGGTCCCACGCTTGTGTCTGCAGTGTTTGGCTTTCCTAAGTCTTGAAAGTCCTGAAATTCTTTCCACCCTAGGGGATTAAATGCATTGTAAAGATCTTAGATCTTAATGATTTAACACTCAAAATAAGTTGGAGTTCGTGTGGTAGAATATGAACTCAAAATCTGCACAGTTCTTTTACTGTTTACCGAACATTAGTGGTTCTAGTGGTTCAGGTGCTCGATTCACCGAAAATTATATAATTTTATATATATAATATATATATATATATATATATATATATATATATATATATATATATATATATATATATATATATATACATATTAATATATATATAATATATATATGTATAGATATAAATATATATATATATATATATATATATATCTATATATATATATATATATATATATTTATATATATATATATATATATATATATATATATATATATATATATATATATATATATATATATATATATATATATACATATATGTATATATAAACATATATATATACATATATATATATATATATATATATATATATATATATATATATATATATATATATATATATATACATATATGTATATATAGTATATACATATATCTACATATATATATATATATATATATATATATATATATATATATATATATATATATATATATATATATATATATATATATATATATATATATATAAGCAAAATGATTAAGGGAGATAATCTCTGGAGTGATGGATTCGATTGAGCTGAAATTTTTGCAGAGCATAGATGTTTTTAGTGGGTATAGGTATCTTAAATTTTTTGGTGGCAGCGAGCATTTTAGTGAATTTTTAAGTACACCTATATTTCAAAGCAGTGTGAATTTGTGTTTAAAAAGTATTAAAAATGAAAATTTATTATGGTTTTAGTTTTTTCATGATAAAGAATTGGACATTTTGAGCCGAGTGTTGGTGCTGAGTGCCTAAAAGTAGACAAGGATTTTTTTCAAATTTTGATTTGTCATAACTTCTGACAAAAACATTAAATCATCGTGGAAATTGCGGAGCGTATTAATGTTGACTAAGACTTTACATATATGGATTTTCAAGATGGTGTGGATAACTTTGCAGCTACGGCAGGCTCCTGAAAAAAAAATTCTTCAAATTAAGGGTCTGAAAGATTTTGGCTTTTTGACAAGAACTTCAAATTATTGATAAATCTTAACCTTTGTCCATCAGATCAAACTAAAATTTTCAATATTCCGATATGCACAAGAATGGCAACCCATCACCAAATTACCTCTTTTATCAGTACTCGAAACTTGTGTTCACGAGAAATGACGACCGGCTTCTCCAAACATAATCAAATTCACAGGACATGTTGATATTAACAAGGACCAGGTCTGATGGAAGTGAGTTTTAAATGTAGCACTGTGGCAGTGGTTCCATCTTTAAAAATCACTGACAAAAAAAACTGCTTTTTGGCATTTTACTTCCGATTCAGTTATCACATTTTAACAAAATTCACACGACATTTCCCCCTAAATCATGCAAATATGTTCAGCGAAATCAAGCTTTTTTCCCCATAACTTATGGTCCGATCATGAAATCAAAACAAAGTTCATGCAGTAAATGGACCTTAATGTAAACCAAATGTCGTAGGAATTTCGAAAAAAAATCATGAGAAGACTGCCAGCTATGACCATTTTTGTGATTCCTTGGATACTCTTTACCAAGCAATTATGCCATTAGATTTGCAAATGGAAATGATCCTGCAATCAAAATTAACAACCAATATTAACGTTTTGAAAATTTGAAAAGTTTTGAGGGTGATAGGCTTTAAATTATTTTCACCTGTATAGCTTCCAGTGCAGTGGTTCTTGCATGCGAACGAAATTCACAGGGTGGGTTTAACTTAACGTTAAGTAGATTTGGTATATACGAGTATTTGGCTTTGTTGCTAACACAGGGTAACCAGCATCAGACATTTTCGTAGATATTGCACCAACAGATGCTTCAAATTACAAACTCAGATGTTAAGCATTTGCAATAAAAATAAGGAATCAATTTCTAAATATTCCGAATTTTGATAGTTTTTCGGATGGCAGCCTTAAACAACGTTTAACCGCTGAAACTTTCGATGAAATGCTCTGATGAGAGCGAAATTCAAAGGATAAGTGAATTTAAGTATGAGCTTGGTATGGTTAACATATTTCTGCTTTGTTGGAAAAGTGTTGTCAGCACTGAACATTTTCATCACCTATGTTTTAGTTGGTTTTTTTTTTTTGCTGTGGATATAACAAAAAAGTGTATAGCGTCTTTCCACATTTCTTTGTCACTCAAAAGCAATTTTTTCAATATTTTTTCAATAACCAGTAGAAAGGTTCTGATGCGCTGGACTTTTTTTATGTGTACACCTTGTTTTGTTTTAAAAATAAATAAATAAAATAAATAAACTGCCATTTACATACGTAGTCATATTGCTGTTCTGCCGTTATAAATTTTCCTATCAACAGTTTCTGCGTCAACTGGTTTTCGTTTTCAAGGGTGTCAAAGTGATTTATCCAGTGATTTTTGTGAATATTTGCTTGTAAGAAATCAGTCTCTGCTGACTCGCTGCTACGTAGGGTTCTTCTACTTTCACTGTTTCGAGAAAACCAAATAAATTAGTTTGAATCCCATCAAAAGTGGGTATGGACAAATTATAGCTGAATAATTGCTACCTATCTTACTCTTTACTCTTGGCCTCCTAACGAGAGATCCTGCACGAATTTCAAAAGTTATAAACAGTTTGTGCGTGATTCAACTATACCAGTTACAGCATTGATTTAATCTTGTGTTTTAATTGATTCGTACTCGTTTGCGGAGGGTATTGCTAGAAAACTAATTAAAACTGAAGAATATTTTGTTTAAATCTGATGGTTGAATCGGAAGTTATAGGCCAAAAAGCTGTTTTTTTTTCTCAGTGATTTTTCAAGATGGTACCACTGCCACAGGGTTACCCGCATTTCAAAATCACTTCTATCAGACCTGGTCCTAGTAAATACCAACATGTCCTGTAAATTTCAACATGATCGGATAATCCGATCGCCAGTTCTCGTGAACAGAACTTTCAAGTGCTCAAAATTGAGGTAATTTGGTGATGGGTTGCCGTTCTTGTGCAACTCGGGATTTTAAAAATTTCAATTTGACATGATGCACAAATGTTAAAATTTATAAATGATTTGAATTTTTTGTCAAAAATCAAAAACCTTTCAGGAGGGTCAATGATTTGAATTATTTTTTTTCAGGAGCCTGCCACAGCTACAGGGTTACCTGCACTAACTAGGAAATCCATACATGTTAGATTTTAATCAACATAAATACGATCTGCAAATTTCGCGATGATCCAATGTTTTTGTCAGAAGTAACGACAAACCAATATTTAAAAAAAAATCCTTGTCTATTTTTAGGCACACTGCACCCACACACGGCTCAAAATTTCCAAGTTTTTGTCATAGGCAAGCTAAAAACATAACAAGTTTTCATTTCCAATACTTTTTTTAAACAAAAATTCACGCTGCTCGAAATATAGGAGTACTTCAAAATTCACTAAAACGCTTGCCGCGGCCAAAAGGTTTAGAATATCTGGATTTTAGCGAGTCATGGACCTACTTATTATATACGTCTACGTTTTCCGAAAGTTTCAGTTCAATGGAATCGGCCACTTTAGAGATTATCTCCCTTAATCATTTTGCTGATATATATATATATATATATAATATATATATATATATATATATATATATATTTTATATATATATATATATATATATATATATATATATATATATATGTTTATGTATATATATATATATATATATATATATATATATATGTATATATATATATATATAGATATATATATATATATATATATATATATATATATATAGTTATATATATATATATATATTTGTATATATATATATATATATATATATATATATATATATATATATATATATATATATATATATATATATATATATATATATATATATATATATATATATATAGAAATATATATCTATATCTATATATATATATATTGTTACGGATTAAATGTTTGGGAAATGTTTTTAAATGGTAAATATAGGGGAGAGTCACTTTTGGCCCGATTCCAGATTTAGTTTGCTCTAGTTCACCAACGGTTTGTTTGATATATCTATTTATATTTTCATATAAATGTTCATTAATAATGTTGGTGCCCAAATTCATATTGATACTGTGATGTTTCCATAGATTTTTAATTCAGTAAGCTAAAAAAAAGACAGTTGTTGAAAAATTGAATTAAGAAAAAAATGTAGTTTTTGAGTGAGTTGAATTAGAGAATTCGAGTTGTAAAGACATCGTAGAGGAGTTTGCGAATCTATCTCAAGCGGAATCACACGTTTGATTAGTGTGAATTGAGTCGAGGCCAGCCGATTCGAAGTGTGAGTATTGGTTTGGTGAACACCATTATCACAGAAGAATACGTTCGAGGAACAGTTGGAGAAAAGAAGTGGGAACGTTGATGAAGAAAGAATATTAGGAGATGAATACAACAAGAAAGTGGATTTGGTAAAGGATATTGAAGAAGAACGAAGAAAAGAATAAGCAAGCATCTCGAGGCCAGCCGTTCCGAAGTGCGAGTTTGGTTTGACTGTCTGCATCCAGAGGGAGCCCCCACAGGTAGTTATTTGTTTCTATTGATATTATATTGTTGCAAGGTTGATCTTTCTTATTAATAATATTGTGTATGTAAACAAACGAATCGTTGGTGACTTTATTTGATTGCGTGACAAAAAGAAAATGACTCTCGAGAAAGTAAAAAAAAAAAGTGACTCTCCCTAGAGTAGAGTATTTGGTTCTCGTTAAAAAAAAATATATAGATACATTTTTCCCTCGTTTATCCGTGAGGCTACGTCTCGTTCCGTAGCCGAGGGAACGCAAAGAAATTGAGCGAGAGTTGTTACCACGACCGTCTTCGGCTGTGGTCGGGCAAATCTTCGAGCATTCCCCGCGGTATTGCGTGACATTTTTGGCGCCCAACGTGGGGCCGAAAAGTTTAGTTTCGCGAGTGTGAAGTTATGACAATTTTAGTAATCGCGGATGTGTTGTGAATGGTGTCTTTGATTGCTAATGATAATTTTGTGTCGCATGGTAGTGAGTGTGATTTCGCGGGTGTGATTGCATAATAACAATAGAGATTTGGTGACCAGTCTTTGCGTGGCTGAAGTTCCGTGGTTTATTGTGAGTGTAAATTTGTGGAATTAATTTTAAACTCTGTTAAATATATAGTTGATTGTCTTTGGTGTTTTATACAGATGTAAGCTTATAAGAGTTTCTTTGTGTCTTTGGCAAATAAGTATTTGGTGGGCAAGTTGGTCAAAGATGAGCTGATGTATGAATTAGCCATCCGGGGTCTACCTGCAGATACGACGGATAAGATGCGGAGGTTTTTACGGGCAGCGTTACGAGCAGAGGAGGCAATGGACGAATCGTTACAGATTAAAGATTATCCATTCACGTATGAGGAGGACTTGGAGGCTATGAAGGCGCTGACAGGGGAAGTCGAAAGCATGGCAGAAAACTTCACTGGCGATAAGAGGTCAAGAGATTACTTGAGACTCAAGGCAAAGGTGGAGTTTGGTTTGCGTCGCCTTAAGAACATGGCTCAGTTAACAAACGCATTGCCAAATGAGATAGACAAGATACGGTGGCATACAATGATGGGGATAGGCTTTGTTCTGGAGGATTCAAAAGAAGTCGAGGGGTAGGACGAAGAGAAAACAATTAAGACTGGGGTACTGGAGTGTAAACCGGCACCAGAATCAAAGTCTCTTGAAAATGTCGAAGGACCAGCCTTTTGTTCAACCCCAAGACTTGTCACGGAGGATTTTTCTAAACAACAAAATGTTGTTAAATGGGGGTTAAGTTCACGGGGGAAACTCCAAGCTCTGTGAGTGCTTTTCTTGAGCGGGTGGAAGAGCTCCGCGTTGCCCGCGGTTTAGCTTCCTCTCAATTATATAATGCCGCAGTGGACTTGTTTGAGGGCAAGGCTCTCATTTGGTATAGAGCTAATCGAGACAGGTGCTGTAGTTGGGAAGACCTGCGACGTAAGCTACGGGCCGAATTTCTTCCGGCTGATTATGATGATCGCCTTTGGGATGAGATTCGGCGGCGTACTCAAGGCCAAGGCGAGTCTATTGGAATTTATGTAGCCGTGATGGATGGTTTATTTCGAAGGCTAGGAGAACCGTGTAAAGCTCAAAAAAATGAAAATCCTACGGAGAAACATTAACCCTTTTGATCAGATGCAGCTAGCAATGCAATCAGTAGCTACGGTGGCTGAACTAGTACAGCTGGGAAGGAAGTTAGAAGCGACGAGGGCCACGGTAGAAGCTTTTAATCCTCCACCAAATCGAAGGATGGCAAAGCTTTTAGAACCAGATCTGGCCTATGCAGACCCTTGTTTGGTAGAAGTCGTTACTTCATCAAACGATAGGCCACAGGGAGTTTGTTGGAACTGTGGAAGTCAGGCGCATTTCGCGAGATAATGCTCAGAGTTGACACGTTGTTTTGGATGCGGCCGACCAAATACGATTCGTTCAAGGTGTCCAGAGTGTACCTCGCACGGGAGGCAATCGACATGGTGCTCAGGGGAACGAAACCAAACGAAAGAAGCGGGAAACGACTGCGGTGCTCGATAGGCGGGCACCGTAATTAACTGTAACAGGGCACCGTAATTAACTGTAAGGAATAAGCCGCAGAGGAAAGGTCCACGTACATTTTTTCTTCACAACCAGGGGAAGTACGTCCTCATCTGGGTGTGGTTATTTTAGGGAGAAAGTTAACGGGGTTGGTAGACTCCGGTGCGTCCACTACGATTGTGGGACAGAAAAGTTGGCAGCAGCTGCAGGAAATGGGAGTAGAACTGAGAACGACTACTCAACAAGCGGTACGATTGGCAGATGAGGGACGGTGTAACATCCTGGGCCAGGTGTTGGTGCCCATTAAGCTATATAGGGCGACAAGGTGGATGGAAGTTTTGGTGGTTCCTTCGTTACCGCATGGGCTGATCCTCGGGGTAGATTTTTTAAAGCAGTTTGGGATTACCTTAAATTTAAAACATGATTGTTGGGATTTTATCCACGAAGCGGTGACTTTTTCAGCTGAACATTTACGCGATAGAATCAGTCTTTCTCAGGAGTAGGAGTCACATCTGAAAAATTTGGTGGATTACGAATTTATGCAAATGGGAGATGGATTGGGATGTACTAGTTTAGTGGAGCACGTCACCAAGACGGATTCGATGCCCATTAAACAAAGGTATTACCCGGTTTCACCAGCTCTTCAAAAACACATCAACGCTGAGTTGGAAGAAATGTTGAAGTTGGGAGTAGTAGAGCCATCCTCCAGTGCATGGTCTTCACCAATTTTGATGGTAAAAAAGAAAGATGACACATATCGTTTTTGTGTAGATTTTCGCAAAGTCAACCGGGTATCTGAAAAGGATGCATATCCTCTACCCTATGTTTCAGCTACGTTGGATAAGTTACGGAACGCAAAATATCTTTCGACTCTAGATATAAAGTCCGCCTGCTGGCAAGTACCTGTGGCGAAAGATTCCCGTCAGTTTACCGCTTTCACAATTCCAGGTAGGGGTTTATTTCAGTTTTGTAGGATGCCGTTTGGATTATCAAACGCCCCAGCTACGTGGCAACGGTTGATTGATCGTGTTCTAGGTCGTGTTTTGGAACCCTACGTTTTCACGTATCTGGATGATATCATCATCGTCACCCAGACGTTCGACAAACGCTTAGAGATACTCCAGGAGGTATTTAAACGGCTGAGGGAGGCAGGCCTTAAACTGTCCCGGAATAAATGCCATTTCTGTCGTCTTCAACTAAAATATTTGGGATATCTGGTTGATAAAGACGGTTTAAGCGCCGATTCCGAGAAAGTGGATAGCGTGATTAATATACCCAGACCCCACTCTGTGAAACAGATTCGACAGTTTTTGGGTATGTTATCTTGGTACCGGCGGTTTATACCGGATCATTCATCATTGGTGTCACCACTAACGAATCTGCTTCGGAAAAACCAGCGTTTTCAGTGGACTTCTGAATGTGAACTGGCTTTCATTAAATGCAAATTGAAACTGGCTTTTGCTCCGATTCTGTCGTGTCCAGACTTCAACTTACCATTCATTGTCCAGACGGATGCGTCGGACGTCGGGTTAGGAGCAGTACTAAGTCAAGTTTTCCCAGAAGGTGAAAGAGTTATTTGTTATTTGAGTCGTTCTCTAAACAAAGCAGAGAGGAAATATTCGTCCACTGAGAAGAAATGCCTGGCCGTTTTGTGGGCGATAGAGAAATTGCGGCCATATATTGAAGGTACCAAATTTAGAGTAGTCACCGATCATCATTCTTTAGTGTGGTTAAATAACCTGAAGGATCCGGCAGGGAGACTCACAAGATGGGCAGTTCGGCTTCAGCAGTTTGATTATGACGTTGTTCACCGAAAGGAGAAAGAACATTTGGTGGCAGACGCTTTGTCGAGGTCGGTTCCTGCAGTAGCGGCAGTTGTGAACGATAGGTTGTTAGAAGATAGATGGGTATTAGGAATGATGGCTAAGGTAAGAAACAATCCAGATCAATTTAAAGACTGGCGGATAGAAAGCAACTTGTTGTGGAAAACAGTTTCCAATCGTTATTCGGATCTCAAAGGAAACTCATGTAAACAAGTGATTAACAAAGGGGACAGGAAAAAGGTTCTGCAAGAATGTCATGATGAGCCAACAGCGGGACATATGGGTGCAAGTCGCACATACGATCGGGTGGCACAGAGGTATTTTTGGCCTAAAATGCGTGCCGATATTCAACGGTATATGGCCAGATGTAAAGTTTGTCAGGCCAAAAAAGTAGAGAGGTGACCGCCATATGGAACCATGACTACCAGGGTGGGTCAAGCAAAAGAACCATGGGAGATTATCTGTATCGATTTAATCGGTCCTTTGCCTCGATCGGCGCAGGGCAACACCTATATTTTAACGGTAGTGGATTACTGTACGAAATTTCCTCTTATATTTCCACTAAGGCAGGCAACGGCCACACAAGTTTCCAGACTACTCGAAGATAGGGTCTTTTTACTGTTTGGAGTCCCTGCGGTAATAGTGCGTGATAACGGGGTACAGTTCAGGTCCAAACAGTTACAGACACTCATGTTGTCATATGGTACCCGGTTGTAATACACAGCCTTCTATCACCCTCAGGCGAATCCGGAAGAGCGTATAAATCAAAATATTAAACGTATGCTTCGGGCGTACGTCGGTGAAAATCATCGGAAATGGGATCGTGATTTACCACAGATTGGGTGTGCGTTACGCACATACACACACGAGACCATGGGAGCCACACCTTATTTTGTGAATTTTGGCCGAGAGATGATCGTTTCGCTAAAGGAACCACAACCTGCATGCGAGGATGAGTTAGTCAGAGATCCGGTACAGAGGGCGGAAGGACTGACGAAGATTCGGGAAGTAGTACTTCAACATCTAAAGGAGGCCACAGGAAAGAGTATGCAGCGATATAACCTCCGAAAAAGGATTCCTCCATTTTCGGTAGGGGACTTGGTTTGGAGGCGTAATTTCGGCCAATCCGACGCAGCTCCTTTTTATTCTGCGAAACTAGCTCCAGAATATTTGGGGCCTATTAGAATTGTACAGCGTGGAACTTCATCTATTTTTAAGTTGGTGGATCTGGAAGGGCGTGAGGCAGGACGCTGGCATGCCAATGATCTTAAATCGTACGTAGACAAAAATAACCTAAGACAGATCTAATAAGCATGAATAAACCGTTAAGAGTTTCGTGATATCAATTCAAAAAAAAAAAAAAACTAATCAAAACAAAAACAAATAAAAAAACAAAAAAATTTTTTAAATTTTACAAGTCGCGAGAATTGTTTTCGTTCCGTCGAGACATCTTTAGTTTTTTTTGTTTTTCTTTGTTTATATATTTAATTGATGTACGTTAGTTGAAGTAACTGAATTATCTTAGAGCGTCCGCACACGGGTCGACATTCAATCGACTCGACTGGGACTCGACTGCGACTCGAACTCGAACTCCTTGCGATATCCAATGTAAATGAATGGAGACCCGCACACGGGTCGACTTGTGCTCGACTCGGACTCGGTGCGACTGCGACTCGTCTCGCTCGAAGTGTTTGGAACGGGAAATGTCGAGCAAGACGCGTGATATTTTTTTTCGAAATATATGAAAGTGTTTTTTTTTATAATGTATGCATTATTAATTATTTTATTTTATGTATTATTATGATTGGTTCTTAGAAAAATATTAGTGTTTCTGATAACGTATCACGTATGTATTTTTTTATATGTTTGCATAATGTAATGTTACATATTGTAATGTTATATACATGAAATGTTCCTATCTATATTTTAATTATGTTGGCCACAAAATAGTTGCACCTATATATTCATAAAGGTTATTGATTTGTGATCATGGTTCCCTTCTTGTCTATAAATCAGCATAGATAAAGCAGAGCACAATTGATACGGGAAACTCGATCGTTTTGCGGAATAAGCCGCCGAAAGCAGAATAAAAGTGGAATTGTTTTTGCGGGATGATTAAAATTGAAAATTTTATAGAAAATGTTTTTTTTTACAAAATGGTTTTGAACGTATGCACTGATTCTCATCAGACTCCAGCTTCCAGTGCTTACTTGACTGATGTGACCACTTGCAGTTGGAAATCAGTAATTTTTATTTACGTTAGTTGTGACAAATTTTAACATCTCCGCAAAACGCAAAACAATGGTGTTTGTGTGAGCTGGTGTCTGATGAGAATCAGTGTATACTTTCGAAACCACTTTGTCCAAAAAAAAATTCAATAAAATTTTCAATTTTAATCATCCCGCAAAAACAATTCCACTTTAGCACCTATAGATTTATTCAAGCAACAGCGAAGTGTTTATAATATAGTTTCCTAACAAAGAAACAATCTTGCAATTTTTCAGGATGAATTTCCACTTACTGGAGAAGTTTTTATTGAACACTAGTTGTTGCTGCCAATGGCTAATGATTCGATTGGTATTGACCTTCTTAGATGATATAGCAGTGCCATTTGCGAGGATAGGAATTTTGCACTTAGAGTGTGGAAGAGAGGCGTATAGCTATTGAATTTAGTTGGAATCTGGGACATGCTTGTCAGAATATTAATGGAAGTGCTTCATATCGGATTCAATAAAGGTCGGATCGTTTTTGCTTGTAGTAATCCATAGTGGGTGAATATAAGTTACACGTGACAAAGCGACATATACTAATAACATACAAGTATATAATATTATTGAAGATCTCTCTAGTAAAATTACTTTCAATAACCGACCAAGACGCACCAGATTTGCAAATCTGCTCAATGAATTCATTCATCACACTACTTATCATATAATGAGCCCATTAATAGGTGCTGTGGATTATTCAATTCTATAAGCAGCCACTACTCTTCGGGGATTACCAAATCAAAATTCAAAAATAACTGGTCCAAAGCCCATTCCACATCCGAACCCGCTTAACTTCCATCGTTATTAACCTAAATTTAATTAAAACAATGTAGAGTAAATGCTACAAAATTTGTGATGTATTGAAATATTTTTTAGGGACAATTTTTATTTTATATTTATAATGATTAATTGTATTTTAGATTTATATTATGGTTTCTTGTTGTGTATGTTGCCTTGTTTCGTAAAATAAATATCTAAATAAATAATATATACTATTGTTTGTTTGTCAAAACTTCGCGTAGAAAACGACCCGTTTCGAGTTCGAGTCGCAGTCGAGTCGATTGCATGTCGACCCGTGTGCGGATGCAATTGTCTACTTCGAGTGTGACGCCTATGACGCTTCGAGTTCGAGTCGCAGTCGAGTCGATTGAATGTCGACCCGTGTGCGGAGGCACTTAATTGAACAGAAATTATGAAGTTACGCATGAAAAGCTTTAGTCTGTCAGTGTATCATCAATTGAATTTCAGGAAATTCTTTTCGTGAGGGGGGAATATGTTACGGATTAAATGTTTGGGGAATGGGTTTAAATGGTAAATATTGAGGAGAGTCACTTTTGGTCCGATTCCAGATTTAGTTTGCTCTAGTTCACCAACGGTTTGTTTGATATATCTATTTATATTTTCATATACATGTTCATTAATAATGTTGTTGCCCAAATTCATATTAGTACTGTGATGTTTGCATAGATTTTTAATTCAGTAAGCTAAAAAAAAGACAGTTGTTGAAAAATTGAATTAAGAAAAAAATGTAGTTTTTGAGTGAATTGAATTAGAGAATTCGAGTTGTAAAGACATCGTAGAGGAGTTTGCGAATCTATCTCAAGCGGAATCACACGTTTGATTAGTGTGAATTGAGTCGAGGCCAGCCGATTCGAAGTGTGAGTATTGGTTTGGTGAACACCATTATCACAGAAGAATACGTTCGAGGAACAGTTGGAGAAAAGAAGTGGGAACGTTGATGAAGAAAGAATATTAGGAGATGAATACAACAAGAAAGTGGATTTGGTAAAGGATATTGAAGAAGAACGAAGAAAAGAATAAGCAAGCATCTCGAGGCCAGCCGTTCCGAAGTGCGAGTTTGGTTTGACTGTCTGCATCCAGAGGGAGCCCCCACAGGTAGTTATTTGTTTCTATTGATATTATATTGTTGCAAGGTTGATCTTTCTTATTAATAATATTGTGTATGTAAACAAACGAATCGTTGGTGACTTTATTTGATTGCGTGACAAAAAGAAAATGACTCTCGAGAAAGTAAAAAAAAAAGTGACTCTCCCTAGAGTAGAGTATTTGGTTCTCGTTAAAAAAAAATATATAGATACATTTTTCCCTCGTTTATCCGTGAGGCTACGTCTCGTTCCGTAGCCGAGGGAACGCAAAGAAATTGAGCGAGAGTTGTTACCACGACCGTCTTCGGCTGTGGTCGGGCAAATCTTCGAGCATTCCCCGCGGTATTGCGTGACATTTTTGGCGCCCAACGTGGGGCCGACAAGTTTAGTTTCGCGAGTGTGAAGTTATGACAATTTTAGTAATCGCGGATGTGTTGTGAATGGTGTCTTTGATTGCTAATGATAATTTTGTGTCGCATGGTAGTGAGTGTGATTTCGCGGGTGTGATTGCATAATAACAATAGAGATTTGGTGACCAGTCTTTGCGTGGCTGAAGTTCCGTGGTTTATTGTGAGTGTAAATTTGTGGAATTAATTTTAAACTCTGTTAAATATATAGTTGATTGTCTTTGGTGTTTTATACAGCTGTAAGCTTATAAGAGTTTCTTTGTGTCTTTGGCAAATAAGTATTTGGTGGGCAAGTTGGTCAAAGAGGAGCTGATGTATGAATTAGCCATCCGGGGTCTACCTGCAGATACGACGGATAAGATGCGGAGGTTTTTACGGGCAGCGTTACGAGCAGAGGAGGCAATGGACGAATCGTTACAGATTAAAGATTATCCATTCACGTATGAGGAGGACTTGGAGGCTATGAAGGCGCTGACAGGGGAAGTCGAAAGCATGGCAGAAAACTTCACTGGCGATAAGAGGTCAAGAGATTACTTGAGACTCAAGGCAAAGGTGGAGTTTGGTTTGCGTCGCCTTAAGAACATGGCTCAGTTAACAAACGCATTGCCAAATGAGATAGACAAGATACGGTGGCGTACAATGATGGGGATAGGCTTTGTTCTGGAGGATTCAAAAGAAGTCGAGGGGTAGGACGAAGAGAAAACAATTAAGACTGGGGTACTGGAGTGTAAACCGGCACCAGAATCAAAGTCTCTTGAAAATTTCGAAGGACCAGCCTTTTGTTCAACCCCAAGACTTGTCACGGAGGATTTTTCTAAACAACAAAATGTTGTTAAATGGGGGTTAAGTTCACGGGGGAAACTCCAAGCTCTGTGAGTGCTTTTCTTGAGCGGGTGGAAGAGCTCCGCGTTGCCCGCGGTTTAGCTTCCTCTCAATTATATAATGCCGCAGTGGACTTGTTTGAGGGCAAGGCTCTCATTTGGTATAGAGCTAATCGAGACAGGTGCTGTAGTTGGGAAGACCTGCGACGTAAGCTACGGGCCGAATTTCTTCCGGCTGATTATGATGATCGCCTTTGGGATGAGATTCGGCGGCGTACTCAAGGCCAAGGCGAGTCTATTGGAATTTATGTAGCCGTGATGGATGGTTTATTTCGAAGGCTAGGAGAACCGTGTAAAGCTCAAAAAAATGAAAATCCTACGGAGAAACATTAACCCTTTTGATCAGATGCAGCTAGCAATGCAATCAGTAGCTACGGTGGCTGAACTAGTACAGCTGGGAAGGAAGTTAGAAGCGACGAGGGCCACGGTAGAAGCTTTTAATCCTCCACCAAATCGAAGGATGGCAAAGCTTTTAGAACCAGATCTGGCCTATGCAGACCCTTGTTTGGTAGAAGTCGTTACTTCATCAAACTATAGGCCACAGGGAGTTTGTTGGAACTGTGGAAGTCAGGCGCATTTCGCGAGATAATGCTCAGAGTTGACACGTTGTTTTGGATGCGGCCGACCAAATACGATTCGTTCAAGGTGTCCAGAGTGTACCTCGCACGGGAGGCAATCGACATGGTGCTCAGGGGAACGAAACCAAACGAAAGAAGCGGGAAACGACTGCGGTGCTCGATAGGCGGGCACCGTAATTAACTGTAACAGGGCACCGTAATTAACTGTAAGGAACAAGCCGCAGAGGAAAGGTCCACGTACATTTTTTCTTCACAACCAGGGGAAGTACGTCCTCATCTGGGTGTGGTTATTTTAGGGAGAAAGTTAACGGGGTTGGTAGACTCCGGTGCGTCCACTACGATTGTGGGACAGAAAAGTTGGCAGCAGCTGCAGGAAATGGGAGTAGAACTGAGAACGACTACTCAACAAGCGGTACGATTGGCAGATGAGGGATGGTGTAACATCCTGGGCCAGGTGTTGGTGCCCATTAAGCTATATAGGGCGACAAGGTGGATGGAAGTTTTGGTGGTTCCTTCGTTACCGCATGGGCTGATCCTCGGGGTAGATTTTTTAAAGCAGTTTGGGACTACCTTAAATTTAAAACATGATTGTTGGGATTTTATCCACGAAGCGGTGACTTTTTCAGCTGAACATTTACGCGATAGAATCAGTCTTTCTCAGGAGTAGGAGTCACATCTGAAAAATTTGGTGGATTACGAATTTATGCAAATGGGAGATGGATTGGGATGTACTAGTTTAGTGGAGCACGTCACCAAGACGGATTCGATGCCCATTAAACAAAGGTATTACCCGGTTTCACCAGCTCTTCAAAAACACATCAACGCTGAGTTGGAAGAAATGTTGAAGTTGGGAGTAGTAGAGCCATCCTCCAGTGCATGGTCTTCACCAATTTTGATGGTAAAAAAGAAATATGACACATATCGTTTTTGTGTAGATTTTCGCAAAGTCAACCGGGTATCTGAAAAGGATGCATATCCTCTACCCTATGTTTCAGCTACGTTGGATAAGTTACGGAACGCAAAATATCTTTCGACTCTAGATATAAAGTCCGCCTGCTGGCAAGTACCTGTGGCGAAAGATTCCCGTCAGTTTACCGCTTTCACAATTCCAGGTAGGGGTTTATTTCAGTTTTGTAGGATGCCGTTTGGATTATCAAACGCCCCAGCTACGTGGCAACGGTTGATTGATCGTGTTCTAGGTCCTGTTTTGGAACCCTACGTTTTCACGTATCTGGATGATATCATCATCGTCACCCAGACGTTCGACAAACGCTTAGAGATACTCCAGGAGGTATTTAAACGGCTGAGGGAGGCAGGCCTTAAACTGTCCCGGAATAAATGCCATTTCTGTCGTCTTCAACTAAAATATTTGGGATATCTGGTTGATAAAGACGGTTTAAGCGCCGATTCCGAGAAAGTGGATAGCGTGATTAATATACCCAGACCCCACTCTGTGAAACAGATTCGACAGTTTTTGGGTATGTTATCTTGGTACCGGCGGTTTATACCGGATCATTCATCATTGGTGTCACCACTGACGAATCTGCTTCGGAAAAACCAGCGTTTTCAGTGGACTTCTGAATGTGAACTGGCTTTCATTAAATGCAAATTGAAACTGGCTTTTGCTCCGATTCTGTCGTGTCCAGACTTCAACTTACCATTCATTGTCCAGACGGATGCGTCGGACGTCGGGTTAGGAGCAGTACTAAGTCAAGTTTTCCCAGAAGGTGAAAGAGTTATTTGTTATTTGAGTCGTTCTCTAAACAAAGCAGAGAGGAAATATTCGTCCACTGAGAAGAAATGCCTGGCCGTTTTGTGGGCGATAGAGAAATTGCGGCCATATATTGAAGGTACCAAATTTAGAGTAGTCACCGATCATCATTCTTTAGTGTGGTTAAATAACCTGAAGGATCCGGCAGGGAGACTCACAAGATGGGCAGTTCGGCTTCAGCAGTTTGATTATGACGTTGTTCACCGAAAGGAGAAAGAACATTTGGTGGCAGACGCTTTGTCGAGGTCGGTTCCTGCAGTAGCGGCAGTTGTGAACGATAGGTTGTTAGAAGATAGATGGGTATTAGGAATGATGGCTAAGGTAAGAAACAATCCAGATCAATTTAAAGACTGGCGGATAGAAAGCAACTTGTTGTGGAAAACAGTTTCCAATCGTTATTCGGATCTCAAAGGAAACTCATGTAAACAAGTGATTAACAAAGGGGACAGGAAAAAGGTTCTGCAAGAATGTCATGATGAGCCAACAGCGGGACATATGGGTGCAAGTCGCACATACGATCGGGTGGCACAGAGGTATTTTTGGCCTAAAATGCGTGCCGATATTCAACGGTATATGGCCAGATGTAAAGTTTGTCAGGCCAAAAAAGTAGAGAGGTGACCGCCATATGGAACCATGACTACCAGGGTGGGTCAAGCAAAAGAACCATGGGAGATTATCTGTATCGATTTAATCGGTCCTTTGCCTCGATCGGCGCAGGGCAACACCTATATTTTAACGGTAGTGGATTACTGTACGAAATTTCCTCTTATATTTCCACTAAGGCAGGCAACGGCCACACAAGTTTCCAGACTACTCGAAGATAGGGTCTTTTTACTGTTTGGGGTCCCTGCGGTAATAGTGCGTGATAACGGGGTACAGTTCAGGTCCAAACAGTTACAGACACTCATGTTGTCATATGGTACCCGGTTGTAATACACAGCCTTCTATCACCCTCAGGCGAATCCGGAAGAGCGTATAAATCAAAATATTAAACCTATGCTTCGCGCGTACGTCGGTGAAAATCATCGGAAATGGGATCGTGATTTACCACAGATTGGGTGTGCGTTACGCACATACACACACGAGACCATGGGAGCCACACCTTATTTTGTGAATTTTGGCCGAGAGATGATCGTTTCGCTAAAGGAACCACAACCTGCATGCGAGGATGAGTTAGTCAGAGATCCGGTACAGAGGGCGGAAGGACTGACGAAGATTCGGGAAGTAGTACTTCAACATCTAAAGGAGGCCACAGGAAAGAGTATGCAGCGATATAACCTCCGAAAAAGGATTCCTCCATTTTCGGTAGGGGACTTGGTTTGGAGGCGTAATTTCGGCCAATCCGACGCAGCTCCTTTTTATTCTGCGAAACTAGCTCCAGAATATTTGGGGCCTATTAGAATTGTACAGCGTGGAACTTCATCTATTTTTAAGTTGGTGGATCTGGAAGGGCGTGAGGCAGGACGCTGGCATGCCAATGATCTTAAATCGTACGTAGACAAAAATAACCTAAGACAGATCTAATAAGCATGAATAAACCGTTAAGAGTTTCGTGATATCAATTCAAAAAAAAAAAAACTAATCAAAACAAAAACAAATAAAAAAACAAAAAAATTTTTTAAATTTTACAAGTCGCGAGAATTGTTTTCGTTCCGTCGAGACATCTTTAGTTTTTTTTGTTTTTCTTTGTTTATATATTTAATTGATGTATGTTAGTTGAAGTAACTGAATTATCTTAGAGCGTCCGCACACGGGTCGACATTCAATCGACTCGACTGGGACTCGACTGCGACTCGAACTCGAACTCCTTGCGATATCCAATGTAAATGAATGGAGACCCGCACACGGGTCGACTTGTGCTCGACTCGGACTCGGTGCGACTGCGACTCGTCTCGCTCGAAGTGTTTGGAACGGGAAATGTCGAGCAAGACGCGTGATATTTTTTTTCGAAATGTATGAAAGTGTTTTTTTACTAATGTTCGAAGAACAATAGTATTAAACTCGTTTCGCCGAAAATTCATATTTCTTTATATATATATATATATATATATATCAGCAAAATGATTTTCCGAGATAATCTCTGGAGTGGCCGATTCGATTGAGCTGAAACTTTCGGAGAACGTAGATGTATATAGTAGGTAGGTCCACAACTTTCTCAAATTCAGATATCCTAAACCTTTTGGCGGCGGCGAGCGTTTTAGTGAATTTTGAGGTACTCCTATATTTTCAAGCAGTGTAAATTTTCGTTGAAAAAAAGTATTGGGAATGAAAACTAATTATGTTCTTAGCTTGTTTATGATAAAGAATTGAAATTTTTGAGCCGTGTGTGGGTGCTAAGTGCCTAAAAGTAGGCAAGGAATTTTTTTCAAATTTTGATTTGTCATTACTTGTGATCAAAACATCGGATCATCGTGAAAATTGCAGAGCCTATTGATGTTGACTAGAATTTAGCATATATGGGTTTTCAAGGTTGCACGGGTAACACTGTAGCTATGGCAGGCTCCTGAAAAAAAATCCTTCAAATCACTGACCCTCCTCAAAAATTTTTGATTTTTGGCAAAAGTTTCAAATCATTGATAAATTTTGATCTTTGTCCATCATGTCAAAATAAAATTTTAAAAATTCCGATTTGCACAAGAACGGCAACCCATCACCAAATTACCTCTATTTTCAGCACTCGAAAGTTCTGTTCACGAGAACTGACGACCGGATTATCCGATCATGATGAAATTCACAGGACATGTTGGTATTAGCTAGGACCAGGTCTGATAGAAGTGATTTTGAAATGCAAGCAACCCTGTGCCAGTGGTACCATCTTGAAAAATCACTGAGAAAAAAAACAGCTTTTTGGCCTATAACTTCCGATTCAGCCATCAGATTTTAACAAAACTCACACAGTACTTGAACCTTACTCTATGTAACATTTGGTAAAAATTTGGTTGAAAAATTAGAATAGGGCTGCCAGCTATGGTGATTTTTGTCTCATAAATCTTGCAAATTTGCTCAGCAAAATAAAGCTTTTTTCCCTATAGCTTCCGGTCCAGTGCAGAAATCAAAACGAAGTTCATGCAGTAAATGGACCTTAATGTGAAGTAAATGTTGTAGGAATTTCGTACAAAAATCATGAAAGGGCTGCCAGCTATGACCATTTTTGTAATTTTGTGGAATTTCTTGACTGAGCGATTATGTCATTAGATTTGCAAATGGGAATAATCCTGCAATGAAAATTAACAACAAATATTAACGTTTTAAAAATTTGAAAAGTTTTGAGGGTGGCAACCCTAAAATTCTTTTCACCCGTAAAGCTTCCAGCGCAGTGATTCAATCGAAACGAAATTTACTGGTTGGGTTTAACTTAACGTGACGCAGATTTGGTATATATTTTGCTCTGCTGCTGACACAGGGTAACCAGTATTAGCCATTTTCATAAATAATGCACACACAAATGCTTGAAATTACATACTCATATGCAAAGCATTTGCGATAAAAATAAGAAACCAATTTTTAAATTTTCCGAGTTTTGAACATTTTTCGCATGGCAGCCTCAAACAACGTTTAACCGCTGAAACTTTCGATGAAATCCTCCGATGAGAACGAAATTCAAAGAATAAGTTGATTTAAGTATGAGCTTGTTATGGTAAACTTATTGCTGCTTCGTTGGGAAAGTGTTGCCAGCACCGAAAATTTTCATCATTTGTGTTATAGTTGAGTTTTGTTGCATGAGGTAAGGAATGGTTGATATGATTCTACAAAAAAGTGTATTACGTCTTTCCAAATTTTTTGGTCACTCAAAGACAATTTCTTCGAAAATTAGTTTTCTAGCGGTTCAGGTGCGCTAGAGTTTTTTATAATGTATGCATTATTAATTATTTTATTTTATGTATTATTATGATTGGTTCTTAGAAAAATATTAGTGTTTCTGATAACGTATCACGTATGTATTTTTTTATATGTTTGCATAATGTAATGTTACATATTGTAATGTTATATACATGAAATGTTCCTATCTATATTTTAATTATGTTGGCCACAAAATAGTTGCACCTATATATTCATAAAGGTTATTGATTTGTGATCATGGTTCCCTTCTTGTCTATAAATCAGCATAGATAAAGCAGAGCACAATTGATACGGGAAACTCGATCGTTTTGCGGAATAAGCCGCCGAAAGCAGAATAAAAGTGGAATTGTTTTTGCGGGATGATTAAAATTGAAAATTTTATAGAAAATGTTTTTTTTTACAAAATGGTTTTGAACGTATGCACTGATTCTCATCAGACTCCAGCTTCCAGTGCTTACTTGACTGATGTGACCACTTGCAGTTGGAAATCAGTAATTTTTATTTACGTTAGTTGTGACAAATTTTAACATCTCCGCAAAACGCAAAACAATGGTGTTTGTGTGAGCTGGTGTCTGATGAGAATCAGTGTATACTTTCGAAACCACTTTGTCCAAAAAAAAATTCAATAAAATTTTCAATTTTAATCATCCCGCAAAAACAATTCCACTTTAGCACCTATAGATTTATTCAAGCAACAGCGAAGTGTTTATAATATAGTTTCCTAACAAAGAAACAATCTTGCAATTTTTCAGGATGAATTTCCACTTACTGGAGAAGTTTTTATTGAACACTAGTTGTTGCTGCCAATGGCTAATGATTCGATTGGTATTGACCTTCTTAGATGATATAGCAGTGCCATCTGCGAGGATAGGAATTTTGCACTTAGAGTGTGGAAGAGAGGCGTATAGCTATTGAATTTAGTTGGAATCTGGGACATGCTTGTCAGAATATTAATGGAAGTGCTTCATATCGGATTCAATAAAGGTCGGATCGTTTTTGCTTGTAGTAATCCATAGTGGGTGAATATAAGTTACACGTGACAAAGCGACATATACTAATAACATACAAGTATATAATATTATTGAAGATCTCTCTAGTAAAATTACTTTCAATAACCGACCAAGACGCACCAGATTTGCAAATCTGCTCAATGAATTCATTCATCACACTACTTATCATATAATGAGCCCATTAATAGGTGCTGTGGATTATTCAATTCTATAAGCAGCCACTACTCTTCGGGGATTACCAAATCAAAATTCAAAAATAACTGGTCCAAAGCCCATTCCACATCCGAACCCGCTTAACTTCCATCGTTATTAACCTAAATTTAATTAAAACAATGTAGAGTAAATGCTACAAAATTTGTGATGTATTGAAATATTTTTTAGGGACAATTTTTATTTTATATTTATAATGATTAATTGTATTTTAGATTTATATTATGGTTTCTTGTTGTGTATGTTGCCTTGTTTCGTAAAATAAATATCTAAATAAATAATATATACTATTGTTTGTTTGTCAAAACTTCGCGTAGAAAACGACCCGTTTCGAGTTCGAGTCGCAGTCGAGTCGATTGCATGTCGACCCGTGTGCGGATGCAATTGTCTACTTCGAGTGTGACGCCTATGACGCTTCGAGTTCGAGTCGCAGTCGAGTCGATTGAATGTCGACCCGTGTGCGGAGGCACTTAATTGAACAGAAATTATGAAGTTACGCATGAAAAGCTTTAGTCTGTCAGTGTATCATCAATTGAATTTCAGGAAATTCTTTTCGTGAGGGGGGAATATGTTACGGATTAAATGTTTGGGGAATGGGTTTAAATGGTAAATATTGAGGAGAGTCACTTTTGGTCCGATTCCAGATTTAGTTTGCTCTAGTTCACCAACGGTTTGTTTGATATATCTATTTATATTTTCATATACATGTTCATTAATAATGTTGTTGCCCAAATTCATATTAGTACTGTGATGTTTGCATAGATTTTTAATTCAGTAAGCTAAAAAAAAGACAGTTGTTGAAAAATTGAATTAAGAAAAAAATGTAGTTTTTGAGTGAATTGAATTAGAGAATTCGAGTTGTAAAGACATCGTAGAGGAGTTTGCGAATCTATCTCAAGCGGAATCACACGTTTGATTAGTGTGAATTGAGTCGAGGCCAGCCGATTCGAAGTGTGAGTATTGGTTTGGTGAACACCATTATCACAGAAGAATACGTTCGAGGAACAGTTGGAGAAAAGAAGTGGGAACGTTGATGAAGAAAGAATATTAGGAGATGAATACAACAAGAAAGTGGATTTGGTAAAGGATATTGAAGAAGAACGAAGAAAAGAATAAGCAAGCATTTTTCCCTCGTTTATCCGTGAGGCTGCGTCTCGTTCCGTAGCCGAGGGAATGCATAGAAATTGAGCGAGTGGCGCTGTTTTTTACCACGACCGTCTTCGGCTGTGGTCGGGCAAATCTTCTAGCGTTCCCCGCGGTATTGCGTGACAATATATATATATATATATATATATATATATATATATATATATATATATATATATATATATATATATATATATATATATATATATATATATATATATATATATATACAGAAATATGAATTTTCGGCAAAACGAGTTTAATACTACTTTTCTTCGAAAATCAGTAAAAAGAAAATGCGTCATAGAAAATTGTATTCCTTGCAACTTAATTCTTGACGAATAGCTATCCTCTGAGCTATATATGTTCGCTCCTGGGTGTTTATACTTAATTAAATACACCTTTGGCTACTTTCTGAATCACTCGAACCTTAGTTGATCCGTAAAAAGATATGTGATTCCATTCGATCTCGAAATTTACATGAAAGTATAATTTTGGGACTATTTATCTTGTGCTCTACATTTGGGTTTTTTCCAATCTACCGAACATGGAAAAACTCTAGCGCACCTGAACCGCTAGAAAACTAATTTTCGAAGAAATTGTCTTTGAGTGACCAAAAAATTTGGAAAGACGTAATACACTTTTTTGTAGAATCATATCAACCATTCCTTACCTCATGCAACAAAACTCAACTATAACACAAATGATGAAAATTTTCCGTGCTGGCAACACTTTCCCAACGAAGCAGCAATAAGTTTACCATAACAAGCTCATACTTAAATCAACTTATTCTTTGAATTTCGTTCTCATCGGAGGATTTCATCGAAAGTTTCAGCGGTTAAACGTTGTTTGAGGCTGCCATGCGAAAAATGTTCAAAACTCGGAAAATTTAAAAATTGGTTTCTTATTTTTATCGCAAATGCTTTGCATATGAGTATGTAATTTCAAGCATCTGTGTGTGCATTATTTATGAAAATGGCTAATACTGGTTACCCTGTGTCAGCAGCAGAGCAAAATATATACCAAATCTGCGTCACGTTAAGTTAAACCCAACCAGTAAATTTCGTTTCGATTGAATCACTGCGCTGGAAGCTTTACGGGTGAAAAGAATTTTAGGGTTGCCACCCTCAAAACTTTTCAAATTTTTAAAACGTTAATATTTGTTGTTAATTTTCATTGCAGGATTATTCCCATTTGCAAATCTAATGACATAATCGCTCAGTCAAGAAATTCCACAAAATTACAAAAATGGTCATAGCTGGCAGCCCTTTCATGATTTTTGTACGAAATTCCTACAACATTTACTTCACATTAAGGTCCATTTACTGCATGAACTTCGTTTTGATTTCTGCACTGGACCGGAAGCTATAGGGAAAAAAGCTTTATTTTGCTGAGCAAATTTGCAAGATTTATGAGACAAAAATCACCATAGCTGGCAGCCCTATTCTAATTTTTCAACCAAATTTTTACCAAATGTTACATAGAGTAAGGTTCAAGTACTGTGTGAGTTTTGTTAAAATCTGATGGCTGAATCGGAAGTTATAGGCCAAAAAGCTGTTTTTTTTCTCAGTGATTTTTCAAGATGGTACCACTGGCACAGGGTTGCTTGCATTTCAAAATCACTTCTATCAGACCTGGTCCTAGCTAATACCAACATGTCCTGTGAATTTCATCATGATCGGATAATCCGGTCGTCAGTTCTCGTGAACAGAACTTTCGAGTGCTGAAAATAGAGGTAATTTGGTGATGGGTTGCCGTTCTTGTGCAAATCGGAATTTTTAAAATTTTATTTTGACATGATGGACAAAGATCAAAATTTATCAATGATTTGAAACTTTTGCCAAAAATCAAAAATTTTTGAGGAGGGTCAGTGATTTGAAGGATTTTTTTTCAGGAGCCTGCCATAGCTACAGTGTTACCCGTGCAACCTTGAAAACCCATATATGCTAAATTCTAGTCAACATCAATAGGCTCTGCAATTTTCACGATGATCCGATGTTTTGATCACAAGTAATGACAAATCAAAATTTGAAAAAAATTCCTTGCCTACTTTTAGGCACTTAGCACCCACACACGGCTCAAAAATTTCAATTCTTTATCATAAACAAGCTAAGAACATAATTAGTTTTCATTCCCAATACTTTTTTTCAACGAAAATTTACACTGCTTGAAAATATAGGAGTACCTCAAAATTCACTAAAACGCTCGCCGCCGCCAAAAGGTTTAGGATATCTGAATTTGAGAAAGTTGTGGACCTACCTACTATATACATCTACGTTCTCCGAAAGTTTCAGCTCAATCGAATCGGCCACTCCAGAGATTATCTCGGAAAATCATTTTGCTGATATATATATATATATATATATATATATATATATATATATATAAAGAAATATGAATTTTCGGCGAAACGAGTTTAATACTATTGTTCTTCGAACATTAGTAAAAAGTGTTTTTTCTGGAAAACCATTTCTGTCCTCTGTTTAGTGAGGACAGTAATGGTTTTCCAGTAATGGTTTTTTCCTTTACATGAATGAAGTATATTTGTCTTCAGAAAATGGTGTTGTTACTCGCACAAGGCATTTGTTAGCAATATTAGATAGGTCTAGCTCAAGAACTGCCCCTTCTGCTGATCCAGCCATAATAATTTTACATACAACTCACTAATTCGTTTCATAAATCAAATGGTGATTCGCTAAGAGATCTCGTACTATTGGTAGCATGTATTTCTGTAGATAAAAATGTCACTGAAGAGAATCCAATATGCGTTACGGACGTCCAACATTACCAATGTTCGATAATGAGCGGCCTCTGCACGCGCTATTGTGCTAATAACCTCACAGATGGCACTTAATGTTGAGTAAGCATATACTTTGAGACCTTGATATGATTACTGTTCAGCTAATTCAATTTAAATATATACATTTTTTCGTTAGGATGTGATAATTTGTTCAAACGAGAGTTCCGCCCAGGCATACAATTTACAAAGTAATTTTCTGCATGTAGAAGTCGGAAACTCTTTAATAAGTGAGTTTTCATGCTTAGAAATGAGATAATGCTTAACTTGATTGAAAGGTTAACGGTGTACCTTTGCTTCGAGAAATTGTTTAATATAAAATAACATACAAACTTCAGCAAAAATTCAGCACAAAAACTAAAACCTGAATTAAACAGTCAAACAAAATTGAAATGCTCTATCTTCCTTTATTGTTCCCAAACAGTAGGTAAGTGGAGGCTATACTGGCTGATACATGGCCACACATAGACCTACTACGTCTATAGTTATACCAGATAAGTGAAACAGGAGAAAGGAGGTTCAGTCCCAGCGGCTATCAAAGATCTCAATGCTGCATTTATATATAGGGACGAGCGTCTCATGAGGGCACTCGGCAAAACATTGGACAAGACTCAGAAAGACATAGGGTGAACTGTTTACTTAGGATATTGCACCATGCAACACGCACCATGCTCCATGCATCTTTCGACAGTTGTGAGCTGTTTTGTTCAGTTCAGTGAACGATGGTTGAGGTACAGGTTGTTGTTATTGCAACTACCTGCTGTGCGTTGACTTATTTCAATCTCTGCCACGCAAAGACATGTTTGAAGTCCCGGCGAAAAATTCGAAAAATGTAAATGATCATTCGCTACCCTCTCGAATCCCTTTGACTCGATGCATACAACCGACTTATCTTCCAGTGGCTTCGAGCTAGGACGAGACGGTCATTAACACTCAGGCACAGCAGTAAAAGGGGCAGTTTGCTCGTCTGCTACTGGACGCGTCCCCAGGTGGCGGATAGGGGCAGCCCACAGTGGTACGACGACTTCGGAGGGTTATTAGAGGGTAGTGCGAAGTGCGGTTTAACTGTGTGGTCGCTGCGATATAAGATGACACCACTGGTATATCTAACTGTGTACGTGACTGCGACTAGATGGCCAAAAATTGTTCTTACGAATAAGCAGCCGTGGACCAAAACCATGCCATGAAAGCTTGATCTCATGATCCTGAAGAACTGCGCAGCTGGGCCCCAGGTAATGTTTCCAGCATTAATTGACGACTGCGGTAATCAAGCTCCCCCTGCTCATCATTGATGCGTCGTGGCTCTGCCGCCAGCAGGGCATCGATGTAGATATGGTGTTTCTACATTGGCACAAACTGGCTTACTTAACACGGACAAAGATCTAAACTAATGATTTGGAATTGATGCATTTGGGCTGGTGGCTATGGTATTCTGGACCTAGTAACACCGGAGTGACATCCGAGTGCCAACGGCTCCAGGTTAATATCATACCGCCTCCGTCCTGTTAAAACCTTGGCAGGCCTCAGAGTACGTTCGAAGTTCGCGCTGTTGAGTTGGCGGGACAGGTTGAGTTGAGTTGCACTCCTGATAAGCGCTGATCTGGCTCTGCGCAGGTGACCCCATAAGGGCGCCTCGCAACCCTCGCGTGGCCTCCCTGCTTGCATTAGATAAACACGGGATCATTAAGGTGACTGTCCATCCGGGCCTAGATAGCGGCTCTGAGGGGGGACCCAGAAGACATGATCAACAATAAACATAATAGTAATGACGATAAAGTGAACGAAGCAGACGGAAACACACCAGTGACGAAGGAAGTAAATCCTTTTATTGGTAGACCAAAGGTGCAAAGAACCCTCCCCCCCCCCCTGTGGGAAAAAACTTTGCAAGAACAGAACAGGGGCAGTCTGCGAGCGCGGCCACCACAAATAAAGTGGGTGAAGAAACTCCGCGTGTGGAACGGTGTTTGGTCCAAAGAAACATACGCAAGCACTGCGTTGTAGTGGGTACCTCTCCGGCGACGACGGCACGATCTTCTTCAAAGGGAAGCTATATTGCTGAAGACAGGGCAGAAGAAGAAAATATGCTGCGAAAGTGCCAGGAAATAGTTAAAAAAATAGGAGCTGCATCCCAAGTGCAGAAAAATATATCGCGGCAGGTGAAAAACGGTCTTCTTGAACTCGAAGAGGCTCTGGAAGTTGTAAAAACTTGCAGAGAAAATTGGAAGAAGGCTGAGCTAGAGCTGAGGCAAATTGAGGGAGCCCAGCCTAGAGAGCATGGAGTAAAGGATACTACCGAAACTCTATGCACTGTGCAAGCCAAAGCACAAAAACGGTCAAGAACGCCTGAAGGTAGTCCTAACAAAGAAAATATCGTTCGAGCACGAACTGAAGTAGGCACCACCGAACAGCACACATGGGTGACGGTGTTGAAAAAGTCACGTAAAAGTAATGGCTGGCAAGATGAAGTGGCAAATTCTGGTTCAACCAAGAGCTTGGCGTCAAATTCAGAGCTTATCCTGAAAAAACTGAGGCGGAAATAAAAGAAATCGCCTAGGACAAGAAAGGAAGCCGTGGTAATAAAGCCTACCCAAGAGAAGAGTTATGCAGAAGTCCTTCAGCATATTGGGTCAGGGGTAAGCCCAAGCAAAGTTGGGGCACACGTTCACCAAATCAGAAAAACGGCAGACGGTGGGGTACTTGTGACACTGGCAAAGTGTGAAGACATCTCGAAATTCGGTGATGCAATTCAGGCAGCTGTGGGGGGTTTCGGAGAGGTTAAAAGGCTCGTCTCCAAAGTCAAAATCGAGATACTCGACCTCGACAGTCTTACGACAGAAGAGGAAGTGATAGCAGCGATTCGAGAAGAGGGGATTCAGAACGTAAAAGCTACCTTATTTCCCCCGAATACAAGGGGACAGAGGAAAGCCGTCGTTGAACTGGACGAAGCAAAAGCTTTGAAGCTAGTTGATACTGGACGAATTAGAATTGACTGGGTTAACGCTAGGGTAAGGAAGCGACCTGAAGCTGTGCGCTGTTTCAAGTGCATGGGATACAACCATACCAAAAAAGATTGCAAAGGACCAGACCGTAGCACTAACTGCTGGAAGTGCGGACAAGTGGGACACGTTGCAAAGGTATGCTCGGCGGAGCCATTCTGCCTGCTGTGCAACGACAAAGGTAAAACAGGAGATGTGAAGCATGTTCTGGGATCAGGAGCATGCAAAGCTTTCCGAGAAGCGCTCGATGCGCAGAAGAAGTTGCTGCGTAGATGAGGGTTCTACAGGGGAACCTGCAAAGATGCCGCACTGCGGACGATTTACTCACGCAGCTTATGCAAGAATCCAGAGCTCAAATTGCAATGATCAGCGAACCATACCGAAGGAGAAATCCAGAGACATGGTATTCAGACACTTCGGGCTATGCAGCTTTATGGGTGGAAAGTCCGGGTTGATCGGCGAGGTTCGGGCGATGGCTATGTTTGGATTGAAAACTGCGGCATCAGTTTTGTCAGCTGCTATTTTTCACCGAACGACCCAATAATGGAATTTCGTAGAAAGATAGAAGCATTAGAAGACGCTCTTCGAGACTTTCCTGGCAAACTGGTAGTAGCTGGCGACTTCAATGCGAGAGCCTTGGAATGGGGGATGCCGATTCAAAACACAAGAGGGAGATTAATTATGGAAATGGTGTCCAGGCTGAGTATGGTCTTGGTGAACAGGGGCTCAACACCAACTTACCGCAGACCAGGCTTCGGTGAGTCCATTCCCGATATAACTCTTGTTTCGGAGACGTTGTCCATGATGACAAAAAAAAAAGGGTGATGGAGGAGTACACTGGAAGTGACCACAACTATATTACTTTCTGGCTGTCGGAGGAAAGCCCGGCCCCTCAGAACTTAAGACGGAAAATACTCGGGTGGAATATTTCGAAGTTGGATAGGAGGAAGCTTTTGGAGTCACTAGGCAACAGCTTTACTGACGAAGTCAGCGCAGGACAAGCAGGGGTAGCAATGGGCTCTGGGGAAATAGTTACGGTTGTAAATTTGACCATGGGCGAAATTCGGCGAGTGTGCAATGCGTCGATGCCACTTCGAAAGTCACTACCGGGCAAACAGAGCGCTTATTGGTGGACTGAGGAGATAACGGAACTAAGGCGAAGAGCTCTAGCATGCAGGCGTAGGGCACAGCGGTCTATTGGACGACCGGAAGCGTTGCTACTTGTCGCCACCCACAAAAAGGCAAAAAACTCTAGCGCACCTGAACCGCTAGAAACACTAATGTTCGAAGAACAGTAGAAGAATCGTGCAGGTTTTGAGTGCATATTCCACCACGTGTGCTGCTTATTACGGCCAAACTGTTTCAAATGCCACGTTTTACTTTCGTCTTAAGAATGCATTATAACTCATGTGGTGGAAGGTTTCAGATATTACCAATGGCATGAATTTCAACGTTTATGAGAGCAAAACACGGGTTAATTATATTCGTTATCAATTGCTTATTTCACATAATTTTGAAAGCAGCATCTCATATAACATCAACGAAGAAAACGCTCAGTGCCTGCAGCACTGTAACTGAAGTTGGTGTTTGGGGCTGCGATCCGAAAAATTTGCAGAACTTTGGGAATTGAAACATTGATTATTTATTTTCATTGTAAATGTTTCCAGTATGAATACTAACTGTAAGCATTTATTGATACAAAAGTAGCACAACCGACTCGTGCTGGCAACCTTTCGCCAGTATTAAAGCCAAGAATATATCACATCTGCTTAACGTTGTTTAATTACATTCGAAGTTATAGGAGTATAAAGAAATTTAGGGTTACCTGCAGCGAGTTTTTTCAAATGATCAAAAGCTTAATATTTGCTGTTTATTGTCACTACAATATCATTACCATTTGAAAATTATACGATAAAACCGCTTAATAAAGATATTGCAATTAAACACAAAACCAACAATAGCTGGCAACCCTATCGTGGCTTTTCAACCAAATTTGGCCTGAATAATGCTTATGACAGGTTTCATTAATTGTCTGAAATTCGTATTGATTTCATGACTGCACTGGAAGTTATAGTGCAAAAAGTTTTATTTTCCTGAGCGAATTTTCAAAACCAAAGACACAAAAATTACCATAGCTGGTAGCAAAAATCAAATTTTTCAACCAAATTTTCACCAAACAGAGATTAGAGTTAAGTTTAGCTACTTTGCCAATTTCATGAAAATCTGGTAATTTATTCACATTTCATGGGGCAAAAAGCAGTTTTTTTTCTTTGTAATTTTTCAAGATGGCAGCACTGGCACAGACTTGCCCACAATTCAAAATCGCTTCTATCAAATCTGGTCTTACTTAAGTCCAATGCATTCTGTAAATTTTAGCTGTATCTGATTATTGGTTCATGAGTTTCCGTGAACAGAAGTTTTTGATGCTAAAAATATAGGTTAACTGTGAGAGGGTTACCGTTCTTGTCCGACATGAAGTTTCCAAAGTTTTATTTTGAAATTGTAGATAAAACATAAGATTTATATACAGATTGGTTTTATTGTAAGAAACGGACATTTTTTTGAATAATCGATGGTTTGAATGTTTTCACTTCCAAATTTTTTTTTCAAAATGAAGACACCAAAATTATCATAGCTGGCAGCTCCAACCGAATTTTTCGACCAAATTTCTACCAAACATGGCTTAAAGTAAGATCCATCAATTGTGTGAGTTTCGTCAAAATCGAACGATTAAATCAGAATTTATAGGGCTAAAAACAGTTATCTTTTTTAGTGGTTTTTCAAGATGGCACCACTGGCATAGAATCGCCCGCATTTCAAAATCACTTCTATCAGACCTGGTCCTATTTAAGGCCAATACATTCTGTGAATTTCAAATAATTCTGCTCATCGGATCGTGAGTTTCCGTGAACAGAAGTTTTTGATGCTAAAAATATAGGTAAATTGGGCAAGGGTTACCAGGCGTGCCCGTTATACCATATCTTTTTTACTAATGTTCGAAGAACATTAGTATTAAAATCGATTCGGCCAAAAATTCATATTTCCATATATATATATTTATATATATCATCAAAAAATTTCAGTGAGATAATCTCGGGAACGCGCCATCCGATTGAGCTGAAACTTTCAGGATACATTGGTGTATATGCAGAATAGGTCCAGGTTTCTTTAAATGTCAGTTATTGTTAACCTTTTGGCGCTGGCGGCCATTTAAGTGATATTTTTAATATACCTATTATTTCGTGCACAAACAATTTTCGCAAAAATAAAGTTAACGAAATAAATTTCTAACGTGTTTTACATGTGAATCGGATAATGCTTTGGAATTTTTTAACCCTATGTGTGCGCTGGGTGCCTAAAAAGAGGACGGGAAAGTTTGAAAATTTTTAAATTTCGATAACTTTTGACAGAGCTATTCAATCATTACGAAATTTTCAGGACACCTTGATATTAATTAATTGTAGATTTGTATAGCTTTTAATGAGCGTGCTGGCAACCCTGTAGCTAGGGCAGGCACTGAAAGTGAAAACCTCCAAATCATCGTTTCTCTTGAAAAAATGCCGTTTCTTCAAAAAAAAAAGCCACTCATATGTAAATCTTGTGCTTTGTTTACATAACCAAAGAGAAAAAAAAAGATATGGTATAACGGGCACGCCTGGTAACCCTTGCCCAATTAACCTATATTTTTAGCATCAAAAACTTCTGTTCACGGAAACTCACGATCCGATGAGCAAAATTATTTGAAATTCACAGAATGTATTGGTCTTAGACAGGACCAGGTCTGATAGAAGTGATTTTGAAATGCGGGCGATTCTGTGCCAGTGGTGCCATCTTGAAAAACCACTAAAAAAGATAACTGTTTTTAGCCCTATAAATTCTGATTGAATCGTTCGATTTTGACGAAACTCACACAGTTGCTGGACCTTACTTTAAGCCACGATTGGTAGAAACTTGGTTGAAAATTTCGGTTGGAGCTGCCAGCTATGATAATTTTGGTGTCTTCATTTTGAAAAAAAAAAATTTGGAAGTGAAAACATTCAAACCATCGAATATTCAAAAAAATGTCCGTTTCTTACAATAAAACCAATCTGTATATAAATCTCATGTTTTATCTACACGTTCAAAATAAAACTTTGGAATTTTCATGTCAGACAAGAACGGTAACCCTTTCCCAGTGAACCTATATTTTTAGCATCAAAAATTTCTGTTCACGGAAACTCACGAACCAATAATCAGATACAGCTAAAATTTACAGAATGCATTGGACTTAAGTAAGACAAGATTCGATAGAAGCGATTTTGAATTGTGGGCAAGTCTGTGCCAGTGGTGCCATCTTGAAAAATTACAAAGAAAAAAAAACTGCTTTTTGCCCTATGAAATGTGAATAGGTTACCAGATTTTCATGAAATTGATACAGCAGTTAAACCTAACTCTAATCTCTGGTGGAAATTTGGTTGAAAAATTT
>OZ022264.1:162773131-162783131 GCA_963978885.1 Nemotelus pantherinus | reverse complement strand
GGATCCATTCTCGGGCCAGACCTATGGAATGTTGCGTATGATGGTCTCTTACGCCTCGAAATGCCGGAAGACGTGCTCTTGGTGGGCTATGCTGATGATGTAGCCACTGTCATCACGTCTAGAAATCCTCATCTCGCCCAACTCAAACTCAATCAAGTAATAAGAAGGGTCGAAGCCTGGATGGAAAGCCATGGTCTCCAGCTGGCGATCGCAAAAACTGAGATTGTCATGCTGACCAAAAGAAGAATACCAACCATTATACCCATGACGGTTGGCTCTGAAGTATTTGAGACCAGGAAATCGGCTAAGTATCTTGGAGTGATATTGAACTCGAAGCTGGCTTATGGGGAGCACATCCGAAAAGTATGCGATAAGGCGCTACTGTCTGTTATCTCGCTTAGGAGACTCATGGCAAACGTTTGCGGTCCTAGTCCGAGTAAACGTAAGCTCCTTATGACAGTGGCTCATTCAATGCTGCTGTATGGCGCGGAGATATGGGCCACTGCGTTAAGGTTTGAAAAGTATCGAGCTAGGATGGTGAGCGTCCAGCGTAGGGGAGCGCTGCGAATTGCAAGCAGCTACAGAACAGTTTCAGGAAACGCCGTGTTAGTGATAGTGGGTGGAAGTAGCACGGCCGAGTTGAAGTAATGCGAAAGCGGTTCCGGCTCGGACCTACGTGGTCGGCGGGTGACGTTTTTTAGTGAGTAAGAATCTCACATAATCTTGTTTAGTTCGCAAGATACCTATTGAAGGTTTTTGACATCCGCTCCCAAAAAACGAATCAATATAATAATGGACTAAGTACTTATTTATATTAGGAATGTGTAAGGCTAGAAAGAGTCTTATAAGTAATACGTGAAAATTTGATAGGATTACAAAAATCACATATACACATTGAAATATTCCTTACCACTTGCAGAAACAATGTCAGAATCCAAAGAAACGCAGAGAGAACATATGTGAAAAATAAGTTGATATGAATAACGTTACGAAGGCATTTTAAGTCCCTGCAAATAATGATGATTATGTTTTAGAAATACTTGATATTAAACAATATACTTCAAGCTGCAGAAAATTATAATAGCCACTATTAAACTTATCAAACTGGAAATGTATCCAAAGCAGTAGATTGATGTCGGATGTTCGATGGTTGTTAATATATCTGGTACATTAGAAGTATGAATAGATATGTGACGACATTCTTCATAATTAGAATAATTGTCCCATGTCCCATTCGCGTGGCAAAATCGAGTAGCGTTGCCTGTGGAATAATTAAAATTCAATATTCTATGTGATTTGTGAATACAGCAAATTAATATTTATGTTTTATCGTACATGTGCAAGAAACAATATAAAGTGCCTTGAAATAAATAATAATATAGATTTCAATCGAGTAAGAATCGCTATAAAAAATTGATTTTTAAAGTAAATCAGATGAAATACGTAAATATGTAAAAATCCAAACCCACGTTCCGGTATCAAATGCAAAGCGTGAGCAGCGTAGGCCAAAGTCAAAAAAAGAGAGAAAAAATTTCAATTATGTATCGAAAATAACCCCAAATGCATTTAAGTTAACTGACATGTTTCCAAAGAACACCAGCCAAAAAGTTTTTAAAAGTAATAGGATAAGGTTTGTTGAAAGAAAGCATCCCAAAACACTTGGATTTATTCAGAACTTATCATTATTATCTGAAGCATTTCTTTTTTTTAATAAGGCGTATTTCCTTTTCTAATAAAGAATTTAATCCTAGCGCGGTGCTCTCAATTGCGTGAATTACCAATTTTGGTTGATATGGTGGTACTTACTTGTTCCAGAGATGAGCTTCTAATGAACATAATAAAAATATGGGATATTTATACTTGCAATGAGTCATACAAATAGGACTGTCAGTAACCAGATGATGAGTCATTGCTAAATTTCTTAGGCGGCAAGCTTATCAGACATATGTACCTCATATTCTGATCATATCAGCTTGTCGTTATATATAACAGGTGTTCAAATTAGTGAATTCAAATAACTTTGGTTGTCGTAGAACACATCATTATGACTTCTATCGTGAAAAATACGCTCAAACCACTTGCGGAACCAGAATAAGAGGCGTGGGACAGAAGTTGACAAAATAAGGAACAACTTGTAAATATCGAATGAAAAAATCTTTACAGTTTTCTAACAAGAAAACAATACACCTGCGGTCAAGTTCAATTAACATGAAAAAGAGCTCTAGCGCAACTATACTGCTAGAAATACTAATAATCGAAGAACAATAGAAGAATCGTGCAGATTTTGAGTGCATATTCTACAGCATATGTTTCAACCTGTTTCGTTGCAAAACTATTTGATCTTGACAATGCATTTAAACTCAAAGGGTGGAAAGGATTTTAAAACTACCACTTGCATGAATTTCAAGATTTAAGAAAGCCAAAAACTGCAAATCTCTGAAATTTGAAAAATATAAATACTTAATGTAAGCATTTATTGAACCGAAAAAAGCAAAAAAGCCTCGCGCTGGCCAGCCTTCGCTGCAATCAAAGTCAAAAATATACGACACCTGCCTCACGATGAAATCAACCTAACGTGCGAATTTCGTTTCGATCCGATGGCTGCATTGAAAATTATAAGGGTGCGAAGAAATTTCGGGCTACCAGTGGCAAAAGTTTTAAAATTTACGGTCACCAGTCGCAAAAGTTATTTACTTATTTTACCTCTGTTTTCCGCATGCAAAATTTATGTTCAAGAGAATTGACGACTAGATTATCCGATCATTATGAGACTTACAGGACATGTTATTATTAACTAGGACCAGGTCTGATAGACCTGGTCTAAGAGATTCTTGCGGGGTAAGACATTCTTCACGGAGCAAGAGAATCTTGAGGTTCAAGAGATTTTTCGTGGTGCAAGAGATTGTTCGCGGTGCAAAGATTCTCGCGGGCAAGATATTTTTCACCAGGCAAGAGATTATTCGCGGGGCAAGAGATTCTCCTTGTCGAAAGTTACAGGGACAGAAACATTTTTGGGATCAAAAACCAAAGACGTTTGGAACCGAAAAATTTCTAGAACCTATAAATTTAAGCATTGAGTACATATTTTCATTGTAAATGTTCACGATATGAATATTTAATGTAAGCTTTTATTCAAATGAATAAAGTAAAAAACGCATCGCGCTGGCAACTCTTCGATACAATCAAAGCCACAAAAATATCATATTGAAATCAACCCACTCTGTGAGTTTCGTGCTGATTCGATCGCTGCATTGGAAATTATAGATGTGCAAAGAAATTCAGGGTTACCCGTGGCAAAAGTTTTAAAATTTTCGACAACTTAATATCTGTTGTTTATAGTCACCACAAGATCATTATCGTTTAAAAATTATACGATTAAATCGCTTAATAAAGATTTGGAAACAAAATACAAAACCAAGAAAAGCTGACAGCCCTATCGCGGTTTTCAACCCGATTCTTTCCGAATAATGCCTCTAATAAGTTTCAATTATCATATGAAATTCGTTTTCGAAGTTACAGGGCAAACAGCTTTATTTTCCTGAGCTAATTTTCAAAACCCAAGATACTAAAATTACCATAGCTGCATCATCAACCGATTTTCCAGCTCAATTTCTATTTAACACGGCCTAAAGTAAGGTTCAGCTACTGTGTCAATTTCATTAAAATCTGGTAACTGAATCAAAATTCATAGTGTTTTTCTTTATGAGTTTCAAGATGGCACCACTGGTACAGAGTTGTCTACATTCCCAAATTGCTTCTTCCAGACCTGGCCCTTCTTAATAGCAAACCATTTTGTGAGTTTTAACTGTATTTGGTAATTGGGTAACCATCCTTGTTCGACGTGAAATTTTAAAAGTTTTCCTTTGGTTGTATAGACAAAACATTTAATTTCTATATGAGTTGATTTTCATTGTAAAAGACGAAATTTTTTAAGGGTATTCGATGGTTTGATTTTTCATTTTCAATGCTTACCGTAGCTGCAGGTTTGCCAGCACGTTCATAAAAACTACACGAGCCTTAAACTAAAAACTCTAGCGCACTTGAACCGCTAGAAAACTAATTTTCGAAGAAATTGTCTTTGAGTGACAAAAAAGTGTGGAAAGACGTAACACACTGTTTTGTAGAATCATATCAACCAATCCTTATCCAAAGCAACAAAACTCAACTATAACACAAATGATGAAAATGTTCAGTGCTGGTAACACTTTCCGAACGAAGCAGCAATAAGTTTACCATATCAAGCTTATACTTAAATCAACTTATCCTTTGAATTTCGTTCTCATCGCAGGATTTCATCGAAAGTTTCAGCAGTTAAACGTTGTTTGAGGCTGCCATCCGAAAAATGTTCAAAACTCGGAAAATCTAAAAATTGATTCCTTATTTTTATTGCAAATGCTTTGCATATGACAACGTAATTTGAAGCATTTGTTGGTGCAATATTTACGGAAATGGCTAATGCTGGTTAGCCTGTGTCAGCAGCAAAGCAAAATACACACCAAATCTGCTTCACGTTAAGTTAAACCCAACCAGTAAATTTCGTTTCGATTGAATCACTGCGCTGGAAGGTATACGGGTGAACAGAATTTTAGGGTTACACCGTCAAAACTTTTAAAATTTTTAAAACGTTAATATTTGTTGTTAATTTTCATTGCAGGATCATTCTCAATTGGAAATTTAATGACATAGTCCCTCAGTAAAGAAATTCCACAAAATTACAAAAATGGTCATAGCTGGCAGCCCTTTCATGATTTTGGTACGAAATTCCTACGACATTTACTTCACATTAAGGTCCATTACCTACATTAACTTCGTTCTGATTTCTACACTGGACCGGAAGTTATAGGGAAAAAAGCTTTATTTTGCTGAGCAAATTTGCAAGATCTATGAGAAAAAAATCACCACAGCTGCCAGTCCTATACTTATTTTTCAACCAAATTTTCACCAAATGTTACAAAGAGTAACATCCAAATATTGTGTAAATTTTGTTAAAATCTGATGGTTGAATCGGAAGTTATAGGCCAAAAAGTTGTTTTTTTTCTCAGTAGTTTGTCAAGATGATATTTCTGCCACAGGGTTGCCCGAATGTCAAAATCACTTCTATCAGACTTGGTCCTAGCTAATACCAACATATCCTGTAAATTTCAGTACGATCGAATTATCCGGTCGTCAGTTCTCGTGAACAGAACTTTCCAGTGCTGAAAATAGAGGTAATTTGATGATGGGTTGCCGTTCTTATGCAAATCGGAATTTTGAAAATTTTGTCTTGAAATGAAGGCCAAAAGATAAAATTTATCAAAGATTTGAAATTTTTGTCAAAAATCAAAAATTTTTCAGGAAGGTCAATGATTTGAAGGATTTTTTTTAGCAGCCTGCCACAGCTACAGGGTTACTCGCTTTATGCTGAAAATCTATATGTGCCATATTTTAGTCAACATCAATAAGTTCTGTAATTTTCACGATTATCCATTGTTTTTCTTACAAGTAATGACATATCAAAATTTGAAAACAAATCCTTGCCTACTTTTAGGCACCATGCACCCACACACGGCTCAAAATTTCCAAATTTTTATCATAGACAAGCTAAGAACATAATTAGTTTTCATTCCCAATACTTTTCTTTAACAAAAATTTACACTGCTTGGAAATATAGGAGTTCCTCAAAATTCACTAAAACGCTCGCCGCCGCCAAAAAGTTTAGGATATCTGAATTTTAGAAAGTCATGGACCTACCCCTACTATATACATCTACGTTTTCCGAAAATTTCAGCTCAATCGGATCGGCCACTCCAGAGATTATCTCCCTTAATCATTTTGCTGATATATATATATATATATATATATATATATATATATATATATATATATATATATATATATATATATATATATATATATATATATATATATATATATATATATATATATATATATATATATATATAAAGAAATATGAATTTTCGGCGAAACGAGTTTAATACTATTGTTCTTCGAACATAAGTAAAAATATCAATATAAATTTTTAGTTTCATAATGATCTGACAATCTGGTCAAATGTAATCGCAATTCAAAAGTTTTCAAATTTTCCCAATCTCATGTTAGGCGCCTAGCGCATACAAAGGGCTGAAGATTTCAAAAATATTATTTTCACTCTACAAACACGTGCCAAATTTTCTAATAAACTTTGTTTATGCAAAAATTATTTGTTGACAGAATAAGAGGTATATATAAAATATCATATATATATATATATATATATATATATATATATATATATATATATATATATATATATATATATATATATATATATATATATATATATATATATATATATATATATATATATATATATATATATATATATTTATATATATATATGTATATATATACATATATATATATATATATATATATATATATATATATATATATATATATATATATATATATATATATATATACATATATAAATATATATATATATATATAAATATATATATATAGATATATACATATATATATATATATATATATATATATATATATATATATATATATATATATATATATATATATATATATATATATATATATATATAAATATATATATATATATATATATATATATATAAATATATATATATATATATATATAAATATATATATATATATATATATATATATATATATATATTTATATATATATATATATATATATATATATATATATATTTATATATATTTATATATATATATATATATATATATATATATATATATTTATATATATATATATATATATATATATATATATATATATATATATCTATATATATATATATATTTATATATATATATATATATATATATATATATATATATATATATATATATGTATATATGTATATATATATAAATATATATATATATATATATATATATATATATATATATATATATATATATATATATATTATATATATATATATATATATATATATATATATATATATATATATATATATATATATATATATATATATATATATATATATATATATATATATATATATATATATATATATATATATATATATATATATATATATGCAAAAGAGAGGATTTGAAGGATGATTTGGATATCGTTGGGGAATTATAAATAACTTATACTGTTGAATATTCTGCAGCATTTATTTATTGGCTCTTTTGCTGCATATGTCGTCGAATGTGAATATTCTTTTAGGAAACGATTGGACCTGGTGTTCCTCACAGGGATATTTATCGAAATTTTACTATTCAGGAATTCTACATTAATAGCGCCTCTAATGACGTTGAATGTGAAGCAAGCCGATATCATCATTCTTCTGGAGGCTAGTGTCGATAGGTTTAAATGACCCAGTCAAAACTCATAAGGGGGTAGGCTATTAAAATCATAAGGGTTGTACAGTTTTCTCAAGGCGAAAAGTAAAAATTGTTTTTGTATTGACTCGAGTCTGTCACTGTGGGTTTCAAAAGCGGGATTCCAGCTAATGCACGCGTATTCGAGAATAGGACGTACAAGTGAAGTGTATAAGGATCTTGTGACCCACAGACTACGGAATTCTTTGGAACGTCTTTTGATGAAACCTAGCTGTTTGTTCGCACGAGAAAGTATTTTATCAAAGTGTTAGGTAAAGCGGAGTTTTTTATCTAAGATAACACCAAGGTCAGCAATGTTATCAACTCGGGTTAGCATATTATTGCTGAAAAAGTACGTATTGTGTGTGACCGTGCATTTCCTGAAAAAACTAAGAAGTTGGCATTTATTGATATTGAGAGAGAGCTTGTTTATATTGCACCACTGAACAAGTGAATCTAGCTTGGATTGGAGAAAGTGGGCATCTGATTCCGATTGAATAGTCTGATAAAGTTTGAGATCGTCTACATAGAGTAAATGAGGTATGCCTGCTAGAACGTCAGATAAGTCGGAAATAAATATATTAAAAAGAAGTGGGCCAAGATGGCTACCTTGGGGTACACCAGAGGTAGCACTAACGTTTTTCGATAAAAATCCTTAAAACTTGACACATTCTGTTCGATCGCGAAGGTAGGAGGTCAGCCAGCTGAGCAAAGACCCGGCAATACCGAATTTCTGAAGCTTTGGAATCAAGGTAGAATGGTTTACTCTGTCAAACGCCTTACTGAAGTCAGTGTTGACTGCGTCAATTTGGTATCCTTTTTCCATTTTGCATAGAACGTCAGGGATAAAAATTGTCAAATTCGTGGTAGTTTAGCGACCTTTTCTAAAGCCATGTTTTTGCTCGTTCAAACGGGAATCAACAAGCGGAGAAAGTTTATCGTATACCAACTTTTCGAAAAGTTTCGGAATCGAAGACAAAATGGCAATGCCCCTATAATTTTGGATACAGCGTCGATCACCATTTTTGAATATGGGTGTGACATACGAAAGCTTCCAACAGAATGGGAAAATTCCCGACGAAAGTGATCTGTTAAAGAAAATGTGCAAGGGATCTATAAGCTGCTCTACACACTTGCGCAAGAAGATCGGAGGAAGAAAATCAGGCCCAGGGCCTTTGTTGCAGTTGAGATCCAAAATAGCTTTTCGTATTTCATCACGGGAAATTTCTTAATGGTTCACAAAAACTGTTGAAGCTGAATCAGAGGGAGAAAGGTGTGAGTTTGATGGGTCTGGTGCATTAGAAATTTCTTGAAAACTATCAGCGAATAGGTCACATATCTCTTTAGGAGAGGAAGACGTTATATTATTAAGAAACATGGACGATGGATAGCCAGTAGTTTTTCGCTTCACATTAACAAAATCGAAGAATTTTTCGGGTCGTGGACTATTTTTCGCCGGTTGTTTTAATGTAAGTGTCATAAGCCTCATGAGACTTTGCTAAAAGTTGTGTAGCAACTTCATTATATTCTTCCTGAATAGCAGGACTAACATCGGTATTTTCGTTAATAAGCTTATAAAGTTTGTTCCTACGATTTCGCATATGCCTAAGGTCCCTATCAAGCCATGGCTCAGACAATTTATTCTTTTTTTTACCTTTGGAACATATCTTTCAATGGCGTCAAATATTTTATTGTAAAAAGAGGAAATGGCTGTCCCGAGATCTTGTGTTGAAAGAATAGTCGTCCAATCAGTAGTATCAAGAACATGTTTAATGCTTTCATAATCAGAATTACGGAAGTCAAATACAATTGAGTTATTGTAAGTATTTAAGCAGGTGGAACCTGGAGTGGAAAGTTCGACTGACAGTGCTGTATGGTGTAAACTGTTGCAAAAAAGATGCTTTGCGTCACTAGTTGGACTAACCACTACTTCGTCATAAGCATTTGTGAAAACAAGATCTGACCAATTACCATTTTGGTTAGGAGTTTTGGAAACCTGCTGCAAATCATTACCACAAAAGGCACTCGCAAGATTGAAATCGTTGGTGTCTACAAGGTTTACGGGGAGAAGGTAAGAATCATTTTCATCCAGAACAAAGCAAAGATTTGGACAATTGAAATCATCCAAAGCTATTATTCTATCTTTTTCGCTAAGTGATGTCGCTAATGAAGATATTGTGTTACAAAAATTGATATAGATGGATTCGTCAGATCTAGGGGGGATGTAGACAACAGCGATGTTAATTGAGTTGTTTTTACTGGAGATCCGAACAATTATACATTTGAAGAAAACATTTGGGGTGGTATCTACAAGCTCACTTGAAAGTGTGTTGCTAACAGCAAGTAAGACACCACCTCCTCGCGACTGACCCGTAGAACAATAATCACGGTCGCTTCTGTAAATAGTCCCACTACTATCAAGAATCTCCTCATTTTTATGAGAGGCATTAAGCCAAGTTTCGGTGATGGCGAGTAAATTAAAATGGTACGATTTGGCGTCAAGGTATAATTTACTTAGTTTGCCTCTCATACCACCACAATTGTGATAAACAAGTTTGAGGCTTTTCTGAGATCGGTTAGGAAAAATGCCTAACAGGGTAGC
>OZ022264.1:162688146-162770431 GCA_963978885.1 Nemotelus pantherinus | reverse complement strand
AAAACTGGCAGCTCCAGCCAAATTTTTCAACCAAACTTTTACCAAACGTGGTTCAGAGTAAAATTCATATATATATATATATATATATATATATATATATATATATATATATATATATATACATATATATATATATATATATATATATATATATATATATATATATATATATATATATATATCTATATATATATATATATATATATATATATATATATATATATATATATATATATATATATATATATATATATAAATATATATATATATATATATATATATATATATATATATATATATATATTTATATATATATATTTATATATATATATATATATATATATATATATTTATATATATATATATATATATATCTATATATATATATATATATATATATATATATATATATATATATATATATATATATATATATATATATATATATCTATATATATATATATATATATATATATATAGGGATGTAACTAGATCGCCTCCTCGCAGTGCATCCTGGGTAACGCTTAATGATGTAGACTCTCTTTACGACTGCTTTCGTCCTCGGACCTCTCTCGACATACAATACGTTTGTTGCACATGGGCTGGTGATCGTAGCATTCAGGACCTAGTCGTCTTCAGGCGCGGTAGCGACGGAGTGAAATCCGCTTCGTGAACGGCTCCGGGTTAATACGATCATCTCCGTCCCATTAAAACCCTAGCAGGCCTCAGAGTACGTTCTCAGTCTCGTCGCCATTAAGTTGGTGATGTAGGTTCAGTTGAGGTGGACTCCTGATTAACACCGATCCGGCTCTGACTACTTGTCCCCATAAGGGCTTGTGGCAACCCTCGCATGGCCTCCCTGCTTAGATAGATAACCATGGGATCATGATAGATAACCATGGGATCATTAAGGTGACTACACATTCGGACTTGAGATAGCGGCTCTGAGTGGGGACCCATATTATATGCAGAAAAATAATAATAAAAACAAACTCGTCAGGCAAAAGCCTGGCAACAAATCAAACTCACCCTCTAATGTAGAGGGGGGGGGGGGCTAAAAAAGCTGCACCGTCGGCTGCAGCTGAAGCCTCAGGAAGTGGAAACATGGTGAATAAGCCAGCTCTGCGGACTGAGGTTAAGGCTGCAGGGGTTCGTGGAGACATGGCGATTGAGTCAGCTCCACCGACTACTGGCACAGCGGCTAAGCAGGGTTCTGGAGACATGACGAGTGGGCCAGCTCCAGTGCCTGGCACAGCGCTTAGGCAAGGTAGTGGAGACATGACGAGTGGGTCAGCTCCAGTGCCTTCAAAATCTTCCTCAACCCCTGTCTCAGGCGGTTCCGGGGCTGAGGTCACCAAGCCTGGCCCTGCGAATGCCATGAAGTCCGTTTGTGGCCAGTGTGATGGGAACGTTTCGGTGAATGAGCCAGCCCGACCATCAACAAGCGCTACCTCCGGTGCCGCTTCCTCCTCTTCAGGCACACAAAGCTCCTCCGCCAAAAAATCTCGGGCTTATGGAACTAGGAGGGCAGCCTTCAAAGTTCTGAGGAAGTTTGAAAATGTCCCTCCCGACACTATGTCCGACAAGGACAAAAAGTCCCTTCAGTGGGCAAAGTCATTCATTGGGGAGCAACCTAATCCGCTCCCTCTACACCCTGGAGCTTCAGCTCAGAAACGACAAAGGTCGGCTGAGCAGATGAATCAGGGCATGCAAGACTGCAAAAAGCAGAAAATAGTGACGGCTCCTACAGGGATAACTCGACCATTTAGCGAAATGGCCAAAGAGTGCCTGGTTTGGGCCGTGATTGATGCCAGCAAGGGAGATGGAATCATCTCCCCCGAAAACTGGCATAAGATAAGGCAGGCTTTGTTTCGAATCTGCTGTAGGCTGCAGAAGGCCAGCTCGGGTCCACCACCTACGGTGAACGAAGCGGGCTGGCACAAAGGAATTCGGCTAGTTGCGTGTGGAGACCAACGATCAGCCGATTTCTATAAGCAGGCAATCTCCGAGCTGGGGGAACTCTGGCCAGGCGCCAAGATTAAGGTGGTGCACAAGGATGAGATTCCCAGCCGGCCTAGATGCAGGACTTGGATTGGGACAAGTTTCCACTCGGATCCAGTGGAAGTCCTGGAAATAGTCCGGCTTTTCAATCCGGATCTTCCAACGGAAAATTGGAGGTTTGCGAAGATTGGAGAGCCGGTAGACAATCGGCGGGAGGCTCTCTTCATCATAAATGAGGAGGCACTCCCGATCTTAGATGCCCGAAAGGACACTATCAGGTATGGGGTCGAAAAACTAGCCCTACGGATCTACCGAAGCGACAGGCCACAGAGCTCTGCTGCGGGAGATCCAACACCCGAGAAACCTCACCCTCAACAGGTGACTCACAGAACGGAGGACCCACCTAAAAAGGGGTTGGACACATCTTCGAGGGTGATATCTGAGGATGAATCCGAGGTGGAATCCCTTTATGCAGACGGGGTTAGTGTCGGGACTACCTCCGAGTTGGGAAACTCTGGAAACAGAGGAAGAGGCTGGGCAGACATCTATGTCAGACGGGGAAGACTTGGATCTAACCATCGTCGAAAACAAATTATGGTGAAGGTATTGCAGATCAACCTTCACCATTCCAAAGTAGCATCAGCTACCCTGCTCTTCCGACTGTCTAGGACAGAGGAGGAGCTGTTTCTAATCCAAGAACCATGGGTTGCCAAAAACCGGGTTTGCGGGTTACGCACCGATGGATACAGACTAGTGGTACCCGACGGCTTACATGAGCCACGTGTCTGCATTCTTGTCAAGAAAACCATAAACGTCCTTGTACTACACAATTTCAGTGACAGGGATAACATGGCTATTGCAGTGGAAATTGACCAGAGATCATACTGGTCTGTTTCTTGCTACATGGCACACGATCATGGCGACAGCCCACCTTGCGACATTGTCAAGGGTGTTGTGGCTGAAGCCACAAAGATTGGTGTGCCTCTTATTCTAGGGGCTGACTCCAACGCTCATAATGAAGTATAGGGTAGCTCCAACACTAATGGCCGAGGTGAGGAACTTTTTGACTTCATCTAGGCCCACGACCTTTTCATCGCCAACACTGGTAGCGATCCAACCTTCCTTACCTCAAACCGCAGGGAGGTTCTTGATGTTACCTTGATTAGTGGGCAGCACTCGCATCTACTCCGTGACTGGAGGGTTCTACAAGAGTGCTCATTCTCTGATCATAGGTACATATCGTATAACGTGGCTGGCCGCAGCTCTGCTGTGCAGGTAGCCTTTATCAACAGAAAGAGGACAGACTGGAAACTATTTCATTCTCTGGTACGATCCTCACTGGAAACTGCACCTACGAGCATTGACTGCTACCATGAATTGGATCGGGCGGTTGACACCCTTACTAATTCTCTCAATTCCGCGTCTAGGGAAGCATGTAAGCCACCCTCGGCCAGGGGCAATCCTAAGCCTCCCTGGTGGAATATGGAAATCAGCATCCTGCGGAGAGAATGTAGGAAGGAGTTTAATAGCTCGAAAAGATCTAATGACTGGTCGGCGTATAAAACGAAGCTGATGGCGTTTAAGTATGTCATACGCAAGGCTAAGAGGTCTTCATGGAGATCTTTCTGTGGAAACGTGGAGAGTCTCAGCGTGGCGAATCGCCTTCGCAAGGTATTAAGCACGACACCAAAGGCTATGGGGTGCATCATGAACCCTGAGGGCATTTGGACTAGTTCGAGCGCAGATACTCTAAAGGTTCTCATGGACGCACATTTCCCGGGCAATTATTGCCCTATAGGGACAGTGCACCAAACGGAACTAAATTACGGTAGAGCCCCGCCGTTCAGAATATCAGACTCTCAGCTGAGGTGGGCTATTAACTCCTTCGAGCCGTTTAAATCCCCGGACCCGGATGGCGTGCTTGCGGCTGACGTTCAGCAGTCCATGGAAGTATCGCTACTATGGCTCAGAGAGATTTATAACGCTTGCCTACGCTTCTCGTATGTTCCCACCCGCTGGCGGGAAACTAGAGTTGTGTTTATCCCCAAAGCAGGAAAAGTTTCTCATGTTAGGCCAAAGGACTACCGTCCAATAAGTCTTAATTCAGTCCTGCTTAAGATTTTGGAAAGGATCATTGATTACCATATTAAAAGATCAATTGATCCTATGTTGATCTCGCAGTCACAACACGCTTATACCAAAGGTAAATCTGTTGAAACTGCTCTTCACTTCCTTTCTGAGCAAGTGGAAAAATCTCTTGTGCTTAAGGAATATACGCTTGCCGCCTTCTTGGACATCGAGGGGGCCTTCGACAACGTAAATTCTAACGCTATTGTTGAGGCTCTCTCGGTGCTTCATGTGAACGAGCGGCTGATTGCTTTTATTGCGCAGCTTCTCAAAAGTAGAGTGGTTATCTCTTCCCTGGGGGATGCCAGCGTAAGACGAGGAGTCAGTACGGGCACACCTCAGGGTGGAGTCCTCTCTCCCCTGCTGTGGAACATCACGGTGAATACTCTTCTAATGAGATTGGACCGCGCTGGCTGCAAAGTGATTGCTTATGCAGACGACATAGCTGTGGCAGTGTCGGGAAAGTATTTATCAACGCTATCGGAGAGGCTTAATCACTCTCTTGACATACTTTCACGTTGGAGTCGTGAGTGCGGCTTGAATGTGAATCCTAACAAAACGGAACTAGTGCTGTTTACAAGGAAGTACAAAGTTCCGTCTTTTGAGTTACCCAAGTTGAATGGGGTCTCCATTAACTTGAGCCAGAGGGTCAGGTACTTAGGGCTGATCCTTGACTCGAAGTTACTATGGATCTACAATATAGCAGAAAGAGCTCGGAAGGCTTTCAATGCACTTTACTGCTGTAAAAGGGCCATAGGAGCGAATTGGGGATTACAACCTCGTACTGTTGCTTGGCTTTACACTGCTGTGGTTGAGCCATTTCTATTGTTTGGGGTAGTGTTCTGGTGGCAGGGTGCTATTAAGGCTACCTGCAAACAGCAGATTGAAAAAGTGCGGAGAATGGCTGCACTACTTGTAACTGGTGCGCTCCGCTCCACCCCTACTAAGGCACTCTTGGTGTTACTTCATTGGCTGCCAACCAATCTACTTATCTTACAGCAAGCTAATCTTGCCGCTGTGAGACTAAATTGTATCTCGGCTTGGAATAGAACAGATTTCGGCCATGCGAGGATTTTGGTCGAGGGAGTTCCCACTCCAGCGGGTGTTGACTACATCGCTCCGCAGTGCCTACTAGATTTGGAGTTCACAACTCGCATTCCTGGTAGGGATGAATGGCGTGATGGTGTCACCCTCGAAAGTGGGCTTCTCCATGTGTACACTGACGGCTCAAAGCTAAACAGTAGAGTCGGAAGTGGTGTATACTCAGGTGAGCTGAATCTCAAGCTGTCCTTCCGTCTACCAGACCATTGTAGTGTCTTTCAGGCGGAGGTTGCGGCTATTTTACAGGCAATCGACTGGCTTCTGTGTAATCGAATATTCGGGGCTAATATTGGCATTTTCACAGATAGCCAGGCGGCTATTAAATCCCTTGCTGGTCCTTGTACAGTTTCCATGATTGTTGCTGAATGCCGTGCATCTCTCAGGGAGATGTCGAGACATTCAGTGGTTCAATTGATTTGGGTACCTGGACATAGGGGTTTTCAGGGCAACTGTGAGGCCGATGAGCTAGCAAGACTTGGAACCTTGTTACCGGAGGTCTCCTGCTCCCTCTCAATATGTATACCGATGTCATCGGTCAAACTGGCCATTAGGCAAAAATATCTCGAGGATGCTAAGACGTCCTGGGCAGATGAATCATCCTGTGCAATAGCAAGGCAGTTCTGGGTATCCATGGATGCGCATCGCACCAGGCAGCTTTTAGGCTTAACTCGAAGCGCTCTACGCTGCACAGTGGGAGTTCTTACGGGCCATTGCCTCATAGGACGGCATGTACAACGATTGGGAGTGCAGTTTAATGATTTCTGTCGGAGTTGCGGCTCTGAGAATGAGGAGGAGTCCGTCCTCCACCTCTTGTGTCAGTGCCCAGCGTTGGCAGGGAGAAGGCTGGAGGCAATTGGCGCTCCCTTTCTCTCAAACCTGACCGAGTTATCCCTGGTTGATTTAATAGGGATAACGCGATTTGTCAAGGGAAGCAGAGGGTTTCCCGAGTTTAGTGAGTAGGAGAGAGTCACTAATTAGTGTGGCATCACAACGGGCCTCTTTTGTGCCTACGTGTGTCGGACGACAGACCTCTGTAGATCGGCAGCCACTTTAACCTACCTACCTACCTACCTACCTACCTATATATATATATATATATCTATATATTGTTACCGTTTTAACCGTCCAATCGTTCCCGTTCCCTTTTTCCTCCCGTCAGAGTCAAAAGGGGGCAATTTCAGGTGGCTTAGCTCACGCGGAGAAAAGGGTGAGTCGAAGTTTCAGGCGCCACTCGCTTTGACTTATCCCGAAATTGCCTGCCGACCGTCGCCTAGAAGCGAGAAATCGTCGACGATCCTTCCCTTACCAATCAAAGGTCCAAACGCCCGACGCGCATAAATAACACCAGCGTTACAGATAGATACACTAATCTATTTCACTTAAGCTTTATCACACTACCGACGGCGCCGCGTTACACAATGCGAGAAACTTATTCTAGCTCTTCACTAAGCTTAGATCTAAATTCTTTATCTAAAATACATATAATCTATCTAACCTGAATCGATACACAGCTTCCATCCAGTCGACTCTTCGGGGATTCCCCCATGTAGCTGGTTTTGTCGCTTATTACGAATGCGGCGCTGCTCTATGATTCATCGCTGTTGGCTCAAATCTCGAGTTCGTCGCGGTTGGCCCGAAACTTCCTAGTCGTCGATCAAAGTATCAATCCAAAGATGAAAAGAATTAATTTCTAATTAACATCGAATTCTTCGCAGTTGGCACCAATCTTGAAATCGTCGCGGTCGCCCCAAATCTTCACAGTCGTTCGGTCAAAGTATCGATCCAAAGATGAAAAGAATTAGTTTTCAATTAATATCGAATTCTTCGCCGTTGGCTCCAATCTCGAAATCGTCGTGGTCGCCCCAAATCTTCACAGTCGTTAGGTCAAAGTATCGATCCGAAGATGAAAAAAAATTAGTTTCCAATTAATAACGAATTCTTCGGCTTTGGATCCAATCTCGAAGTCGTCGCGGTTGGCTCAAATTTCCACAGTCGTTCCCCTCGGCGATACTCCAACATCGGCCAATCCCAAAGGTGAAAAAGAATTAATTTCCAATTAATATCCCCTGTTCTACTAGATACGTCTGTACTTCACCTTGTTTCTGGATAAAAGAGACCAGATTCATGTTCGTTTACTTTCCACTAAGCCTCGGCTAGTGGTTTCAATCCCGCTACTGCGGTATCTCCGCCAACTGCTGGCTGTTTATGCCCTACAACGTGTGTTCGGGTGCGATGGCCCGATGCACTTGCTACACGCGCTTGCTAAAGTGCAATTTCGCGCACTGAAGCCCGATGGAAATCGGAACGCGCCCTTATTGTTTCGCCGCATGGTGGCGGTTCGATCGCCCGATGACATTTACTGTCTTACTCCGTTGTCAATTTGATTGTTTACAACCATCCACAATAGTTATTTTCATGGCCCGGCGTGTAATTCTCGGTCGCGTTTAGCCATTCGCGTGCATAAATTCGCGAGTTCACCTTGGTTATATCGGTGCTATGTGGTTATGTTTTATATCGGTTTTATTATGTGGTTATATTTTGTATCGGTGTTGCGTTTCATTCTGGATCCATGGCCCCTTAGCTGCGCAACAGGTCGTTCGTTTCTGGGTCAAGTGATTTGTCGATCGTCTGAAATTGAATCGACGGCGATAGCTTGACCTGGTGAGGAACACTCGCTTTCATCGGTCGTCGCCTATGTATACTTTTACATCTTAACTCTAAGATCCATTATACCTCTATCTAAACTCTAAGATCTATTCTATCTCTATCTTAACTCTAAAATCAATCTATTGGTTTACGCTAGTCTACAGTTTTTTTTTTCCCCCTTTTTCGCTGGCGTTACACTTCCCCCTTCCCCAGAGAATTGCCCGTAATTCTCATCTGATATTCTGCCTACGGAGGCGTTAAACAATGATGCGATCACGGTCTCCGCGCCCGATAGAATTTCGGTACTATTCCAGTTCTGACGTACGCGCCGATTTCATTCTTAGTTCCTGATTGATTGTCTTAGGTTTTCGCGTTACTTCGGGTTTCTATTCTATAGCCGCATACCTTCGTTTATATATATTTCCCTTTTTCTTTTTTTTCTTGATTTGGGGTTTTCGCGACATTCTGAATTCCGGTCTTATTCCGAGTGATTTCTTTCAACGTAACTCTTACATTCATTCATCCGCACGCTAACTCATTCTGAACAAATTTCCACGGACGTATCCTCATCTCTTCTACATCATCTCTTCTACTGTCATTTTAGGAGAAAATATCTACTTCTGGAGACTACATGGAGAAAGGAAGCGTAAAACAGTCCCCCTTACGAGATTAACCAATCGGAGACAGAACGATCAAGCGCCTCAAAAAGTACCAACACCCAAATATGCGTCTAAAAAGGACCTTTAGGCTACGCGCCTGCTAAGGTTGCGCTCAGACGTCGCCACCACCTACCGGGTAATATTTTCTCTTTTTAATGTAATCATTGATATTTCGTAATCTTTTAGCCCGGATGTAACAACCATTCATTCGCGAACTCTCTTTCTTCTTCACATCAAATTACTGCCTTACTATAATACCCGCCACCACACTCTGAACCTAACCTAATAACTTAATAGCTACACCACCACCGAGGAAACTTACTACTAACCTGATCATAATCTAATTTCCAAAAACCGACACCAACCTATAAGAACGCTATTTTATCCTGTGGCGACCTTTCGCCAACAAACTCCCTATCCTATCTGCGTGTCGAAATTCTTCTGACCTAGAAACTAATAACTTAAAGGATATTACTGATACGTTGTACTGATCGAAATGATTTACCCGTTCTCTATTCCGCTCCTCCTGGAGTTGTCTTCGAAATATCGCTTGAGATCTTTCGAATGCCATGTTCCGGACTGCTTCCCCTTTTCATCGATCAAATCATAGATTCCTACTGACGTTCGTTTGGCTATCACGAAAGGTCCGACAAACGCCGGCGCCAGTTTGGCTGCGAAATTTTTGCTAGAATCTGACAGTACATAGTTCTTCCTCCACACGCGATCACCTTCTCGAAAGTTCTCAACTCGTCGCCGAAGATCATAACGTTTCTTACTGTCAGATGCTGCTTGCTTCATTCTCCGAACAACCTCCTCATGAATCCTTTTCAGAGCTTCTGCCTTTCGTGTCGGCGATAAGTCCCCGCTGTCGATGGTTGGAGGTTCCCATGATTCCTGATATGTAACCATTTCTCTGCCGAAGTTCAGAAAATATGGCGAAAAACCGGTGACTTCATGTTTGTAGGTTCGCAACGCACATGCGATTTTCGCTAGACACTGGTCCCAGGTACGGTGGTTCTCTGAGGCGTAGCACCGCAACATACACTTTATATCTTGATTGCGTCGCTCTGCGGGATTGGCCTGAGGGTGATACAGCGCGGTATAGCACACCTTCACCCCGTACTCCTCCATCCCTGTTTTGAACTTCCCGCCTCTAAACTGCACCCCATTATCGCAGATTAGAAACCTGGGTACCCCGTAAACTAACAACACATTTTCTTCCAGTAGACGGAAGATAGTTGACGCCGTTGCTGATCGAACTGGGAGGATTACTGAGTACTTAGTAACGTAATCTAACACAGTGAGTATATAGCAGTGACCCCGAGTAGATCGGGGTAACGGGCCGATCAGATCTACACAGATCATCTCCCAAGGAGATTTCGCTACCCCTGCCCTAGTCGCCATCGCCCCAATCGGTGCCTTTCGCTCTACCTTATTCTTCTGACACACTATGCATCTCTTGACGTATTCCCGCACATCAGCGCCCATTCGAGGCCAATAATACTTCTGAGCAACTCGAGCCACTGTCCGATCCGACCCCATGTGCCCTGCCTTCGGGTCATCGTGACACTTGTGGAGGATGCTTGCTCTCTCCGCCTTCGAAACGACTCGTTTCCAATCCGACTCAGCCCCCAAAATTCCCTTTTTGCCTGGATTCCGCTTCCATAGCGTACCATCCACTACTCTCCAGTTGGAGTAGCTTGTGGGATCTGCTTGAACCTTATCCCGCATCATCGCATACCAATTCTCCCCGATCAATGGCGTAGTCAGACTATCCACGTTCACTACAGCTCGCGATAGAGCATCTGGGACTAAATGATCCTTTCCCCTCCTGTGCACGACCTCAAAGTCGTATTGTTGTAGTCGTACGGCCCATCTTGCCAATCGACCGGAAGGGTCTCTTAGCTTGTTCAACCAAACCAACGAATGGTGATCTGTGATGACTATAAAGTGCGTACCTTCGATATAGGGGCGTAATTTTTCAATCGACCAAACGACTCCGAGACATTCCTTTTCTGTCGCCGAATACTTTCGTTCCTGCTTCGACAACGACCGACTCAGGTAGCAGACTACCTTTTCCCCCGTTGGGTGTGCCTGGCTCAGTACAGCTCCTATCCCTACGTCCGAGGCGTCTGTCTGCACCTTAAACGGAAGGTCAAAGTCGGGACAGGATAAGATTGGTGCTGATATTAGTTTGGCTTTGCACGAGCCAAAGGCTTCTTCACACTCATCGGTCCAAGTGAACTTCCGGCCTTTCTTCAGGAGGTCACTTAGAGGAGCTACCATGGTGGCGTGGTTGGGGATGAATCGCCTGTACCATGACACCATTCCGAGTAATTGACGAACTTGTTTCACTGAAGATGGACGAGGAAACTCTCTGATTGCTTTGACCTTTTCTGGATCCACTTTCAGGCCCCTCTCGTCGACAATGTAACCCAGATATCGCAATTGGGCCCTGCAGAATTGGCATTTCTCTTTCGCCACCCTTAGCCCCTCCTCTCTCAACCGGGTGAAAACGTCTTGAAGTACCTCCACATGTCGCTCGAATGTGTCCGTAACGATGATTATGTCATCCAAATATGTGAAGACGTATGGTTCAAGAGCGGGCCCGAGCACTGTGTCTATTAACCTTTGCCATGTGGCCCCTGAATTGTGTAGGCCGAAAGGCATTCTGAGGAAATGGTACAGCCCCCGCCCGGGTACGGTGAACGCCGTGTACTGTTGGGACTCCTTTGCCATCGGCACCTGCCAATAGGCCGATTTCACATCCAGGGTGGACAGATATTTCGCGTTCCGCAGTTTATCGAGAGTCGCAGAAATGTACGGCAGCGGATATGCGTCTTTCTCCGATACCGCGTTCACTTTACGAAAGTCGTCGCAGAACCTGAACGAGCCGTCTTTCTTCCGCACAAGTAGAATCGGCGAGGACCATGCGCTTGCCGATGGCTCCACCACTCCCATCTTCAGCATCTCGTCCAGCTCCAAGTTAATTTGCTTCTGCACTGCGGGTGACACGGGATAATATCTTTGTTTGATTGGAGGTGACTTTGTGTTGATGACGTGACTCACTGACCTGGCACAGCCCAGTCCATCCCCCATCAACCTGAACTGCTCATCCAGAAGGTTCGTCAAAGTTTGAGCTTCCTTATTCGACAAGCGTGCCCTCCCCTGTAATGCCTTTGCTTCCACTACTTCCACAGCGGCAAGTGAAGTCCACTGTCGTCCCTTCAAATCTAACACGACCCCGAACCGCTGCCAGAAATCGACTCCTAAAATCAGCTCTTGAGGAACTGACAGAATCACCAAGGTATCCAGACCATATGTTCGGCCATTCAACGTGAACTTCAATCGCACTGACCCTGCCACCGCGCAGGCCACCCCATTCGCGAGTCGAACCTCCTCGATCCCCGCCTGATCTAGTTCGAGCCCCTTATTTGCATCCACTAGAGCGTAATCTACCGTTGGTTGACGTTTCCTCGTTTGCGGCCGCGATCTCGTGCTCACCTGGCCGCTTAGGGAGCACGACGGTCGTTTCCCGATTCGCGGCGGTTGGTTTGTGCCCCTGCCTCGTGATCCCTGGTACTGTTTCTGTTCTGCCTATTCTGGCAGGACGGGCAGGCGGACCGCAAAACTCCTTGGCGCCCGCATCCAAAGCAGCGCAAAGGTTCAGGACAATCTCTCGACAAGTGTCCAGCCCCTCTACAATTCCAACAGCGGACTCTACTTGGCCCGACTACCGCAGCCACCTGCGCACTATTTTCTACTCCTACGTATGCCAAGTCCGGTTCTAGGCATCGTCTCGACCGCGAGGTAGGGGGCACAAAAGCTGCCATAGACGCTCTTGTCGCATCCAAGGTACGACCCAGCTTCACTAGTTCAGCAATGGACTTTACGGGAGTTAAGCCCAATTGTTGCTGATAATAAGGTGCGATGTTTCTACGCAACACCTTCAGCTTTTCCTCCTCCGTGCAAGCCATTTTCAACCTGCTGAAGAGGCGCTCCATTACGGCCACATACACACCCATTGATTCGCTTTCCCCTTGGGTACGTCTGCGAATCTCATCCCACAGGCGATCCTCGTAGTCGGACGGTAAGAATTCGGCTTTGAGCTCTTCCACTAGCTCGTCCCAGCATCCCACTAGACCCCGGTTGGCCCGGAACCATATAAGAGCTCGAGAATCGAACAAATCCACAGCCGCTCTAAAAAGCTGTGGTTTAGACAGCCCCCTTGCCTGCCGCAATTCTTCCACCCGCTCGAGAAAAGCGTTCACAGAACCTGAGGAGTCCCCGCTAAACTTCAGGCCCCATTTAGCCACCTCTGCCGGGTTCGCCCCCTTCACCTGCTGCACTATGGAAGTTGCCTGCGCTTCTCCGAGTGGCTCCGTATCATCTTCGCTAAGATCCTCACTCTTTTCTGCTAGGCTCCCAATCGCCAAGATGAGCCTATTCCGAAGCTCCTTCACGGCGTCCTTCTGCTCCTGTGTCACGGAACGCACGTTCTTCACTCTGCGGAACCCGAACTCAATCCTGATTCGTGCCTTTAAGTATTCCAGCGTAGCCTTATCGCCCGACACCCTGCCTACCAACTCTTCAGCCTCCAATACCTTCGCCGCGAGCTCCCTGTAGTCCGTCTCGTAGTCGAACGGATACTCCGCCTCAACGTATGACGTGTCCGACTCTGCCTCTGCCTTCAGCGTAGACCTCAGGGTCTTCCTCATAGCATCCACTGTATTCGACGGGAAACCGCGAATGGCGAGCTCGTAGGTGAGCTCATCCTTGGTCAACCTATCAACCGGATTCTTCATTTCAAGACCGTTAACTTGCTACCGCTCTGCAACCTGAAACGCCTCCAGCGAACTCTACCCAAACCGCGACCTACTCACACCAGATTATTCACCAACTGACACCAAGATGATGCACTAAACAAACCGAATTGTTTTTTAGCGGAATTCGCACACCAAGACAATTCTCTCTCACCAAATCTATATCATCTAGAATATCAGCCACAGTAATTTTCCGCAGCCCTATATCTGAAAATTTTGCCTCTTAAACTAAACCTTCACACACTCACTGGCACGCACTCTACTCAAAATAAATTCATTATTCACACATTCTGCACACTCCCAAAATAATACCGGAATTCAAAATATTTCACTTATGTACTAGAAATAAGATATGCAAATATCCACTCTCGTCGATATTAATTCCAATGTGTTCAATATATGTCAGTAAATATATCAAAATACGCTAAATTTCCAATATCTTCGGTATATGTAACGATTCAATATTCACCCGTATAAATACTTTCAGTATTCGATACATCCAGAAAAGTGTTTAAAAATATTCGATTTATAAATTGTATTCCACGTTCATCTCGTGTACTGTGTAAGACCCGGATCAACAATCCCGATATCATCAATATCGCCACGGTTCCCTGGTTTTTGAGTATGACATCAATCTTTTACGTACCCGACCGACAGTCGATTTGTCGATTTGTGTCACCGATCAACGCGCCTATCTGCCTTCCCACAATTTGGGACTTGGCTTCACAGATTTTATATATTTTTTTCTCATTTACCGTTGTGCCGTTATTCACCGTTAAGGCCCCACGTTGGGCGCCAATTTGTTACCGTTTTAACCGTCCAATCGTTCCCGTTCCCTTTTTCCTCCCGTCAGAGTCAAAAGGGGGCAATTTCAGGTGGCTTAGCTCACGCGGAGAATAGGGTGAGTCGAAGTTTCAGGCGCCACTCGCTTTGACTTATCCCGAAGTTGCCTGCCGACCGTCGCCTAGAAGCGAGAAATCGTCAACGATCCCTCCCTTACCAATCAGAGGTCCAAACGCCCGACACGCATAAATAACACCAGCGTTACAGATAGATACACAAATCTATTTCACTTAAGCTTTATCACACTACCGACGGCGCCGCGTTACACAATGCGAGAAACATATTCTAGCTCTTCACTAAGCTTAGATCTAAATTCTTTATCTAAAATACATATAGTCTATCTAACCTGAATTAATACACAGCTTCCATCCAGTCGACTCTTCGGGGATTCCCCCATGTAGCTGGTTTTGTCGCTTATTACGAATGCGGCGCTGCTCTATGATTCATCGCTGTTGGCTCAAATCTCGAGTTCGTCGCGGTTGGCCCGAAACTTCCTAGTCGTCGATCAAAGTATCAATCCAAAGATGAAAAGAATTAATTTCTAATTAACATCGAATTCTTCGCAGTTGGCACCAATCTCGAAATCGTCGCAGTCGCCCCAAATCTTCACAGTCGTTCGGTCAAAGTATCGATCCAAAGATGAAAAGAATTAGTTTTCAATTAATATCGAATTCTTCGCCGTTGGCTCCAATCTCGAAATCGTCGTGGTCGCCCCAAATCTTCACAGTCGTTAGGTCAAAGTATCGATCCGAAGATGAAAAAAAATTAGTTTCCAATTAATAACGAATTCTTCGGCTTTGGATCCAATCTCGAAGTCGTCGCGGTTGGCTCAAATTTCCACAGTCGTTCCCCTCGGCGATACTCCAACATCGGCCAATCCCAAAGGTGAAAAAGAATTAATTTCCAATTAATATCCCCTGTTCTACTAGATATGTCTGTACCTCACCTTGTTTCTGGATAAAAGAGACCAGATTCATGCTCGTTTACTTTCCACTAAGCCTCGGCTAGTGGTTTCAATCCCGCTACTGCGGTATCTCCGCCAACTGCTGGCTGTTTATGCCCTACAACGTGTGTTCGGGTGCGATGGCCCGATGCACTTGCTACACGCGCTTGCTAAAGTGCAATTTCGCGCACTGAAGCCCGATGGGAATCGGAACGCGCCCTTATTGTTTCGCCGCATGGTGGCGGTTCGATCGCCCGATGACATTTACTGTCTTACTCCGTTTTCAATTTGATTGTTTACAACCATCCACAATAGTTATTTTCATGGCCCGGCGTGTAATTCTCGGTCGCGTTTAGCCATTCGCGTGCATAAATTCGCGAGTTCACCTTGGTTATATCGGTGCTATGTGGTTATGTTTTATATCGGTTTTATTATGTGGTTATGTTTTGTATCGGTGTTGCGTTTCATTCTGGATCCATTGCCCCTTAGCTGCGCAACAGGTCGTTCGTTTCTGGGTCAAGTGATTTGTCGATCGTCTGAAATTGAATCGACGGCGATAGCTTGACCTGGTGAGGAACACTCGCTTTCATCGGTCGTCGCCTATGTATACTTTAACATCTTAACTCTAAGATCCATTATACCTCTATCTAAACTCTAAGATCTATTCTATCTCTATCTTAACTCTAAAATCAATCTATTGGTTTACGCTAGTCTAAGGTTTTTTTTTTCCCCTTTTTCGCTGGCGTTACAATATATATATATATATATATATATATATATATATATATATATATATATATATATATATATATATATATATATATATATATATTTGTAAATATAAACATATATATATATATATATATATATATATATATATATATATATATATATATATATATATATATATATATATATATATATATATATATACATATATATATATATACATATATATATATATATATATAAATATATATATATATATATATATATATATATATATATATATATATATTTTATATGTATATATAAATATATATATATATATTAATATATATATATATATATATATATATATATATATATATATACATATATATATATATATATATATATATATATATATATATATATATATATATATATATATATATATATATATATATATATATATATATATATATATATATATATGACGGCGCTGCAATGGTCCCTTTCGACTTCTGTAGAAAACGAAATAGCGGCCCTTTTCCATGCCGCAATTATCATTTGTATGGATACCGGAAGTCACATTGTCCTTTGGCGATGAAATTTCGTATATGCAGTGGTGAGCATGTGCATACTGAGTGCACCCTCAACGTCAAATATTGAGACAAAATTGGTTTCTAAAATTGTGGACTAAAGAACGTCTCAAATTCAAATGAATGCGAAAATAAAGAAAATTACTTAAATATAATGCTACGTATTCAAAATGGGTCCAGGAAGCAGCTTCAGCCAGTACCCCGTTCACATCAGGAAATAAATTTGTCATTTACTGCGCTACATCAATAGCCTTGGTTATCAGGAGTCCATCGCTTGCAGCAGACTCCGTTCAGCATATTTGCAACCATCTCAAACCCAAATGGAAGAACTAAATCGACCTCTGCTGTGCCCACGTAAGTTCCCATTCATTCATTTCGACAGTGAGATAGTAAAAACAGAGTGAGCAAGGACGATATAGCATTCCATCATTAGTCTCATCATTTCTCTGGCGCACAAAACAGGTTTAAGCAGATATACCCTTGATTGTTAAATTAGAAGGGAACTGCTTGGATTTGACAACAAAAAGAAGAAAATTTAGTAGCATCCCTTCCAATTTATATCTGCTGAGCATGGCCCCTCCAGTTTTTACAAATTTTCGAAGAAAATTAGTATTAAACTCGTTTCGCCGAAAATTCATATTTCTGTATATATATATACAGTGGCTCACAGCTTATTTGATACAGTGACTATTTAAAAATGCAAATCACTGTAACTTTGAAATTAAGAACCCTATCCAAAAAATTTAAACGTATTTGAATAGATGCATGTTCAGCGAATACAATGCAAACAAAAACGGTTCCAGCAATATTCTTCGGCGTCCGGTAAAAGAGAAATACCACTGGCGCAGAAAAATTGCAGCTCACAGCATATTTGATACAGACACTTCAATGCGAATAAACTTCTATTTGTCGCACCGTTAATCTGTCGTGTTTTTGTTTCTTGAATTTTCGACTGTGTTAGACATTGGCTTAGGTAATTTTTAGCAAGATCTTGTAAGCTGAAGTGCCAAAATGAGCCAAAATTGTAAAATGGGTCATGGCACCACAATTGAACAGCGCGAGTTGGTATTAAACCACTTTAAAAAAGGACAAAGTGTTCGAAAAATTGCTGAAAGTGTAAGTTTGAGTGTCTCTACAGTGCAGCACATAATTGAGCCCTTCGTACACGAAAATCGGGTAGAAAATAAGAGGAGAAATGCGTCAAACAATATTTTCACCGTATCCGACGAACGATACATTGTAAGGAAAATGAAAGCAAACACAAAGATTTCCGCTCCAAAATTGGTTAGTGAGGTTCATCGTGAATTAAGGAAGTCATGTAGTGCTGAATCCGTCCGATGAGTGCTTCGCGACCATGATTTCAGGGTCCGAGTAGCTCGTAGGAAGCCTTTCATTTCCAAAAAAAATACAATAAGCCGATTTGCCTTTGCCAAAGAGCATGTGGGAAAGCCATCCGCGTTCTGGAATACGGTTATTTTTGCAGACGAGTCCAAGTTTAACATTTTTGGCTCCAACGGAATGTCATATGTCTGGCGGAAGGCAAACACTGAGCTAAACAAGGAGAACCTCAAAGCTACTGTGAAGCATGGTGGTGGTAATGTGATAGTTTGGGCCTGCATGTCCACAGCCGGAGTCAGAAATTTAAAGTTTATTGAGGAAACAATGAACCAAACAAAGTACCTTGATGTACCCAAAAACAATTTGCTGCAAAGTGCTAAAAAACTGGGTGTTCGCGACCAATTTCGGTTGTACCAAGACAACGATCCAAACCACAAGTCGGGAATTGTGCAGTCCTGGCCAATTTGGGATTGCCCTCATTTGATGTCTCCGCCGGCACAGTCACCAGATATGAACGTCATTGAGAATCTGTGGACTTTGTTGGATAACAACATTAGAAAACACAAGATTTCTAATAAACAAGACCTGATGAAAGCACTGCTAGAGGTATGGCAAAAAATTACTCCTGACATCACAAAAAAACTCGTTGACTCAATGCCGAATAGGCTCCAGGCTCTGCTTCAGTCTAAGGGCTATCATACAAAGTATTGAAATCAACTGGAAACCTCATAATTCACAACAATTTTAATGTTTAATCAAACTGTATCAAATAAGCTGTGACATGAAATTTGTTATTACTTTTAGTTTTTTTGTTTTTTAAGATGTAAAACAGCAACTTTGTAACAAATATAAACTTGTTTAATAAACAACAAACAATTGCCTTCAAAATTGTGTTCAAATTTTTTTGAAATTGTTATTATGTTTTGAATTATTGCAACTTAATTTTTTAAAGAAGCACTGTATCAAATAAGCTGTGAGCCACTGTATATATATATATATATATATATATATATATATATATATATATATATATATATATATATATATATATATATATATTTACATATATTTCTATATATATATATATATATATATATATATATATATATATATATATATATATATATATGTATATATATATATATATATATATATATATATATATATATATATATATATATATATATATATATATATATATATATATATATATATATATATATGTATATATATATATATATATATATATATATATATATATATATATATATATATATATATATATATATATATATATATATATATATATATATATATATATATAGATATTATTACGAGTCTAAATTGCCGCATTAAAAACCCTCAAGATTCCCTATGGGAAGCAAAAGGGGTTAGCTTCGAGGGCCGTTACTCGTCGGAGATGGGGTGGGTAGGCGCCACTCGCTTCCACCCCGAAGCTAAGCCGTTCCCGTCACCGGAAGCGAGAAGAAAGAACGGGTTGGCTAACAACTCATACACTTCGTCACAAGTTACTACAATACACTGTGAACTGGTCACAAAGTTATATCGCCGCGATTTCAATAGTTCTATTTATTAAGCTCTGATCCTATTAATTCCACTTCGCTCGGCCGAGATATAATCTAACTATTGCTTACTGTCTATTGGTACAAATTTTCAACAACTTTTGTGTCTAAGTCGACTTAACCACGTTGGGGCCCTTCCTCGAAAACCGCCGCGACTCGGCCGACGTGCAACTGCTTCCCGACGTCTTTATTTTCTCGCCAATTCCTTTTCCTGTACTAGCGTTCCGCTTCTTGTCGAGTTCAACCAATTCGGCCTCCGTGTATACCATCAATTAACCACCAATCTTCAATGTCGCCTTCAATGTTGCCCAATGTCGTCCAATGGCCAGACTCCAATCACCGCCAGACCGATTTCAGAAAAGGAAGAAAAGAAAACCAGTTGAGCTGCAATCACTGCCAACCGCCTCCTTACCAGTCAATTTTTGGAATGAACCTCTGGTAGCTGCGCCAACTCTCTTCAGGCCTTGTTTTCCACTTTGGCCAGCGGGACTTTGCCAAGCGAACCGTTGATGGTACTTGGCTGTACATTTGCTCGGCCGTTGCACTTTTCCAGTGTACGCGCGTCTGAGCTGGCCATGCCTTTCACTTCCATCGTTTCGGCCGTTCCCCATCTGGTGGTCTGTTGTCGTCGTTCCCCTTGTCACTTGCTCAAGTGTCACGCAGTCGAAACGTCAACTGTGTTTTCATTTTCGCTAATGTTCGATGATGTTGAGTTGGTGTTAATTCACGTTTGGTTCGTCGTTTCCTCGTGTTCCAATTTCCTTGATACGAGCTTGCTCAACATCATTCACCGGGGAGTCGTGGCGGGCCATCGTAATTGCCGCTGGCTTCAGGATTTTTCATAGGACTGCTCTCATAGAATTCTCGGTTCCGGGTGGCCATTGCCAAGGTAAACAGTTCGTGTCCAACTGCTTAATTACCTCCTGTAGATCCGGAAGCAGGCAGTGTGAAAGGATTGCGTCGATCAATATTGGCTTCATAGTGAAGGTAAAGTAGTGCGCAACTAAAAGCAACATCGCGTCCCCGGAGCAGCATCGAAGTCTCAGTCTCTATTTCGGTTGGGTCTTGTTTGTTCTTGTCTCGCTATCGGGCCAAACAAAACGACGACTCAAACGAGAGCACTCGCGTATAGCCTAGAGTGCAGTAAGGGAACCGTGAGAGCCAAGATGATTCTGTGTTTTATACTCGAGTAGGTTGTCAATGTCGTCATGATTGGTTTTCGGTGAATCAAAGGAATATGGAAAATGGGCTAATTTATTATATATAATTGCGTGACTTCTCGTGGCATTAGCATTGGCGAACATAATTTGTCTCGCGGAAGGTTCACTCCCGGGTCACACCAGTTGTGGTTCGCGATATATGAATCAACCACACTTGTCGTGGCTAGGCAGCGCGCCCCCGCATCTTCGGTTTAACGTTAGTTTAATTTTTATTGATTAAATAACATAGTTTTGTTCCTTAAGCTTATTCATGTTATGTACATTTTACATTGTATTGTTATTCCTTTTGCATGCAGTAACATTGCGAATAGTTGATTTCTTAATTAAGTCACAGGTTTTGTTTCGTTTACTTATTCATACTATTTTCATCTTACCATCTATTGTTATTCCTATTGCATGCCGTAACATTTCGATAAGTTTGCTTTCTTAATTAAGTCACAGATTTTGTTTCGTTTACTTATTCATACTATTTTCATTTTTCAATCTTTAATCGTTCCTGTCACATGCCGTACCGTTACATTTCCCCCGTCACGAGAGAATTACGTTAATTCTCGATAATATTCAATCATCAATAAATTACGACTGTAGCTATCTCGCGGCCGTTGACTTCCATCTCACGTTTGCCGTAATTTTCATGTGGTACCGTGGTTCTACCTCCGACTAACTTCTTAACAGAAAGTCCACCACCTTCATACATTACTAATTAATTCATTCACTTATATTTTAGGTTGCTCCAGATAAACAAAAGCATGACAATAGAATTCACCAAAAAAAAAATTAAGAAGACCCTTCAAAGAAAACCCACCACCAAAACCGAAAATAGGTAATGACGGAGAGAGGGAAAAAAAACGGAGAGGAAAAAACAAAAGGAAAACAGCACGAAGACAACGCAAGCAACTCACAGAACATATGGTAACCCTTTGCAGTTAAATTATAATTCTTTTCACCTTATTAACAATTTATATTTTGTACTGCTTTACTACTTTGCTTCTACTCCTATTTCTTATTCCAAAACTGACTTGTTCTTACACACTACCCTCCAATGCTCTTAACTACTTGTAGGAATAATACCACCACCTTCTTATTAATTACTCATATCTACCCACCACCACTAACCTAACAAGCTTCTCCTTAATTCACACCAATTAATTACCTTCCATTAGGTTTGCTGAAGTTTAATTTAAATTCTTACAGCTAACTTGCTATCGTTGTTGCTTCAAATTTCCATTTAACTTCATGTCTGTCTGATTTAACATTAGTCTCGAGTTTTTTGATTCACTTTATTGACCTGTTTAACATATCGGCTACTACTATTTCCTACTACTATATTCCTAAGTTCCGCCAGAGCGATAACGTCTTCCAATTTCAGTTATTTATTCGGGTGTCGACCCTTTACGCCACATATTGTTTCAGGTCTTTGGAGTGCCATACCCCCATACTTTTCCCCGTGGAGTCTTCCAAATCATAAATCCAACCAGACACTTGCTTCCGCACCGTTAAGGGTCCCACATATTCCGGTGCTAATTTGGCTGAAAAAAATTCGGATGCATCAGATAGAACGAAATTACGCCGCCACATCAGATTTTTTGGTAGGAACTTCTCGTCTCGCCGGCGGAGATCATACCTTGACATCGCTTTAGCGGCCGCTTTCCTCAATCGTTTTCCGCACCTCCTCCAGGCCCACCTGCAGCCTTTCTGCCTTCCGAGCCCCATTTTCGTCCGTGTCCACATTGCCGTTTGCCTCTGGGCTGTTGAGAATTTCAGGATTAATCACCATTTCCCGTCCAAAATTCAAAAAGTATGGCGTAACCTTCATAGACTCATGGATGCAGGTTCTCAGAGCGCAGCCAATTTCTGGTACTTCCACGTCCCATTTCCTATGGTTCTCTGACGCGTACGACCGTAGCAACCGCTTAATATTTTGATTAACACGCTCTGCGGGATTCGCCTGTGGGTGATAAAGCGCGGTGAATTCTAACTTTATCCCATGCGTCTCCGCCATCTTTGCTAATTCTTTTGAACGGAATTGGACCCCGTTATCACACACGATTGTCCTTGGAACTCCAAATAAGAATAAGACGTTTTCCTCAAGAGTGCGAACCACGGCGGTACCCGTTGCCTTCCTCAGCGGAAATATTAGAGGTAATTTAGTGGCATAGTCCACCACCGTCATAATATATGCATGACCCTGCGTGGATCGCGGCAGAGGTCCCACCAGATTGACGCAAATTGTTTCCCAGGGAGATTTAGCCTCCCCCACCCTTGACAAGATTTTACCTATTGGAGATATCCGCTCCACCTTCACAGACTGGCACACCTTACACTTTTGTACGTATTTACGTACATCTGCAGCCATCTTTGGCCAATAATAAGTCTGAGCTAACCATTCTAGTGTCTTTCGGACCTCCATATGACCCGCAGTCGGTTCGTCCTGGCACTGTCTTAACACTCCTGGTCTTTCGGCATCCGAAACCACCCTTTTCCACGCCCTCTCTTCCTGGAGCCCTGGATAACGCGTTCCCGCATGTTTCCACACATGGCCATCACTAATCCGCCTGTTCGGGAACCGGTCTGGATCCTTCTCTAGTTTTTCCCTCATTCGCTCGACCCATCCGTTTTCACTGACTTCCCCTCCATCTAGCTCCGCTATTTCTAAAGAACGAGATAACGCATCAGGTACTTAGTGCTCCTTGCCTTTCCGATGTACCACCTCGAAATCGTACTGTCAACGCCAATCTTCACCAATGCGAGTTGAGTCTGGTAAAAGGGAGCGATGTTTTTCCTTAACAGCTTCAGTTTCTTCCATTACGGCAACAAACAAACCCTTCCATTACGGCAACAAAAACCCCAATAGACTCTGAGTTGCCTTGAGTTCGCCGTTTCATCTCTTCTAAAAGGCGATTGTCATAATCAGCGGGGAGAAACTCGACCCTCAACTCCTTTACCAGCTCTTCCCAGCTTCGACAGATCGAGCGATTTGCGCGAAACCATATTATTGCTTTACCCTCGAATATGTCCACCGCAGACTTAAAAAGTTGGGCCTTTGATAATCCTTTGGCCTCTCGCAATTCTTCTACTCGCTCTAAAAAAGCACTCACTGAGCCAGGAGAACTTCACCCCCCACTTATGCAGGTCTAACGGCTTAGGCTGGAACACAGCCGTACTCGGGGCTGGTGAGCTTGGAGTATTCAAGGACCAATCCTCGTCCGATTCCTCTCCCAATTCTCCACCAGCTTTATACAACAGATCCCCCATGGCGATCAGAAGTTGGCCCTTTGTCTGCCTCAGGAAATCTATTTCCTCGGCCGTTTCCCCCTTGATGTTGCCTAGTCGTCGTAGCCCAGAATATATTTTTCCTTTTATTTTCAGAAATTCTCCTGAGCTGAAATCTCCCGAAAAGGAAACTACTAATGCTCCGACCTCTTCTAGCTTCGCACAAAGTGCCTCCCGATCTTCAACAAAAGTGAAGGGGTACGTGATCGACGCAAAAGACTCCCCCAAAATCATCTCACTTCTTAAAGCCCCCCGCAGCACCTTCCGCATCGAATCTACCATGTCCGCCTCTAGGCCTCGAATCGCGAGCTCATAAGAGAGCTCGTCTTTACTGAGACGGTCCACGGAGATTTTCTTCACCGCACTCACGCTCGACATTTCTTTACTTATCCCCTTTAACTTTTAAAACAAAGCACGCTAGAAATTCCCTTTTCACACCCCGCTCTGTTTCAACCAAATTCACCAAGAACAATCTAAATTAAGAAAATTTGGTTTTGGCTAAACGATTTTTACACTTCACATGTAACTTTCCGCTCTGTTTCCAACCACTAGCTTAGCTAAAACTGATGAGACAATGGTGGTTGCCCAATGAGATCGACAAAAATATCCAAATTCCACAACTCCCGTGCCCTATCCACGCTAGAACATTTAGCCGAAAAATTAGTACGAAGCTCGGATTTGAACTTTTACCGTGTAACCTGTCTACTTGACCTTCCTATTCAACTCGACAGCGTCTTCGTTGTTGACCACGCGAGCATCGGGGAACTACGCCCATCGACAATACGATATCCCTCTTCCAATTGAAACAACGTAACGCAAATCAAAATCCCCAATTCATGGCGCTCGCTCCGTACTTAATTACTTTCCCTTTACTATATTGAATCCACAACCAACCCAGATTGAATCAACAAAAATTACGACTAAGGCAACACGCTACGACATAAAACAAACGATTTTCAACACCGGAGGTTCGCGATAATTTCTACACCCCGCACTGAAAATTCGGGCAGTAAATTCTTCCCACCTCGGTTTTTCCGGTCTGCAAATATTGAAACGATTTCCTAAACTCCTACACTAATAACGCTCACCTCAAGGTAACGCAAAAACCAACACTTGAAGATATCGACTGCCTGATGTTACTACACCATAAATTTTTACTTAGGTCCACACACACTATCGAAGGTAGAACCAAGAACCCACAAAATGCATATTATCAAAGTAGAATAAATCAAAAATAAAATGAGATATAATAAATAAAGTTCAATATTTGTATAACTGATATTCAATAAAATATTCCTCTAACTTTCACTCGCTTAAAATTCAATTGTAAAATTTAAATTTAAACTGGATTCAGCTAAAATTTACTTTTCACCGTTAATTCTTCAAGACCGTTTTGTCACCCCGTAGAACGTTGGGCGCCACTTTATTATGAGTCTAAATTACCACGTTAAAAACCCTCAAGATTCCCTATGGGAAGCAAAAGGGGTTAGCTTCGGGGGCCGTCACTCGTCGGAGATGGGGTGGGTAGGCGCCACTCGCTTCCACCCCGAAGCTAAGCCGTTCCCGTCACCGGAAGCGAGAAGAAAGAACGGGTTGGCTTACAACTCATACACTTCGTCACAAGTTACTACAATACACTGTGAACTGGTCACAAAGTTATATCGCCGCGATTTCAATAATTCATTCTATTTATTAAGCTCTGATCCTATTAATTCCACTTCGCTTGGCCGAGATATAATATAACTATTGCTTGCTGACTGTTTTTTATTGGTTCAATAGTGATTCACTAAGCACTTGAAACTTAGAGAACCTTCTATTGAATATAATTTCCACCAAGCGGTTACACTTGTTGGAAGTTAAGTTGGTAATTCCACGAACAGCACGATGTCACAAACAGCAGTAACTATAATATTTTGACTAAAATACTTTGATATTTTGGGAACGCAAATATCACGAACTGCAAAACTGTATATTGAAAAAATGCCCAGAATAAAACGCTTGATTCAAGTATCCGAAACTGAATGAATTTTTATTTCCTGCATATCTATTTTATATGATTACAAAATTCTTAGCCTAAACATAAATTTCTGCTAATATCATTATATTGCACGTGAATCGAGATCGATGACTCTTTGTTTACATATGCAATATGATGTTCTACAAGTTTTGCTGTACAAAAGTGCAAAAAGACAAAAATACTTATGAAGAGAAATATTGGTGACGAAAATTATTGACTGCGTTCAAGAATTTATGTACGTAGAAAGTGCAGTTGTAGAAAAAAACTCCAGCGCACCTGAACCGCTAGAAACACTAATGTTCGAAGAACAGTAGAAGAATCGTGCAGGTTTTGAGTGCATATTCCACCACATGAGCTGCTTATTACGGCCAAACTGTTTCAAATGCTAAGTTTTACTTTGGTCTCAAGAATGCATTGTAACTCATATGGTAGAAGGTTTCAGATATTACCATTACAATGGGTTTCAAAGTTTATGAAAGAAAAACACTTGTTAATTATATTCGTTATCAGTTGCTTATTTCACCAAACTTTGAAAGCAGCATCTCATATAACATCAATGAAGAAAATGCTCAGTGCCTGCAGCACTGTAACTGAAGTTGGTGTTTGGGGCTGCGATGCGAAAAATTTGCAGAACTTTGGGAATTGAAACATCGGTTATTTATTTTCATTGTAAATGTTTCCGGTATGAATACTAACTGTAAGCGTTTATTGATACAAAAGTAGCACAACCGACTCGTGCTGGCAACCTTTCGCCAGTATCAAAGCCAAAAATATATCACATCTGCTTCAGGTTGGTTAATTACATTCGAAGTTATAGGAGTATAAAGAAATTTAGGGTTACCTGCAGCGAGTTTTTTCAAATAATCGAAAGCTTAATATTTGCTGTTTATTCTCACTACAATATCATTACCAATTGAAAATTCTACGATAAAACCGCTTAATAAAGATATTGCAAACAAACACAAAACCAACAACAGCTGGCAACCCTATCGAGGCTTTTCAACCAAATTTGGCCTGAATAATGCTTATAATAGGTTCCATTAATTGTATGAAATTCGTATTGATTTCATGACTGCACTGGAAGTTATAGGGCAAAAAGTTTTATTTTGCTTAGCGAATTTTCAGAACCAAAGACACAAAAATTACCATAGCTGGCAGCACCAATCGAATTTTTCAACCAAATTTCTATCAAACAGAATTTAGAGTAAGATGCAGCTATTGTGTCATTTTCATGAAAAATTGGTTACTAATTCACATTTCATAGGGCAAAAATCAGTTTTTTTTTCTTTGTAATTTTTCAAGATGGCGCCACTGGCACAGATTTGCCCACAATTCAAAATCGCTTCTATCAGACCTGGTTATACTTAAGTCCAATGCATTCTGTAAATTTCAATGGTATCTGATTATTGGTTCGTGAATTCCCGTGAACAGAAGTTTTTGATGTTAAAAATATAGGTTAACTGGAATAGGGTTTCCGTTCTTGTCCGACATGAAATTTCCAAAGTTTTACTTTGAACGTGTAGATAAAACATAAGATTTGTATACAGATTGGTTTTATTGCAAGAAACGGACATTTTTAGGATATTCGATGATTTGAATGTTTTCACTTCCAAATTTTTATTTTTTCAAATTTAAGACACCAAAATTATCATAGCTGGCAGCTCCAATCGAATTTTTCCACCAAATTTCTACTTAACGTGGTTTTAAACAAGGTCCAGCTACTGTGTGAGTTTCGTCAAAATCGAACGATTCAATCAGAATTTATAGGGCTAGAAGCAGTTATCTTTTTTAGTGATTTTTCAAGATGGCACCACTGGCACAGAATCGCCTGCATTTAAAAATTACTTCTATCAGACCTGGTCCTATTTAAGACCAATACATTCTGCAAATTTCAATTAATTTTGCTCATCGGATCGTGAGTTTCCGTGAACAGAAATTTTTGATGCTAAAAATATAGGTTAATTGGGCAAGGGTTACCAGGCGTGCCCGTTATACCATATCTTTTTTTTTCTTTTTGGTGTATGTAAACAAAGCACAAGATTTACATATGAGTGGCTTATTTTTGAAGAAACGGCATTTTTTCAAGAGAGACGATGATTCGGAGGTTTTCACTTTCAGTGCTTGCCCTAGCTTCAGGGTTGCCAGCACGCTCATCAAAAGCTACACAAATTTACAACTAAATAATATCAATATGTTCTGCAAATTTATTAATGATTTAATAGCTCTGTCAAAAGTTATCGCAATTTAAAAGTTTGAAATTTTTTCCGTTCTCTTTTTAGGCACCCAGCGCACACATGGGGTTAAAAAATTCCAAAACATTATCCGATTCACATGTAAAACACGTTCGAAATTTATTTTGTTATTTTTATTTTTGCAAAACTTAATTGTGTACGTAATAATAGGTATATTAAAAATATCACTAAAGTGGCCGCCGGTGCCAAAGGGGTAAAGATTTTTAACTTTTTCTGAGACCTGGCACTATTCTGCATATACACCAATGTGTCCTTAAAATTTCAGTGCAATCGGATGGCGCGTTCTTGAGATTTTTTCACTGAAATTTTTTGATGATATATATATATATATATATATATATATATATATATATATATATATATATATATATATATATATATATATATATATATATATATATATATATATATATATATATATATATATATATATATATATATATATATATATATATATATATATAGAAATATGAATTTTTGGCCAAAGTGATTTTAATACTAAGGTTCTTCTTCGAACATTAGTAAAAAGTCAACGATCTGACGGACTTGATGAAATTTCAATGTTACACAAAAAATGCCAATCAAATTACTTTTAATAGAGTGTTATTGACCCATACTGTTTTGCTAGGCAGGCTATACAGTGATAATGTGTGTAGTATTGCTAATAAGAATGAAATTTTCTATTGTATATATGTAGTATGTATGTATAATAAAGAAATCAAACACTGACTATTGGTACAAATTTTCAACAACTTACGTGTCTAAGTCGACTTAACCACGTTGGGGCCCTTCCTCAAAAACCGTCGCGCATCGGCCGACGTGCAGCTGCTTCCCAGCGTCTTAATTTTCTCGCCGATTCCTTTTCCTGTACCAGCGTTCCGCTTCTTGTCGAGTTCAACCAATTCGGCCTCCGTGTATACCATCAATTAACCACCAATCTTCAATGTCGCCTTCAATGTTGCCCAATGTCGTCCAATGGCCAGACTCCAATCGCCGCCAGACCGATTTCAGAAAAGGAAGAAAAGAAAATCAGTTGAGCTGCAATCACTGCCAACCGTCTCCTTACCAGTCAGTTTTTCAACTCTCTTCAGGCCTTGTTTTCCACTTCGGCCAGCGGGACTTTGCCAAGCGAACCGTTGATGGTACTTGGCTGTACATTTGCTCGGCCGTTGCACTTTTCCAGTGTACGCGCGTCTGAGCTGGCCATGCCTTTCGCTTCCATCGTTTCGGCCGTTCCCCATCTGGTGGTCTGTTGTCGTCGTTCCCCTTGTCACTTGCTCAAGTGTCACGCAGTCGAAACGTCAACTGTGTTTTCATTTTCGCTAATGTTCGATGATGTTGAGTTGGTGTTAATTCACGTTTGGTTCGTCGTTTCCTCGTGTTCCAATTTCCTTGATACGAGCTTGCTCAACATCATTCACCGGGGAGTCGTGGCGGGCCATCGTAATTGCCGCTGGCTTCAGGATTTTTCATAGGACTGCTCTCATAGAATTCTCGGGTCCGGGCGGCCATTGCCAAGGTAAACAGTTCGTGTCCAACTGCTTAATTACCTCCTGTAGATCCGGAAGCAGGCAGTGTGAAAGGATTGCGTCGATCAATATTGGCTTCATAGTGAAGGTAAAGTAGTGCGCAACTAAAAGCAACATCGCGTCCCCGGAGCAGCATCGAAGTCTCAGTTTCTATTTCGGTTGGGTCTTGTTTGTTCTTGTCTCGCTATCGGGCCAAACAAAACGACGACTCAAACGAGAGCACTCGCGTATAGCCTAGAGTGCAATAAGGGAACCGTGGGAGCCAAGAGGATTCTGTGTTTTATACTCGAGTAGGTTGTCAATGTCGTCATGATTGGTTTTCGGTGAATCAAAGGAATATGGAAAATGGGCTAATTTATTATATATAATTGCGTGACTTCTCGTGGCATTAGCATTGGCGAACATAATTTGTCTCGCGGAAGGTTCACTCCCGGGTCACACCAGTTGTGGTTCGCGATATATGAATCAACCACACTTGTCGTGGCTACGCAGCGCGCCCCCGCATCTTCGGCTTAACGTTAGTTTAATTTTTTTTTTATTAAATAACATAGTTTTGTTCCTTAAGCTTATTCATGTTATGTACATTTTACAATGTATTGTTATTCCTATTGCATGCAGTAACATTGCGAATAGTTGATTTCTTAATTAAGTCACACGTTGTGTTTCGTTTACTTATTCATACTATTTTCATCTTACCATCTATTGTTATTCCTATTGCATGTCGTAACATTTCGATTAGTTTGCTTTCTTAACTAAGTCACAGATTTTGTTTCGTTTACTTATTCATACTATTTTCATTTTTCAATCTATAATCGTTCCTATCGCATGCCGTACCGTCACAATATATATATATATATATATATATATATATATATATATATATATATATATATATATATATATATATATATATATATATATATATATATATATATATATATATATATATATATATATAAATATATACATATATATCAGCAAAATGTTTAAGGGAGATAAACTCTTGATTGGCCGATCCGATTGAGCTGAAATCTTTGGAGGACATAGATGTATATAACAAGTAGGTCCATGACTTACTGAAAGTCAGCTATCCTAAACCTTTTGGCATTTAAGTGACTTTTGAGGTACTCCTATATTTCCAAGCAGCGTAAAGTTTTGTAAAAAAAAAAGTATTGGAAATGAAAACTTATTATGTTTTAAGCTTGTCTATGGTAAAGAATTGGAAATTTTGAGCCATGTGTGGGCGCAGCATGCCTAAAAGTAGACAAGGATTTTTTTCAAATTTTGATTTGTCATTACTTCTGACAAAAACATTGGACCACCGTGAAATTTGCAGAGCATATTGACGTTATTTAAAATTTAACACACATGGATTTCCTTGGTAGTCTGGGCAAAACTGTAGCTGCGGCAGGCTCCTGAAAAAAATCCTTCAAATCATTGATCCTCATCAAAAATTATTGATTTTTGACAAAAACTTCGAATCATTGATAAATTTTAACCTTTGTGCATCATGTCAAATTGAAATTTATGAAATTCCCATTTGCACAAGAACGGAAACCCATCACCAAATTACCTCTATTTTCAGCACTCAAAACTTCATTTCACGAGAACTGACGATCGGATAATGCGATCAATATGAAATTTACAGGACATGATTTAGTTAACTAGGACCAGGTCTGATAGAAGTAATTTTTAAATGCGAGCAACACTGTGACAGTGGTGCCATTTGGAAAAATCGCTGAGAAAAAAAACTGGTTTTTGGCCTATAGCTTCAGATTAAGCCACCAGATTTTAACAAAAATTCACGAAGTAGGTGAACCTTACTCTAAAATATATATCATAGAAATTTGATTGAAAAATTAGTATACGGATGCCAGCTATGACAATTATTGTCTCCAAAATATTGTAAATTTGCTCAGGAAAATAAAGGTTTTTTCCCTATAACTTCCGATGCAGTAACGAAATCAAAATGAAATTCGTGTCACAAGTGGATCATATTGCATTTCTATTTTTGTAGGAATTTCGTTGAAAAATCATGAAAGGGTTGCCAGCTATTATGAATTTCGTTATTAATTAACATTTCTTTATCGAGCGATGTTGTCATAAAATTTCCAAATGGGAATGATCCTGCAATGATATTTAGCAACAAATATTTACGTTTCAAAAATTTAATAAGTTTGTTCGTTGGTAACCCTAAAACTCTATTCACTCCTATAACTTACAGAGCAGCCATTCAATCGAAACGAAATTCATAGGCTGGGTTTAACACAACGTGAAGCAGCTATGGTGTCATGATTGCTAGCACCAGACAGTTTTGTAAATATTGCACCAGCAGATGTTTCCATTTAGTATTAATAAACAAAGCATTTACAATAAAATAAACAACCGACATTTAAATTTATAGAGCTTTGAAAATTTTTCGGATGGCAGCCCCAGACATATTTTAATCGCTGAAACTTTCGATGACATCCTTGGATGAAAACGAAATTCAAAGGATAGGTTGATTAAGCACGAGCATGTTATGGGAGATTTATTGCTGCTGTGTTGGACAAATGTTGCCAGCACTGAACATATTCATCATTTGTGTTATAAGAAATGCTGTCCGAAAATTATATTTGTTTCTTTGAGTAAGAAATGGTTGAAATGAGACTACAAAGAAGTGTATAATGTCTTCGCTCATTTTTAAATCCATCAGTGATTAGTTCTTCGAAAATTAGTTTTCTAGCGGTTCTGATGCGCTAAACTTTCTTTATTTGAGCTCATTTTCCATTAATTTTTGAATTTTCACCTTATTATGCTCCGAATTAATAATCTGGTAGGCTGATGTGACACTTGTTCCCGGGAGCACTTGGTTGCCTCAGCCATTTTTTTTGTTTCTTTGGCCGTAGTTGGCATTACATCAGATCATTCATATTGGATTATATTTATTTCATACATTCTTTTCCTTTTCCCGTAAATTTCAAATTTTTTCTCTCTTTCTTTGTGAACGGTCGCCACCAAAACAGTGGCGCCTATATAGCTGTTGTGTTTGTCCAGTGTTAGAATGTACGGTGATTCTGGACCTGGTGGGAGTTGAGCGTCACTCATATCCTCGTCTGCGAGTGGCTTAGCATGACTAAGCAGTTTGAACGGAGTGGCGCCTCTACACTCTCATCAGGTTGTTGGGGTGAATCAGTTGACCCCATATCCAGCAATAGCTGTCGATGACTGATGTCATCAATTTTGAATTGGGTGTTCCCTTCTGGCATCTTCTGGGTTGCTCCACCCGGAATCATGGTTCATCTTTCCTCCATCCTTTTGTTTTTATTTTCCTTTCCCAATTTTAATACCTTTCCTTCCATCCGAAACTGCTCACTGACCCGTGGTCTCACTGAACCTATGAAAAAAAAAATTTATTCTAACACATACATATCGCTTTTATATATTATAATTTTTTTTTTATTTATTATAATTTTTACATGATTATTTTATTCGGGAGTGTTGTATTGCTTTGTTTAATTTTGGTTGGGTTGATGAAGCTGAACTTTGTATTTGATTATTATTGTGTTTATTGGGTGAAAGATTACTGAAGTTCTTCAAAATTGTATTATATATTTGAATTTTATATTTCAATTTCCTTAAGAGAATTGGATTTGATTCAAGTTAAGGTTTAAGATTCCTCTTTATTTAAAATTTACATACTTATTAAATTTGGACCTAAGTTGCAGTTTGTGCATAAGTGTAGCATTTTTTTTAATTAGCAGAAAAAACAGATTGGGGAAAATGCCTCGAGCAAAGCGCAATCATAGGCCGACAGCCAATGATTCTGGGTTTGAACGATTAAGCCGAGCTTTGAAACGGTTGTCAATTACTCCACAACCAGAACAGCATCCGCCCCACAATTTAACTGTCTCGCAACAATTTGTTATCAGCGCAATCCCTGGACCATCATCGGCACCTGACCACTTCCACTCTACGGGTTATTTAGAAGGAGATGGAGCAGACATCGAAGGCCTTTGTAATGATACACCATCACCATGCCTGTAATAAATCAAAACATAAATTATGCGATCCACTAATATCGTCTACGTAATGAGATATGAGCTAGCAGACCACACGTATTGTATAGGTCAAGTACAATGCACTATACTTGCGCTCAACTGACCATATCAAATTTCCGAGAAGTGACTGTGAATATCCACGCCATATGGTATATTCAAATGCGACATAATTTCTTGTTGTTATTGACATAGTTTCTTGTTGTCACTATGGCACGCGACCCAAATACATGATATATGGTTTCAGTATGAATGAGCGCACATGACAATAATTCTTGTGCTCGTTGATTAAGTGGCGCTAGGAATATCGGTTCAGCGTAGCGTGAGAAAATAGGACACGTGTGAATCATGTAGAATGTCGTGTCAGGACAAAATGTATGTGTTGATGATTTATTTCAGAGCATGCTGAGTTTTAGTAATAAAGAAGGTTAAGTTATGACAGTAAAATCGTCTATAAGGAGTTGTAAAATTAATTGAAAATAGATTCGTCTGAGTATACTTACTGGAAACGGTTGTTTTACTCTGAATCTGCTCTTGCGAGGATTATTCTTGCAAAGCTATAGAAAGCATGGCAAATGTTTAAGGGTAGCTTAAACATGGTGCCAGCACTAACTGAGGCCTCGCCGCTTTGGTAGGTTGAATCTTCCTTATCTCATTCTCCACCGTTGCGTTTAAGAAATTTTTCCTCCACAACAGTAAGGACCCAACGTTAGCACGGAAAGAAGGAGAAGCATCCCAAGGCCCGTCAACAATATTAATTCATGGCAATCAATACTTTTTACATGGCGATCCTGACAAACCGAATTGTGGAGTCAACAGTGAGCATTTTGGCAGCTGCGAAGAAGAAGAGGAGCGAGTGGAACAAAAAGAATACGTCCCTGAGCCAGTGACAACCACACCATCGCACTATCAACCAACACCGATAATTACACCTGGACCCAGGCCTAGGAAAATAGAGGAGTTCATCAAACGGAAGGCTGAACAAGACATTTTGAGCACCATCCCCAAACCGAGACGGCCACGTGGAGGCAGAAAAACGAGGTTAAAACGCGAACGCGCAGTACTGCATAGATTGATACGAATTGCTTTTGGGCAGCAGAAGGAATATTTTCAAAGGAAATTACGAGACCGAAAAGATGGGAAATAACTGCTCAACAGAGGAGGTAACTGTGATACAGGAGTATCAGCAGTCATTGACGACGGCAGGAATTTTTTGTATAGTGATAGGAGTATTTTATTTTTTTAATAAAAAGAATAAGGAATATGTAGCCAAAAGATGTTTAAAGATGTTTATAGATGTTTAAAAATAATAAAAACAATATATATGATTTGATACATGAATTTTAAACTTTTATTCATGAAATGTACGGTTCCTTTTTGTAAAGTTCCAGTCAAATAATAATTATGTATGGACACTTTAGGAGGTTTGATTTTAGAAAATGAGCAAGTTTTGAGAAATTTGAGAAAAAATCCAAAGAATTTATATACGTTTGGAACATTAAAAGAAAAATTGAACGATTTAAAGACGCGTAAAGAAAAATTTAGGAAAATTATCAGTAATTTTAATGACGGAAACTCTGAGTTTTAAGATATCAAGCTAAAGTTCAAAGCGGTATCAGCAATATTGGAGGGAGAAATCTGGCTACAGCTTGGTAAACAAGGATATTCTGCGGAAGACGTCCAACAAGAGTGCGACATCACCGAAGAATTAGAGACCAGTTTACAAGTGTTAGAAGACAAAACCAAGATGTCTGAGTTCAGTCTGGAGACTGCCATAAAAATAATTCCTACTTTCGAGGGAAAGTATAAGGAATTAGAATCTTTTTTGAAAATAGTAGAATTACTAGATTCAACATTAACCGCTGCAGGAAAAACCCAACTCATAGATTTCGTCACTAAGGTTAAGCTTACCGCGAATGTAAGACTATCTTTGATTAACACCTCAATCACCACTTTTGAATCTTTGAAAAATGAATTGTCTAGCAGGTTCATTCTATGCTCAGTAGCATGTGTCAAAACAGATCATCTGTTACTACATACAAAGATAAAATTTTATCTTTGGTAGATGAGCTTAATCAATTACAGATACAAGGGCTAGGTAATCAGGCTACAGAACCAGAAAAGAAGGTTATAGCGCAAATGAACGATACTTATGCACTCGCGATCTTCAAAAGTGGACTTAATGACCAGCTGAAAGGCACAATAGTTTCAGCTAGGCCCAAAACTTTTGCTGAGGCAGTATTCCTAGCGCAAGAGATTGAGACACTAGAATCGCAAGCCATGAGTAGCGTAATGCATATCGGCAATTTCGCAAATAATAGAAGTAACCGTGGTTGCAGATACAGAAATAATAACAATGATAGGAACAGCAATGGTAATAGAAATAGAGGAATAGAAAATCCTCAAGTCTGGTCGAGTTCGGGTAGGAATGATTAGTGCCCGAGTGCGAAGGTGGGCTGAGGTGACACGCTGCTACCGGTGCCTAGGCTACAACCACACAAGGCGTAGCTGCAAGGGTCCGGACTGGAGCACCAGCTGCTGGAAGTGTGGACAGGTTGGGCACCGGGCAGCAGACTGCTCTGCGCAGGCTCAGTTCATATTATGCACTGAGAAACATGGTGCGAATGACGCCAAGCATCTGATGGGATCGAGTACGTGTCGAGTTTTCAGAGACGCATTCGATGCCAAGAAAAAGCAGGGTAGGACATGAGAGTCCTTCAAGGCAACCTGCAGGGCTGCAGAGCTGCGGACGACCTCCTCACGCAACTAGTCCGCGAACATAAGGCTCAGATCATATTGATCAGCGAGCCTTATAGGAGGAGGAACTCATCCGCTTGGCTAGCAGATGCTATGCCGCGGCATCGCTGGCAATGTCATCGTAGGGGGTGACTTTAATGCAAGGGCATTGGAGTGGGGTATGCCTACCGAAAACACTCGCGAACGGCGCATAGTCGAGATGGCATCGACGTTGGGTTTGTTGGTGTTGAATACGGGATCGACGCCAACATTCCGAAGGCCCGGTTTTGGCGAATCCATTCCCGATGTCACCATGGCATCGGAGAGACTTGCGGCACTCGTCAGCGATTGGATGGTGATGGAAGATTACACTGCAAGTGATCATAACTACATCACCTTCCAAATTGCTGAGAGGAGGCAAAGACGAAAGTGAAGAAAGTGGCTAGGCTGGAATGCCGCTAAACTTAACAGGGACGAGATGGTCGCATCGCTCGTTTCGAGTTTGGGAGGGGAGCCTCTAACATCTGGGTCCCCAGTGACTCGTGCCGCAGCAGAGGCCGCTGCTGACAGAACCATGAGGTGGATTTGCAGGGCGTGTGAGGCTTCAATGCCCAAACGGAAACCCTTTCGTAGGAGGCATCATGCGTACTGGTAGAACGATGAAATCGCCGAACTGCAACGCATTGCTTTGGCGTGCAGGCGCAGGGCACAGCGAGCCAGAAATAGGCCGGGAGTGGCAGCGCTATCTGCTGCTCACATTGCGGCAAAGAGGGAGCTGACCAAGGCCATCACAAGGAGTAAACGTGCCAAATGGCAGGCTCTTTGTGAGGAGGTCAATTCAGACCCGTGAAGAGATGGCTACAAATTGGTCACTCGCAGACTTGGCTGTATGCGATCTAGCACTCTCATGGACGCCATGGAGCATATCGATGGTTCGCTGTTCCCGGTGCATCCGCCAAGGATTGATGGGCCCATATTCGTTAACCAGGCGGATGTTCCTCTTTTTACAGACGAGGAGCTGAACAGCGCGGTGTCCAGGATGAAGAACCGGAAGGCCCCAGGGCCTGACGGAGAGCCGGTCGAGGCACTTAAAGTCATGGCGGAGAGTCAGCCGCGTCTATTATTGGATTTGTATAATTCATGCTTTGTCGCGGGGGTCTTCCCGTCGCGGTGGAAAGTGGCTCGACTAGTACTTGTAGATAAGGGGAAGGGTAACCTGGGCTACCCATCGGCATACCGCCTGCTGTGCATGCTGGACACTGCTGGGAAGCTTCTCGAAGGGTTACTGAAGCCGCGATTGCTGTCAGCTGTGAGATCAGCCGGTGATCTTTCTTGCAGGCAGCACGGCTTCCGGATGGGTCATTCAACAATCGATGCCATCTCAGAGGCTGTTGGGGCTGTAGCAAGAGCGGAAGAGGCATGTCATCAAGCAAGACTGGCTACTTGCTGGCCATGATGCGGGACTACCTCAGGGACCGATGGTTGCTCTATAGCACTGAGGACGGAGTCAGAAGGAGGCCTGTCCGCTCAGGTGCGGCACAGGGGTTAATCTTAGGACCTGACCTCTGGAACATCATGTATGATGATCTGCTGCGCCTGGAAATGCCTGCGGATGTGTTCCTAGTAGGTTACGCTGATGACGTCACAGCAGTAATCACTTCTAAATCTGCCGATTTCGCTCAACTTAGACTTAACCAAGTAATGAGAAGGGTGGATCGGTGGATGACTGAGCACGGCCTCCAGCTGGTAGTCTCAAAGACAGAGATTGTCATGCTGACGAAGCGGAGGATACCAACTGTCATACCCATGACGGTTGGCTCCGTCGGGGTCCAGACCAGCAAGTCGGTCAGGTATCTGGGAGGGACACTGGACACCAAGCTGACGTATTGGGGTCATATTTGCAGGGCATGTGACAGGGCTCTGGTAGTCGTCACTTCGCTGAGTAGGCTAATGGCCAACGTTGGCGGACTCAGTGAGACGAGACGGAGACTGCTGATGGTGACGACCATTTCCATCTTCCTATATGGCGCCGAAATTTGGGGAGATGCGCTTCGAACTAGGAAGTTCCGAAAGCGCATTACCAGTGTCCAGTGCAAGGGTGCCCTGTGAATCGCGTGTAGCTACCGCACGGCCTCAGAAGAGGCTGTGATGGTTGTATCGGGAGTAATCCCGATCGATCTGCCAGCGCGAGAACGCAAGGAAGAGTACCTCTTTCGCTCAGAGCTGGACAGAACTGAGGCTTTAACGCACGCGCGTACACTGACCCTCCAACTTTGGCAACAACGCTGGAGTGAAAGTGATAAAGGACGCTGTACGGCTAAGCTAATTGGTCTTATTGAGCCTTGGCTTAGCCGGAGCCACGGAGAGGTAAACTTTTACCTTTGTCAATTTTTGACAGGGCACGGTTACTTCAGGAAATACCTGAACAGAATAGGTAAGGTGGTCACACCGTACTGCCGGTACTGTGTGACTGAGCTCGATGATGCTCAGCACACATTCTTTATGTGCAGTCGCTTCGTAAGTTTGAGGCGCACCATTGAATCCACGATCGGCCTGGTAGTGCCTGAGACGATCGTGGATGCAATGCTGCGAAACGAGCAGAACTGGCGCGCAGTCTCAACGTACGTTGAGAAAGTAATGCGTATAAAGCGGGAGGAGGGTTGCCTTACCGACCCATAAGCTGTGGTAGTTCTTGAAGTCCGTGGTTACCAATGGGTGAGTCAGCACGACCGGGTCGAAGCAGTGCTTAGGCGGGTCCCGACTCAGAACTTCGTGGGCTTGTAGATGGTCTTTTTTTTTAGTGAGTCAAACCTCACATATCCCGTGGTGATAGGTTACCCGGGGATCTGGTGTGCAGATTTTTTTTTGCCATCTACACTAGGGGGAAAAAGAAATAGAAATAGAGACAGTCAAAGAGATGTTAGGAATAATAGATACGATAACCATAGAAATTTTAATAGAAAGAGAGATAATAGACCAAATCATTATAGAAATAATGATGGTAACAGAGGTAATCACCGTAGGAATAACAGCTATGCCAACAATCATAGTAACAACCATAATAGCAATACTAGAGGCCTACATGTTATCTCGGACCAGAGAAGCGTCCTAGGATCCGGAGAGGAAATGAGGAACCTCCCGGAATAAATAACACGAGTAAAGAATATCAAATTTACAGAATAACAGATGGCTGCACAAATTTTGTAAGAATTTATAATGATGGAGCGAATAGACAACTATCGTTCTTGATAGATAGGAGTGCAGACGTATCAAGTAAAGTAGGTATATTTAAGGCGTTAAAACATATAGTGAATAGCAAGGATAAAATTAAGCTAACTGGAATCACTAAAGAAGTAACTACGTCTTCAGGTACTTCGAAATTAGATTTGTAAATTGGGAATAGAAGCGTAATAGAATTATTCCACATTGTGGACGACAATTTTCCGATCAGTACAGACGGTATTATCGGCAGAGATCTATTGGTTAGTTTCATGAGTAAAATAGATTATGAAACATTCACCATTTCTTTTAGTGTGTCAGATTAAGAAATTGTATTACCCATGGATACAAAACGTCAGAACCATTCGGGAATCAATATATCCGCGAGAACTGAAGCGATAGTTCCGGTAAATGTAAGCATCGATGGAGACAGCATTGTGCTGAACGCAGAGATTGAGAAGGGTGTTTTCATCGGAAACACTATTATACCAGCCAAAGGCGTTCGACACGTGAAGGTTCTGAACAAAACTGATAAAGATGTAGTCATAAACAACTTCAACGTAGAAGTTGACCCACTGAGAAACTACAAGGTATATGCAGGAAAACAACAGAGAAGTGATCAGAAGCGTTTCGAGAAATTACTGGGAGTATTAGATAAAGATAATTTGGACAAAAGATCTATGGACAGCTTGCTTGAGATAATCAGAGTGTATCAAGATGTTTTTCACTTGGAGGAAGAGAAGTTGACAACAAACAATTTCTATAAACAAAAGCTGCAGATGACAGACAATAGTCCAGTCTACATTAAGAATTATAGGCTACCTCAAGCACAAAACGAAGAGATATTACAACAGGTCAGAGACTTAGAACATAATGATATTGTCTAACCGTCAGTGAGCCCATACAATTCACCACTTTTGATGGTAAAGCTAAGTGGAGACTTGTAGTGGATTTTCGCAGATTGAACGACAAAGTCATCAATGATAAGTTTCCTTTGACTAGATTGGAAGACGTTCTAGACAGGCTCGTTAGAGCGACGTATTTCTCAACTTTGGACATGACTAGTTCATTCCACCAAATCGAACTTGAGAAAGAATCTAGACCCGTCACCGTGTTTTCGACCAGTGATGGTCACTAACAATTTAAGAGACTACCATTTGGATAAAAGACTTCGTCCAACAGTTTCCAACGAATGTTGACGATAGCTTTGAGTGGTTTAAGTCATGAGGCATTCCTATACGTAGATGACATCATAGTCTTTGGATGCAGTGTCAAACACCACAATGACAATCTTCGCAAAGTGTTACAGCGAACGCGACAGTACAACTTGAAGTTGAACCCTGGGAAGTGTCACATTTTGAAATCGAAAGTAGTGTATTTAGGGCACTTGATAACCAGTGAGGGTGTTAAAACAGACCCATATAAACTCGAGACGATCAGAAACTACCCGGTTCCGAAGAGTGCAGATGAAGAGTGTTGCGCAGATTTGTTGCGTTCTGCAACTACTACAGGCGTTTTATTCCAAATTTTGCCGGAATTGCCAAAAGTCTGAACTCGCTACTGAAAAAGAACGCTACATTTGAATGGACCAAAGAGTGTCAGAAAGCGTATGAAACACTTAAGAATAAATTAATTGAGCCACCAATTTTACAGTATCCAAATTTCGAAGAACCATTCATTTTAAAAACTGATGCATCTAATTACGCATTAGGCGCTGTATTATCACAAGGTGAAATTGGACAGGATTTACCAATTTCGTATGCAAGCAAGTCACTAGCAAAACACGGTATTAACAAACCAGTCATACAAAAAGAACTTTTAGCCATACATTGGGGCATAAACTTTTTCAGACCTTATCTCTACGGAAGGAAGTTCGTAGTTGTCGCAGACCATAGACCACTAGTATCTTTATTCACCCATGCAAATCCTTCATCGAAACTCACTAGAATTAGAGTTGACTTATCGGATTATGATTTCACGATTGTGTACAAAAAAGGCAGCATGAACACGAATGCTGATGCCTTGTCAAGGATTGAGTTAGATTCTGACTCATTAAAAGCATTGATACCTCCAGTTATAGATGAAACAGCAAAGCGTAAACTATTAGCAATTACAAGGGGCATGGCAAACAAAACAGAGGATAAAAAGCAAGAAACCCGCAGCGAAAGCAACCACGTAAAAGTAGAACCTGATCAATTCGATTGTTGGGATTGCACTAGCTTGTCGGATATCACCGGTGCTATGAAGTTGAAATTTATCCTGCGCAATGATGAAAATAAAGGTATTGATATCGTACGTACGAAAGATATTGTAAAAGTATATTGTAGCGATATATCTAACGTGAAACCAGTTTCCGTTAATGCAAAGCTAACAATAAATAGGGGTACCCACAGAAACAAACGTGATGAGAATAATAGTGATAATCCACATTCAGAACATGTTTTGATTATGGAGAAACTATTCGATTTTGCTAGACGTAACAAAATCCAAGAACTCTCATTATCAAGTGATGATATTATATTGAAGTCTATAGACAAAGAAGAATTTAAGAAAGTATTTAACCTGTTGCAACAAAAAAGTAAAGATAATGCGCACAAGAAGCTACGAATAATGATATACAAGCCACCCGCTAAAATAACGAATAAAGATGAACAGGTGAAATTAATAGAAGAATATCACAATTCACCACACGGAGGACATTTAGGGATTCGCAAAACTTTGTTAAAGCTAAAACAAAGATATTGCTGGAAAAACAGGAACGGTATGGTTAAATCCCACATGAAGAATTGCACACCTTGTCAAATGAACAAACAGGTGAGACACACAAAGGAAGAAATGATGAAAACCGACACACCAACAACGAGTTTTGAAACCATACAAATAGATACCGTAGGTCCACTCAGAATATCTAATAACTATAGATACATATTAACTTTACAATGTGAACTAACTAAATTTGTAGTAGCGTTCCCAATAGAAAATAAAGAAACACAAACCATAGCTGTAGGAATAGTTAAAGAATTTATATTAAAGTATCAACATTTCAAAATACTCAAGTCTGATTTAGGTACTGAGTTTACAAATAATCTTATGAGCAACATCTGTGATTTGTTAAAAATAAAACAAATATTTTCAACACCATATCACCACCAGACTTTAGGAGTAGTGGAAAGGAATCATCGGGTACTAAACGAATATATGTATTCGTTTGCTGATGACCAACAATAGGACAAATGGGTTCCATATTAAACATTTGCGTACAATACAACCCCAAACTGTACTCCATTTGAAATGATTTTCGGTAAACTCCCATACTTACCAAATGACATAGTTGATAATCAAGATGTAATTTACGATTTAGATGATTATGCCAACGAGTTAAAGGCAAGATTGAGGATGTCAATCAATAGAGCACGAAGTTTGATTGAGAAAGTCAAAATCAAAAGAACAATGAACCAAACAAATATACATTCTTTGAATCCTAAAATAGGAGATTTAGTACTTTTGAAAAATGAAAATAGAAAGAAACATCAACCACCGTATAAAGGTCCATATAGAGTATTGGACATGGATCATTGTAATGTCACTTTAGACATAGCAGGAAACCGTAAATTAATACATAAGAACATATTAAAATCTTACCACACATGTAACACAAACGACAATGTAGATAAATAAAAAAAAATACGAACCTACAAATAGAAAAATTTTGTAATAATACGCATTATGTTAAGTTAAGCTAAGTAAGCATTATTGTGAGGACACAAAAAAAAGGAATATGAACCTAGAAATAGAAAAATGTTGTAATGTTTAGATACATTAAGAATGATACACATTGTTGTAAGTAAAGCTAAGAGGATATTATTATGAAAACCCCTTCTGGGACTATTGAACTCAATGTTTGTGATTAGTCTTCATTTCTTTGTTACAAATGAACCCTAATCAAAAAAAGGGTAAAAGTGTAATGATACACCATCATCATGCCTGAAATAAATCAAAACATAAATTATGCGATCCACTAATATGAGCTAATATGAGCTAGCACTAATATGAGCATTAATATGAGCTAATATGAGCTAGCAAGTCATGTACACGACAGCAAAGTCACATGAAAAGATGACACCTGACTCCGCCTGGGAAGATATTCGCATCTTCAATGCGAAATTCCATTCCCATGGAAACCCAGACGCGGAGTCAGCAAAAATAGACCACAAATAGTTGTGGGACACATGACTTCGCCCCCAGTTCCCAGACCGTTGTCGGATTGTTACCACATTGTGTAAAGAGCACAGTTTTCTAAACAGTTACGAATAAAGTGTCAATAAATTGTTCATTGTGAAAAGTGGTGTTTTTGTGTTGTTTCTTAATACAATATATAAACATACAAATCTGGCGCAGTCGACGGTAGGATTGTTTTAAGTTTCGTTGCGAAGACAGACTTAATAACAATAATTTAGGAAATTGCTGTTTCGTCGCGAAGACAAACAAACAAACGCAAAAGTACTAAATAACCTACAGTTTCGTCGCGAAGACAAACTGTAAAATAAAATAAAATAATAAAACAAAATATTAAACTGGTGTTAAAGTCGAGAAGACTGAATCGTTAAGCCCAGTGCTATTTAATATAATTGTGAACATTGTTAAGTAATCGATCCGAACGAATATTATTTGTTTTGGGTGGACTTAAATTTTAATGTCCTTTTAAACACGTCAGCTGAGACTGGTTGGCGGCCCAAAACATAAGAAAGTGGCATCCGGTCAGTTTTAATTTGAACAGACTTTTTTTTCACTGGCATTTCAATGGAGCAGAAGGTGTTAGAACTCGAAAATCAGCTTCGAATGAGGGAGGTTGAAATCGATCGTTTGGCCACAGCGGTACACCAGCTGATGGCTAATCAAGTTCAGAGCGACCAGTTCAGTCAATTAACAACGGCTATCGAACAACTGGCCAACGGACGTCTTGATCCAAAGGAGCGCATATGGAGGGAAGTCCGACAGATGACCAATTTCACAGGATCCGGTGATGTATCTATTAACTCGTTTATCTCCAACGTTGAGTTTTACTTAAATGGACTTACTGAAGAAACATCGAAAAAAATGGCCACCAGAGCCATCTTCTATGAAAAAATTCACGGCGAGGCCAAGGATGCAGTAATTAACGTGGCCGAATGCGATAACTGGAAGCTCATCAAGGAAACGCTGAAACTTCGATTTAGACCAGATACTGAACCAGCCGATATCTACAGGAAAATCAGCAGCATCCGAGTCAGCACAGTAAGTGAATTAGTTTTAGAAATACAGAAAATTAAAATTAAAAGCGATGAACTCATAATGTACTATAGTGATAATTTATTTATAAATTTGAGCAACGTCGATTCACTTTTAACTAATACTGTGAAAGAAATGACGCAAGGCGTCCTTTTAGACAAAATTTATGAGCTCCAAAATATATCCGATGTAATTTATGTTATGCGAAGTAGACGTTTTGAAAACACTTGTATTCGGCCTGAGTTCAGGAAACAAAATTCAGTAAGAAATTTCGGAAGTAATAGATCTAAGAATAATACAAGCCCGGAAAGAAAAAAAAATGACTCGAACAAAACCGAAACACGTCAAAATCGGGATAACAGACATGCCAATTCTGGCGACAAAGACTACTTAAACCAACACAGACGAAACAGCTACAGCAAACCTGGGTATAGCAGACGACCAAATAATAACAATTCAAATCGATATAGGAAAAACCAATTTCATGATAGGAATGGTAACTCTTACAATAACTATAACAACGGACAGGAACGTTACGATAACTTTAGACAGAGCTCCAACACTAGGAGACTGCAACAAGACGGAACCACCCCAATGGAAATAGATAACGTTCAGGCTTATACTAGAAATAGGTTTAGCTCTAAAAACAGTAAAAATCAATGTACAGACACTAGCATACAAAATACCGGGCACTGTGAATCTAATAGTATCAATCATCCGATAGATGAACAAAATTCTTCATTTTTTATCAATTAGCCTCGGATGAACTACCTCTAATAGAATTAACAATAAACCAATCTAAATATATCGCGTTAATCGATACCGGATCATCTTTTAGTATTATCGACGAAAATCTTGAAGATTTTCACAAAATCAATATAAAACCCTTATACTTTAGCACTATAACGGGGCGAGATTACGTATCTTGCGAAGTCCACACACATGCACCGGAAGAGTTTAAAGCACCGCCAGAAGCTAAAATTAAATGGAAGGTTAGAGATTTACAGAGTAGAAAATATGACTTAATAGTGGGAGTAGATTTGTTAGACAAACTGGGGACAGTAATTGATCTCGAGAAGAGGACAGTTACTCTTAATGGCGAAAAAATATCCTTTCTAAACAATCCATATCAAATTCATGAGATTTGTGCATTGGAACAAGTTAATGTTGACTGTTTTAAGAACTTAAAACTGGCGCATTTAAACTCGGAAGAGTATCAATAGATTAAGAAAATAATAAATCGGTTTGAGACTATTTTTTATGAAAATGGGGACATACCTACGAGTACTTCAAGCATCGAACATGAAATCCCAACAACGACGGACCAACAAATCAACTCTAAACTCTACAGGTACCCGCCAAAGTACGAAGAAGAGGTCTGGAAACAAATTTTCGATATGGAAAAACAAGGAATAATTCGGAAAAGCAACTCGAAATATTCAAGCCCATTGATAGTCATACCAAAGAAGCCTGATAACTCGGGCGATAGAAAATTCAGGTTGGTAGTAGACTATAGGAAATTAAATGAGGTCACTATTGATGACAAATTTCCACTTCCCAACATTGATTCAATACTGGATAAACTGGGGCGGGCACAGTATTTCACAACCATTGATCTTGCTAAGGGCTACCACCAAATTTTGGTAAAAGAGGAAGATCGGAAGAAGACCGCATTTGTAACTCCCTACGGGCTTTATGAGTTTATTCGTATGCCATTTGGGCTTAAAAATGCCCCGGCTACGTTTCAACGTTTAATGAATGAAATTTTGCGTGAACTCATTAACAAAACATGCGTCGTATACCTTGACGACATATTAATTTTTAGTACGTCTTTACAAGAACATATCAAGGCTATAAACGATATTTTTCAAACCCTAGAAAAACATAGGCTAAAAATTCAGGTAAATAAATGCAGTTTCATGCAAACAGAAACTTCTTTTCTGGGACATATTGTACCCAAAGATGGCTTAATGCCAAACCCAGATAAAATTAAAGTAATTGAATCACTCAAAATTCCGCAAACCGTGAGACAAATAAGGAGTTTCTTGGGGCTTAGGGATATTACCGTAAGTTCATCAGGGACTACGCGAAAGTGGCGCAGCCTATAACTAAATATCTTAAGAAAGAAGCAAAAATTAACATCAAAGACCCAAATTACGTTGAAGCTGTAGAAAAACTCAAAACTCTTATATGTTCACACCCAATTTTACGTTTTCCCAATTTTAATAAACCATTCCAGTTAACCACGGACGCCTCAAACTATGCGCTAGGCGCCGTCCTATCTCAAAACGGTCATCCGATCTGTTTCGCATCTAGGACACTCAATACACACGAAAGAAACTATTCAGCTATTGATAAGGAGTTCTTAGCTATAATATGGTCGGTCAGTTATTTTCGCCCGTATTTGTACAGAAACAAATTCACAATATTTACAGACCACCAACCCATTAAATACTTAAACGCTAAATATCAAGATAAAGAAATATCACCACGCCACCAGCGTTGGCTCTTAAAATTGGGGGCATATCAATATACAATAGAATACTTAAAAGGGAAAGAAAATCGTGTCGCCGATTTCTTGAGCAGGGTCGAACCACCCAATAATATAGAATCTCAACAAAACATATTCATAAACAACACGCACTCTCATTCGGATTTGGAAGTTTTACTCAATCTTAAGGAGGAAGATGCTACTATGGCCACAATACACTCTGCTGATGAGGATTTATTGGACCACATACCGATCAAAGAAGAGATAGTAAACAAATATAGAACACAACTAATTTTAACCAATAACAAAACTAAAGAATTTGAGAGATGCCATAATAACAGAATCATTTACATTGCCGAACATGATTTCGAAAATTTGCAGGATATTTTGCGGAGATATGTAAAAAGAGGATACATTGGAATCTATACGGAGCTGGACGACCACAAATACAATGTGGTTCAACAAAAAATTAGACAGCTATTTTCAAATGATCACCAATTAAAATTCTTTAGATGTTCTTTACGTGCACGAGATATCAAAACTGAAACCGAGGCCGTCAAACAAATATCTTTGTATCATGTAAAAGAGAGTCTACATTCTGGGATACATGAGACATTCAATTCGCTTCGTACTAAAATATATTACCCGAAACTTTTAGAGATAATACAAATGGTTATTAACCAATGTGAGGTTTGTCAAGCGGTCAAATATGATCGTCATCCAATAAAACCAAAATTCCACCATACAGAAACACCGTCAGATACAAACCAAATAATTCAAATTGATCTATACTTCATTATGAAACTCACATTTTTGACAGTTATCGACAGGTTTTCAAAATTTGCAGCTGTTTATAATTTACCAGACCGCAATCATATTACGATCATTGAAATTTTAGAAGAACATTTCGCCAAAATAGGCAAATCTGAAAAGATAATTGCAGGGCATGAGTTCGATGGCATTCACATTAAGGAATTTCTCAAGTCTGAAAACAAAAACCCCATAGCCATACAGGACTGGCCGATATTGAAAGCTTACATAAAACTATTGCGGAAAAATTCAGGACGATAGCATATAGCACAACAAAATTTTCAGGAAAGCACACAATGCAAAGAGCAATAAGAAATTATAATGAAAGGTTCCATTCGTCTATTAAGGCTACTCCTAGGGATGTTCAAAACCGTTTAGTAGATTTCAATGAAATAAGGAACAATTTGGAAAAATTTAAGGAAAAATTCTTGGAAAAACGCAACCGAGACAGAGAAAGCTACGAAGAGACACGAAGTACTTGCTTTATTAAATACTATAAAGCAACACGATTAAAACAGCTACCAAAATATCGCAAGGCAAAGTTGGAGAATGTACATCCCACAAATATCAAAAGAAAAAAGAAGTTCACGGATTGTAGTGACAACGTACCATTTTTATTAACTGAAGATGAAAAACAACTTATTGATAGAGCTTTAAATGGTGAAGCGGAAAATGAAACCCTAATTTCCAAATTCAACTTAACTATAACACGTCGTGATATAAACTCTCTTGCGAGTACGTCCTGGTTGAATGATAACATAATCAACTTTTACTTTAACCTCATAATGGAACGTAGTGAAAAATCACAGGGAGGATTACTTAAAGTTTTGACTATGAATACTTTCTTTATTCTCAGCCTCTTGCGTATGGGCTACCCCGCCGTACGTAGGTGGACCAAATACACAGACATATTTGCATATGATATAATCATTATACCTGTACATGTAAATAATAATCATTGGTGTGTATCAGTAATTAGTTTTAAAGATAAATCAATAAAGTATTATGACTCCTTAGGTGGTACAAATTTAGAGCTTTTAGATACACTAGAAAACTATTTGAAAGAAGAATATCTTGATAAAAAGAAACAAGCATTTGATTTAGGGGCATTTACTTAAGAAAATGTTGCTAACTGTCCAAAACAAATTAACGGGAATGATTGCGGAGTATTTTGTTGTATGATAGCGGAATACATCGCAAGAAACAAAAGCCCAACATTTACTCAAGAAACTATTCCTTTTTTTAGAAAAAAAATGATTCTCGAAATAGTTCAGGGTAAATTAGGCATACAAGTTTAAGAATTCAAATCATCTCAACTAAACTAACATCCAAAAGGAAATAAATATTACTTTAGTTTTAACTGTATAAAACTAACATTAATATTTACTCTACGAATTCCTAACTTGCAGATCCTCACCGGATTATTAGTTATAGCTTATGTGATTTGGACTCCCGTTCTAGCAACTTTAAATGTCAGTCCAATCAACGAAAAATCAGGGTTCGTTGAAATTCAGTTGGAAAAAGGTGAAATAGTGACAAAATCTAAAATTATAATTCACGTAATAGATACCGAAGAAATGTTAAAACTTATTCAGGATTTTAAAAACGCTTCACTCAATTTTAATGGGGAACGTAAGAACCTATTGCAAACAGAACTTGAACACATGACAAACAAAATTAAAACCTTAACACCGAAAAACCGACAAAAACGTGGGTTGCTTAATATTATAGGCAGCGCAGGAAAATGGCTGTTTGGAACAATGGATGATCAAGACCGAAAGGACATTGACGAACATCTGCGAACTATAGACCTTAACAGCCACAACGCCATTTCGACCATTAACCAACAGGTAGACATAAATCAAAATTTTAGCGACTCCATAAAACAACTGCGTGATATAATTCAGATAGATAGAGAAATCCTACTAAACGGAATTAATCGAATTACAAACAGTACATTTGAAAATGATATCTATTACGACCAACTTTTCAAAATTCAAATTTAGAATTGATCAATTGCAAGATAATGTTGTATCCGCAAAACATGGAATATTGCATCCGAACTTACTTACTGATGAAGAAATTGTAAAATATAATATTGATGTGAAGAAATTACAGTACATTAAAATGGGAGTAACCAAATCAGAAAATAACTTATTGATATTTGCAATAAAAATACCTACCGAATTTGTTAGCGTACAACTCAGGTTAATTATACCGATACCAAACCATGAAAGCAAAGAAATTGATTATGCGAAACAAATTGTATTCACTTATAATAATACAGTATACAAATATGAAGATACCAAAACATTAAATGAAATAACTAAAATTGACCATTGTATTTTTAAAGATAACTGTAAACTTATAAAAAACACAAATTTGGAAATTGTACAACTTGATAGACAAACCATTTGAATTAAAAACGCTAAAAATTTGAGTTTGAATCAAAACTGTGATGCCAGAAATTTTAAATTAACAGGAAATGTATTAATACAGTTTAATAATTGTTCAGTACAAATTTGGGATCATTACTTTTCGAATACCGAAGAAACAATTGAAGATCGTTTTTATTTTCCGACCGATAAGCAAGCTAAAAACTTTTCAGATAAAATTACATTAGATATAATCAACTCAGACAACATAAAGAATATACAAAGGATAAATGAACTTCAAACACATAAAAATTTGTCATATGGGATTAATGTAACCCTAATTTTACTCATTATACTTACCATAGTTGGAATGTGCATTTTCTATAAAAGAAAACAAAATATTCATGTAAATTTAGAAACTAGAATTCAGGAGAATTCTCATGTAAAGGGGGGAGAAGTCATGTACACGACAGCAAAGGCACATGAAAAGATGACACCTGACTCCGCCTGGGAAGATATTCGCATCTTCAATGCGAAATTCCATTCCCATGGAAACCCAGACGCGGAGTCAGCAAAAATAGACCACAAATAGTTGTGGGACACATGACTTCGCCCCCAGTTCCCAGACCGTTGTCGGATTGTTACCACATTGTGTAAAGAGCACAGTTTTCTAAACAGTTACGAATAAAGTGTCAATAAATTGTTCATTGTGAAAAGTGGTGTTTTGGTGTTGTTTCTTAATACAATATATAAACATACAAATCTAGCACTAGTATGAGCTAGCAGACCACACGTATTATAGGTCAAGTACAATGCACTATACTTGCGCTCAACTGACCATATCAAATTTCCGAGAAGTGACTGTGAATATCCACGCCATATGGTATATTCGAATGCGACATAATTTCTTGTTGTTATTGACATAGTTTCTTGTTGTCACCATGGCACGCGACCCAAATACATGATATATGGTTCCAGTATGAATGACCGCACATGACAATAATTCTTGTGCACGTTGATTAAGTGGCGCTAGGAATATCGGTTCAGCGTAGCGTGAGAAAATAGGACACGTGTGAATCATGTAGAATGTCGTGTCAGGACAAAATGTATGTGTTGATGATTTATTTCAGGGCATGCTGAGGTTTAGTAATAAAGTAGGTTAAGTTATGATAGTAAAATCGTATATAAGGAGTTGTAAAATTAATTGAAAATAAATTCGTCTGGGTATGCTCACTGGAAACGGTTGTCTCACAGATTGGACAGGGTCTCACAGATTGGACAGGGTCGAATTAGCACACTCTCTTAATTACAGCAGATTTGTGGCCGTAATGCCTCCTTCAGAGAGGTCGATTCGATTCGATGGCACATCTACCGGTCTCAATTTTACCCGATTCTTGTTCCGAATCGAAATCCTGGCGGTGAGCTATGGAGTTCCATTGGCTGTACTAGCCCACGACTTCCATCTGCTTTTGCAAGGTCCAGCAGAGGAGTGGTACTGGCGATATATAGAGCTCCATCGCTCGGTGACGTGGGCAGATCTGGAGCAAGAGTTATGAGAACGCTTTGAAGATTGGCGTTGCGACGTGGATATCCGACAGGAGATTGACGCACGCGTCCAGAAACAAGGAGAGCCTATCCAAGTGTTCTTCGATGCGATCAAGGTAATGGCTCTGCAGCTCAGCAACCCATTGTCCGATGTTGACCTGCAGTGCATATTGCAACGCAACATGAACCGCCGCCTCCAAGAGCACTTGGCTGGGCTCAAATTGCGAAACGTTCGTGAGTTGCTGCGATGGGGTGTTGTGACTGAAAGTGTGTGGTATCCGTCAGACCAACGAACCGAAGGCACACCAAATCGACGACTGGTTCACGAGCTGCGAGAACCTGATAGCCCCGCTTCAGAGTTTTATGTGGACGCAGTCGCACCACCACCTCGCGCAACTCCAGCCATGCGTCCATTTCGGCAACTGCCTGCGTTGAATTCTCGTCCGGCACAGCCATCCACAGATTTTCGGGTCTGCTGGAATTGCCAAGACCTGGGGCATTCTTATCAAGATTGTCCTGTACCTCCGACCCCGGTATTTCATTATGGCAGTTAGACCCCTGGTATACTCAAGCCTAAATGTGGACGATGTATTAACTCGGGAAACGTCCGACGGATTACAACAAATGCGGGGATTCGAAGCGGTCCATCTGTCATTCGACAACGGCGTCCTGAGAGCATGGATGTGGCCACCAATGTGGACCCAGAGTTGTGGCGTCGTCACTAGGATGCCAAACATCAAATACTGCTGAGACGGTGACCCAAACACCTTGGTCTGCAAATCAGCCTCTGACCGTCCTATAACCCCCTCTAGTTGATCGGCCTCCGGAGATGGCCGAACTTCTCGTCGCACACGCTCCTTTAATTGGTCATCGAATTCTACATTCGGGAGATCATGGAGGTACTTTATCTTGCGAAAACTATTGAAGCAAGTTTGCGCAGATTCAATTCTGACACCGTACGGGGAAAACCAGCCTCTTGCTGAAATCGAAATAAAAGGTCAGAAGCTCATGGGGCTCCTTGACAGTGGAGCTAGCGTGAGTATACTTGGAGCGGGATCTTTAGACCTGATTAAGGATCTTGGGCTGCAGATGTCAATGCTGCAGACTGACATCCTTACTGCATCGGGTCAAAGAGCTTCCGTTCTAGGATACGTACGTTCGCTGGTGCGATTCAACGACCGCTTGAAAATGGTACGATTTTTGATTGTTCCATCTTTGACCGGTCGCGTTTATCTGGGAATTGATTTCTGGAATACGTTTCGGATTGCGCCAGTGCCAGTCTCCGCTGTTGAGGTTTTGCCCGAATAACCCGCTGTTGGTTTTCACCATTTGCTTCGTGAGGACCAGCAACGTTTAGGGCTTGTCAAACAACAGTTTCCATCGTTCAATGTTTTGGGGCTTGGTAAAACTTCTTTGCTAAGTCACCACATTGGTACCGGTTCCACGAAATCTATCCGGCAGAGACATTGTGCTGTCTCGAAAGCGGTCCAGAAGCTGTTGTTTGATGAGCAATACCGTATGATTTCCTTGGGAGTGATTGAGGAGAGTCACAGTGCGTGCAGCTAACCCGTAACGTTAGCACGCAAGCCAGGTGAAGTGCGTCTATGTCTCGATGCCCGAAGGTTGAATGAGGTCACCATAAAGGATGCGTATCCGTTGCCCTTGATTGAGGGGCTGCTTTCGTGACTTCAGTCCATTAAATTCATCACAAGTCTGGACTTAAAGGATGCCTTTTGGCTAATTCCTTTGGACGCGGAAACAAAGGGAGAAGACGGCACTTACTGTGCCTGGCAGGCCCCTGTACCATTTTCATGCCTTTTGGTCTGTGTAACGCAACGCAAACTATGTGCAGACTGATGCATCGGGGTATACCTCATGAGCTGCATGATAAGGTATTTGTCTACCTTAACAACTTACTTATTACAAGTTCGACATTTGATGAGCACTTGGAACTTCTTTCCACAGTTGCACAGCTGTTACATGCAGCTTTAATAACCATCAATGTCGAAAAGAGTAAGTTCGTATAAAGGAAAATCAGATACCTTGGCTTTGTAGTCAGTGACGGTCTCCTGAAGACAGACCCCGAGAAAGTGTCTGGCATCGTCTCTTATCCAGTACCGACAAATGCAAAAGACGTGAGAAGGTTCATGGGAATGGCAGGTTGGTATCGTCGTTATGTTCCTTGTTGCGCTTCCGTGACAACACTACTGACAGACTTGTTGAAACGCAAAAACGCTTTCCAGTGGACTCAAGGAGCAGATGTGGCTTTCGATAGGGTCAAAGAATTGCTAGTTTCTGCTCCAGTGCTGGTGAATCCTGACTTCACCAAACACTATTATATTCAGTGTGACGCTAGCACTACGGGTATCGAGAGCGTCTTGTTTCAGAAGGATGATGATGGTGGAGAGCATCCCATCGCCTATATATCCACGAAACTAAATTTGGCGCAGCGCAACTATAACATCACAGAGCTAGAATGCTTGGCTGCGGTGCAAAGCATCAAGAAATTTCGGGCATATACCGAGGGGCTGCCTTTTACCATAGCATCGCAAAGGGTCACAGAAAATCATACCCGATGCTATGTCAAGGGCACCCGAATGCAGCGAAGACGTGATGGCCATTACTGGATATTTGCCGGGGCACCATCGCGTGGCTGCAATAATTCCCGAATCAGCGTTCCAGGACCCAAAATATGTCGAGTTGGTAAATCAAATCATAATACAGCCTGACCGTTTCATGAACGTTTATGTTCGGGATAGGCGGGTTTACATCACTACCAGGAAGACAGGAGCGCTGACCACTGACATTCCCACAACCAAATTATGGGTACTGGAAAGTCACAAGCAAGAGCTGATTCTCCGTGCGCATGATGATCCATTGGGGTCTCACTTCGGCATTCGGAAATGAGCTTCTGCAACGCTATAATTATTGGCCTCGTTTCAGGCAAGACGTTGCAGAGCATGTCAAAGCTTGTTACACATGCAAACAAACTAAGCCTCCGAATGACGTGATGCGAACACCAATGGGCTCGTCTCGAGACACGGATGGACCGTTACAGCACTTGTTTGTGGATTTCATGGGGCCATACCCACGGCCAAAACATGCGAGTTTGCAGCTGCTCGTAGTGCTCGACCACTACACCAAGTTTGTGTGGCTTAAGGCCTTGCCAAAAGCTACTGCTGAGGCCGTGATCAAGTATCTGAGCGAAATCTTCTTGACCTTTAGAGTGCCTGAATTGTTATGAGACTCTTTACTGCAAAGGCATTGGCTAAGTTCTGAGAGAATATGGGGTCGAGCAGCATATATTCACTCCCTTGTATCCCCCTACAGCCAATGCTTCAGAACAAGCAAACCGAAGCATGCAACGCAATCAGAGCCTACATAAGGGACGAACACTGGAATTGGGATGAGCATTTAGTGGAATCATGTGCAGCCTTTCGAAATTTTGTACATGAGGCCACTGAATGTTCCCCCCATTTCCTGATGTTGGGTTACCACCCTATCCAACATGGCTCTGATAACGCTCTTTTGCGATAGGTGAACGCGTTTGAGAATGGGGAGGTGAAACTGAGCACTCATTGTGATCGACTGCGTCTAATACACAATCGAGTGAAGGAAAAATCAACGCAGGCCTACGCAAAGGGCGCACAAAGGTAAAATTTTCGCAGCAAGTTTAAAACCTTTGTTCCAGGGCAGCAGGTTTTCGTTCGAAATCACGACCTCAGTAGTGCGGCGGACCGTTTCGCGGCCAAGTTTCGTCATTCACGAGGTCTTCTGGCATATGAGTTTGAGGACGAGAAGGGAAACTTGATGGGTGTCTACCACGGCAAGGATATCCGATAGGATTCATGAGGCTTCTGTCTCTCTGCGACTAGTTGTTGCTCGGCATTGAGACTCTTCTCCTGGGTAGAGTCGTCTCCACGCTGTTACGGACAGCTGTTTACCGCCACTCATCGTAATAGGGAAAAAATGCAAAGCCTGTGTGCAGATGTGACGGCCGGTCGTTGCTGTGCGAGCATTGCAAATCATTGGAAAACAACAGCAATAATAATGTAGTGTAGTCCAAATGCAACCGCTTTGATTGTGTATCATCAATACCTGAATGCATTTGAACTGCATTGATCGATGTTCGGGCGATGACTGGTCGTTGCTCGATATAGGTATTGTTACGGGAGATGGTGGCAACGGGATAATATGCGAGAGATAGATCAGCTGGCTGGAAATAGAAAAGAGCAGAAACAGCTGGAAGTGGGGTTTTGGCGCGAGGCGGTGAAGGCTGAGAGAGAAAACATACGTCGTGGCTGGTTGCGAAAAGTTGGAAAGAAACTTTTGAGAGGGTTTCTTTTGGCGGAGTTTGAAAGATTGTACTGCATGATGGCTGTGATCTGAGTTGGACGGCGGTGGAGTTTTATCGGGGAAGTTTTGCTGGAACCTTGGAAATTGGTAGAATTTCGATGGGTGTGTCGTTCGTGAGGATGGATGAATTGAACTATTTTCGGCCCTTGGGATGGCGTTGTGCGCAAGAATTAGTGACAGAAATTTTAGAAGTGAAAGTTTTTAGACTAACGCAATAGAAACAGACATTGCATTTAATTATGGTGTTGTATGAAGAATATCTGACGAAGATTATAGTGTTAGATCAATGAAGTAATAATTGTTGATATTGGATATTAAGTTGATAGGCGTCGATGCTAGTGAGCTGCTTTGGAAATCATAAATGGAACTGTAAGACAATTTTTCCGATACTGTGTATTTGATTGCTGGCGAGTGGTTATTGTGACGAGAATTGTCGTGCCAATATACTTGGCGAAAAGATTTTAGCTTTGGAGGAGTGAAGAAAGCTGTAGGAAGCAAGTGTGTTGCATAGTTTTGTTGGGGGAGGTTCGCCAGCGGCGATTAGAGTGTGTGCTCGGGTTGGATGTCCGGCATTTTCATCATACACGGTTCTGGAAAAACATAGTAAAACTGCCACGACGGATATTTAAAGAAAAAAAAAATAATTTAGCTGATGTCAGCACCCAGATTCTAACTGAATGGACGTGCCGTACGCAATTCTTTATGGTTTAATTGGATTGCTATTTTGAGGGCAATTAGCGGTTTATTTTTGGTTTGGCACAAATACGAAGTTCATATCGTCAACAACTTCGCTCGAGGGAGTAGATCGTGTCGCTGACATTGAAGGATGCGATGGTCGTTGGAAAGCGTGTGCTGTCATGCTCGCACTATTCATAGTCAAAATTGGATCAAATAACGGACTTATGTTAAATAAGTGAAATCAGAATAATTAATGTAAATTTTGGTTTTAATTAATAAGTTTTCAGTGGATCCTTCACCACGGTCAACCGTCGTCCAGGACTCCGGAGAGTTACTTTGTTTATATATTTGTTTTTCTTTACTTCCTTTTTTGCTCGATTTGTTAATTCGGGGTACAGTTATTTTATCAATTGTAATACTTCGTTTAAATTTTTCGTTTGGAATTTATATATGGTATTGAATATTCTTTGAATTTTTTTTCTTGAATATTTTTTGTTTCTTTCTTTTACATTTATTGTATTGAATTCAATACTTCATTTAGATTTTCCTTTGAAATTTATATACTATGTTGAATATTGCTTTAATGTTTTCCTCGTGAATATGTTTTTCTTTATTTTTTGTTTGAATATATATTTATAATGTTTTGAAATTTGTACCTGTTTTCTTTTGATCCATTTTTTTTTACGAAATGGCTAGGTTGATCATGGATTGGTAAATCCATTTCAATAGATTCAGTGAAGCCATGTGTGGTTTCCCCTTATTCCTTTTCCTGTAGGTTTTTCCTTGTACTGTGTTTTTTTTTTATTATTTTATACGCGTGACGCAGCTAGAGCTTGACCTGCCCCTCAACCTACCCACGACACCGGTGTCTAGCTGGCACATAAAGTCACGCGAGGATAGCAGGTCAAGCTACAATTTCTGTTGGCTTTCTGAAGGCTTTTAAGTGTGCCGTACGCAAGGCAAAAAATTGCTCATGGAGATCTTTCTGTGGAAACATAGAGAGTCTCAGCGAAGCAAATCGCCTCCGCAAGGTCTTAAGCACAACACTAAAGGCTATGGGGTGCATCATGAGCCCTCAGGGCCTTTGAACTAGTTCGAGCGCAGATACTCAAAACGTTCTTATGGACGCTCATTTTCTGGGTAGTTATTGCCCTTTAGCGACAATGTTCCAAACGGAACTAGCATAAGGTGTAACGCCACCGTTCAGAATATCAAACTCTGAACTGAGGCTGGCTATTAACTCCTTTGAGCCGTATAAGTTCCCAAGCCCTGATGGCGTACTTGCGGCTAACATTCAGCAGTCCATGAAAGTATCGCTACCATGGCTCAGGGAGATCTATAATACTTGCCTACAATTCTCAAATGTCCCCACCAGCTGGCGGGAACAAGAGTTGTGTTTATTCCGAAAGCGGGAAAATTTTCTCATTTTGAGCCGAAGGACTACCGTTCAATAGGTTTTAGCTCAGTCCTGCTTAAGATTTTGGAAAGGATCATTGATAACCATATAAAAATATCAATCAATCCTATGTTGATCTCGCATTCACAACACGCTTATACCAAAGGTTAGTCTGTTGAGACTGCTCTTCACGTCCGTATTGAGCAAGTTGAGAAATCTCTTGCTCTTAAGAAAGATACGCTTGCCGCCTTCTTGGATATCGAAAGGGCCTTCAATAACGTAAGCTCTAACGCAATTGTTGAGGCTCTCTCGGTGCTGCATGTGGACGAGCGGCTAATTGCTTTGATTGTACAGCTTCTCAAAAGTAGAGTGGTTATCTCTTCCATGGGGAATGCCAGCGTAAGACGAGGAGTCAGTGTGGGCACACCTCACGGTGGAGCTCTCACTCCCCTGATATGGAACATCACGGTAAATACTCTTATCAAGCTGGACCGTGCCGGCTGTAAAGTGAATGCTTAAACAGACGACATTATTGTAGCAGTGTCAAAAAACTATTTATCTACGCAATTGGAGAAGCTAAATCACTATTTTTGACATACTTTCACGTTGAAGTCGTGAGTGCGGCTTGAATGTGAATCTTAATAAAACGGAACAAGTGCTATTTACAAGGAAGTATAAAGTTCCTTCTTTTGAATGGGGTCTCCATTAACTTGAGCTAGAGGGTAAGTTTTTTAAGGCTGATCTTTGACTCAAAATTACTATGGACCTACCATGTAGCAGAAACAGCTCGGAAGGCTTTGAACGCACTTTACTGCTGTAAAAGAGCCATAGGAGCGAATTGAGAATTACAACCTCGTACTGTTGCTTGGTTATGCACTGCAGTGGTTGAGCCAATTCTATGGTTTGAGGTGGCATTCTGCTAGCAGGATTCTCTTAAGTCTACCTGCAAACGGCACCTTGAAAAAGTGCAGAGAATGGCTGCGCTCCGCTCCACCCCTACTAAGGCACTCTCCGCGTTACTTTGTTGGCTGCCAACCAATCTACTTATCTTTTAGTCAAGAGAGTTCCCGCTCCAGTGGGTGTTAACTGAATTGCTCCGCAGTGCTTACTTGATTTGGAGTTAACAGCACGCATTTCTGGTTGGAATGAATGGCGTGAAGGTGTCACCTTTGAAAGTGGGCTTATCCATGTGTTCACTGACGGCTCAAAGCTAAACAATAGAGTCGAAAGTGGAGTATACTCGGATGAGCTGAATTTCAAGCTGTTTTTCCGTCTACTAGACCATTGTTGTGTCTTGCAGGCAGAGGTTGCGGCTTTTTTACAGGTAATCAACTTTTTTCTGGGTAATCAAATATTTGGGGTTAAAATTGGCATTTTCACAGATAACCAAGCAGCTTTTAAATCCCTTGCTGGTCTTTGTACAGTTTCCATGATTGATGTTAAATACCGTGCATCTCTTGGGGAGATGTTGAGACATTGGGTTGTTCAATTGATTTGGGTACCTAGACATAGGGGTTTTCAGGGCAATTGTGAGGCCGATGAGCTAGCAAGAATTGGAATTTTGTTACCGGAGGTCTCCTACTCCCTCTCAATAGGTATACCGATGACATCCGTCAAACTGGCCATCAGGCAATTATATCTCGATGATGCTAGGAGGTCCTGGGCAGCTGAATCATCCTGTGCAAAAGCAAGGCAGTCCTGAGTATCCATGGATGCGCATCGCACCAGGCAGTTTTTCGGCTTAGCTTGAAGCGCTCAACGCTGCACTGTTGGAGCTCTTACGGATCATTGCCTCATAGGACAGCATGCAAAACGGTTTGGAGTGCAGTTTAACGATTTTTGTGGGAGTTGTGGCTTTGAAGATGAGGAAGAGTCCGTCCTTCACATCTTGTGTCAGTGATTGGCGTTGGCAAGGAGAAGGTTGGCGGTCATTGATGCTCCCTTTCTTTTAAACCTGACCAAGCTATCTCTGGCCAATTTAGAGGGATAACGCGACGTTTCAAGGGAAACAGATGGTTTCCCGAGTTCAGTGAGTAGAAGAGAGTCACAAATAATTGTTGCATCACTATGAGCCTCTCTTGTGACCATGTGTGCCGGTCGGCAGGCCTCTGTGGACCAGCAGCCACTTTCACCAAACCTTACTTAACCTAGTTAAGGTATAAAGACTAACTTTATTAATGATTTAGGTGACGGAACAAACCTTTTGACTTGACACGTGAAAAATTGACCCTTAAGTCCGCTTGCAGTTAGGAAAAAAAACCCTTAAGGAAAACCAGATACATGCATCCAAGACCGGTGATTTAAAGTTTTTAACGAATTTGATTGCACCTTTCTTCATTTTCATTGGCGGCCATACATCAAGGTGCTTTCCACATCCACCAGTTTAAATTTCTTCGAAAAGCAGACTTTTGGTCAGAAAAACAAATACTTTCTCCGTTTCAATCAATCTGCATTTCAAGTCTACAGAGAATTATTTTTGAACTTGGTATAGTCACCATTTGTAGTGTTTTAGAGAATCCAATTTCGCTGTTTAATCCTTCTCTAGGTCCTTGCAAAGTTTCAAAGTCTCTCGTGAATGGATCCCTTCTGGAAGTAAAGGCCTCAATACAACGAATTTCTAAACAAAAATTGTATTGTGTAAATAATTGTAACTTTATTGGCTCTACAAATAATCTACCAATTGCCAGGTTTATGAAAGAATCTGTGTCCACGATGAAATGAAACTGAATTGGTCATTGGACTATTCATATCACACTGTGAATTTTTATTCTTTTAGCTAGCGTATATTTTCCGGGTTCATTGGACTGGGTTTTCATGTTACAAATATGGTTTCCCATTTAAATAATAATTTATTAATCTAAATAGAAAAGTCAGATATTAACAAAGAACATAATATAAATGTTTAAACTGAATTCAATTGTTCCAGATATATTTCTATGTAATTTAAATACAACTACATGATTCAATGAGAACATGGTAATCCATTGCGCATGTCTATCACTATCCCATTCTCGCGCTGGTGACAACTAAGAATGATTTGCCTTGAAGCCAATGTCAAATTGGGAAACTTCAAGGAGGGTGTTTGGGGTTTTAATGGAGTGATATTTCGATTTTGATGATGAGGTTTGAATGGTAAGTATGTGCTTTTAACTGCACTAGAAAATCTCAAGGGAAAAGCTATTGTACAAAACACAATGGTGAAAAGCTCAATAGCTTATTATTCCCAAGAAGATATTAAATGCACTCACTTCAACGAATCATTTGGAGTTTTTTTATGGATGCGATGCTAGTTGTATGTACGCACCTGAGAGCATAAAGACATTCGGAGGGGCCGAAGGCATGGCCACTTTTCCTCATCACCTGCGACCCCGATGATAGATTGAAACTTTCGGGGCGTAGGTAGTTTCCGATTTATCAAATTGATGGGGACATATTATGTGTGAATAGTTTCAAATATTAAAATTTCGAATATTGTAAGTGAATTATTAATATTTATTTACTTATTTGATATTTTTTAGCTTTCTTATTATCACCGCACGAATTCTCGAAACAGGGAGTAGAAATAAGCTACAGTAGACTGGATTATTCGTTGCTTTGCTGTAGATTAACTGTTTTCCCATGATAGAAATGGAAACAGAACACAAATACATGTAATGCATAAAAATTGTAGAATATCTTAATTAAATATTTGTTCAAACTTATAACAAGAACTATTTAACACGAAAGTGGTTTAAAAAATTAGATCCGTTTATACTGGCTTACCTCTTGGCAATGCTTGGTACTGATGTAAGTGATGGGAAAACATTGAATAATACAAAATATCAATTTCGTTATTATAAAATCTAGGAAGTTTTTACTGAATACTGTCTGTAAAGCAACTACAATGAACACAATGAAACAATTTGTTATTCCGAAAAAGGCATATTTTATTTCAGATTTATAAATATAATTTATAATTTTTTGTAATTTATATTTTTATTTATACTCTTTTCAACTTGCTGTGTACATTAATTTTTAACTTCAAGGCTGAAAAGGCACAGAATATGTTTTTTTCCTTTCAGCATACTTGTTTTATACCATTTTTGAGTCAAATACAAAGATTTATGGCACAAATTTATAATAGTTTTGAGTCTAATTAATATTTTTTCAAATCAAATTCATAAATTTTCAACACTATAAAATTATGAATTTGATTTAAAAAAATTATGAATTTGACTAAAAAAAATTATGAATTTCACTCGAAAAATTATGAATAGGTATCAAAAATTTAGGAATTAATATTAGTTAGACTCAAATGTATTATGAATTTGTGCCATATATCTATAAATTTGACTCAAAAATAGTATAAATGCCTTATGGCATATTTAAATTTAGCAAACATAAGGTTTTACTATACGAGAAAAATTAACTTTTGTTGTATTTGAATATAATAAACAAAGTCAAAATTTCATACCAACGGCATTAATTCATTTGCAATCATATCTGATGAACTTATAGGCGTTCCAGTAAAAAGCTAGCCAAGGTGATTACTTTCATTGCTCTGCAAATAAAAAATAAACATTGTTATTCAAATTTAATACATATGATGCATTTACTTACAATTTTGGAATTTTCTTTTGGAATTGCTTCAGCATTCAGCAGCCTTCTTCCCTGAATTTGTATAAAATCATCTTGATGGAAATGATTTAAACAAACTCGGGAAGTTTTTTTTGATGATTATGTCAGGAAATCCAAGAGAAATAGTCCGAATTAATCTGACTTGTTCATTTTCTGGAAATGTGGAGAAAACTATATTTCACAAAGCGTGCAATAAAAATAAATTTTTATATCATTTTGTTTCCACTCGGAGTCTGCCCCGAAACTATTAATGCACTCTACTGCTTTGTGTTTTTTTGACAGCAATCAAAATGGCTATCGGAAAATTCGCGTGAACATGTAAACAATATTTGAAAAGGTTCAAATAGACACATTCGTTTGTAAAAAGTTTCCGAAATACACAAAATTTTGCAAAACACATCGTTTGTTTGTTACTTACTTGTGAAAAGAAATTCCAAATGGCCGGCATTGCGAACGATTGCCACAATTCGGGACAACAAACTTTATTCCAAACTTAAATGCAATTTCTCACTTTTCGAACACTTTCACCTAGTAAAACTCACGATTTCCACTTCTACACTAACGTTTTTGTGAACCGCACTAGTCGACTCGACACAAAATTCATCTGAATTTAATAAAAAGAAGATTTTATTTGCGTACCGACTCAAATTGTTTATATTGGTTTAATTGTCACTTTGACAATAAGGATATAAAGAGGGGAATTGACATTGAAGATACATGAAAAGTGGTCGGATTCTCTTCAATGCATTTTAAATGGACATCGCCTCTCCGAATGTCTTTATGCTCTTAGGTACGCACGATGTTGGGTTGCTGATTCATGCAGCTCAATAGGGTAAAAGATGCAAATGTGCATTGAAAAATTATAATGTGATTGACAAATAATAATTCTGTTAATTGCGGTTCTTTGTGAACGGAACAGTTTGAAACAATATTGGTATTTTGTTATTAGCATCGCACATTCTGGAAATGCTTTATTGACACTGGAATAAGCATTTAAATGGCCACCGAAAGGAAATTGATCGTGAGATAAAAAACTAATAAAGTTGATGCTAAAATGGGGGTAAGAGCTCGATAGGGTAATAGATGCAAAAATGGATTGAGAAATTATGCTTCAGTGAGATATATATGTATATATATATATATATATATATATATATATATATATATATATATATATATATATATATATATATATATATATATATGTATATATATATATATATATATATATATATATATATATATATATATATATGTGTATATATATATGTGTATATATATATATATATATATATATATATATATATATATATATATATATATATATATATATATATATATATATATATAAATATATATATATATATATTCGAAAAAAACAACAATAATAATGTAGTGTAGTTCAAATGCAACCGCTTTGATTGTGTATCATCAATACCTGAATGCATTTGAACTGCATTGATCGATGTTCGGGCGATGACTGGTCGTTGCTCGATATAGGTATTGTTACGGGAGATGGTGGCAACGGGATAATATGCGAGAGATAGATCAGCTGGCTGGAAATAGAAAAGAGCAGAAACAGCTGGAAGTGGGGTTTTGGCGCGAGGCGGTGAAGGCTGAGAGAGAAAACATACGTCGTGGCTGGTTGCGAAAAGTTTGAAAGAAACTTATGAGAGGGTTTCTTTTGGCGGAGTTTGAAAGATTGTACTGCATGATGGCTGTGATCTGAGTTGGACGGCGGTGGAGTTTTATCGGGGAAGTTTTGCTGGAACCTTGGAAATTGGTAGAATTTCGATGGGTGTGTCGTTCGTGAGGATGGATGAATTGAACTATTTTCGGCCCTTGGGATGGCGTTGTGCGCAAGAATTAGTGACAGAAATTTTAGAAGTGAAAGTTTTTAGACTAACGCAATAGAAACAGACATTGCATTTAATTATGGTGTTGTATGAAGAATATCTGACGAAGATTATAGTGTTAGATCAATGAAGTAATAATTGTTGATATTGGATATTAAGTTGATAGGCGTCGATGCTAGTGAGCTGCTTTGGAAATCATAAATGGAACTGTAAGACAATTTTTCCGATACTGTGTATTTGATTGCTGGCGAGTGGTTATTGTGACGAGAATTGTCGTGCCAATATACTTGGCGAAAAGATTTTAGCTTTGGGGGAGTGAAGAAAGTTGTAGGAAGCAAGTGTGTTGCATAGTTTTGTTGGGGGAGGTTCGCCAGCGGCGATTAGAGTGTGTGCTCGGGTTGGATGTCCGGCATTTTCATCATACACGGTTCTGGAAAAACATAGTAAAACTGCCACGACGGATATTTAAAAAAAAAAAAAAAAAAATTAAGCTGATGTCAGCGCCCAGATTCTAACTGAATGGACGTGCCGTACGCAATTCTTTATGGTTTAATTGGATTGCTATTTTGAGGGCAATTAGCGGTTTATTTTTGGTTTGGCACAAATACGAAGTTCATATCGTCAACAACTTCGCTCGAGGGAGTAGATCGTGTCGCTGACATTGAAGGATGCGATGGTCGTTGGAAAGCGTGTGCTGTCATGCTCGCACTATTCATAGTCAAAATTGGATCAAATAACGGACTTATGTTAAATAAGTGAAATCAGAATAATTAATGTAAATTTTGGTTTTAATTAATAAGTTTTCAGTGGATCCTTCACCACGGTCAACCGTCGTCCAGGACTCCGGAGAGTTACTTTGTTTATATATTTGTTTTTCTTTACTTCCTTTTTTGCTCGATTTGTTAATTCGGGGTACAGTTATTTTATCAATTGAAATACTTCGTTTAGATTTTTCGTTTGGAATTTATATATGGTATTGAATATTCTTTGAATTTTTTTTCTTGAATATTTTTTGTTTCTTTCTTTTACATTTATTGTATTGAATTCAATACTTCATTTAGATTTTCCTTTGAAATTTATATACTATGTTGAATATTGCTTTAATGTTTTCCTCGTGAATATGTTTTTCTTTATTTTTTGTTTGAATATATATTTATAATGTTTTGAAATTTGTACCTGTTTTCTTTTGATCCATTTTTTTTTACGAAATGGCTAGGTTGATCATGGATTGGTAAATCCATTTCAATAGATTCAGTGAAGCCATGTGTGGTTTCCCCTTATTCCTTTTCCTGTAGGTTTTTCCTTGTACTGTGTTTTTTTTTATTATTTTATACGCGTGACGCAGCTAGAGCTTGACCTGCCCCTCAACCTACCCACGACACCGGTGTCTAGCTGGCACATAAAGTCACGCGAGGATAGCAGGTCAAGCTACAATTTCTGTTGGCTTTCTGAAGGCTTTTAAGTGTGCCGTACGCAAGGCAAAAAATTGCTCATGGAGATCTTTCTGTGGAAACATAGAGAGTCTCAGCGAAGCAAATCGCCTCCGCAAGGTCTTAAGCACAACACTAAAGGCTATGGGGTGCATCATGAGCTCTCAGGGCCTTTGAACTAGTTCGAGCGCAGATACCCAAAACGTTCTTATGGACGCTCATTTTCTGGGTAGTTATTGCCCTTTAGCGACAATGTTCCAAACGGAACTAGCATAAGGTGTAACGCCACCGTTCAGAATATCAAACTCTGAACTGAGGCTGGCTATTAACTCCTTTGAGCCGTATAAGTTCCCAAGCCCTGATGGCGTACTTGCGGCTAACATTCAGCAGTCCATGAAAGTATCGCTACCATGGCTCAGGGAGATCTATAATACTTGCCTACAATTCTCAAATGTCCCCACCAGCTGGCGGGAACAAGAGTTGTGTTTATTTCGAAAGCGGGAAAATTTTCTCATTTTGAGCCGAAGGACTACCGTTCAATAGGTTTTAGCTCAGTCCTGCTTAAGATTTTGGAAAGGATCATTGATAACCATATAAAAATATCAATCAATCCTATGTTGATCTCGCATTCACAACACGCTTATACCAAAGGTTAGTCTGTTGAGACTGCTCTTCACGTCCGTATTGAGCAAGTTGAGAAATCTCTTGCTCTTAAGAAAGATACGCTTGCCGCCTTCTTGGATATCGAAAGGGCCTTCAATAACGTAAGCTCTAACGCAATTGTTGAGGCTCTCTCGGTGCTGCATGTGGACGAGCGGCTAATTGCTTTGATTGTACAGCTTCTCAAAAGTAGAGTGGTTATCTCTTCCATGGGGAATGCCAGCGTAAGACGAGGAGTCAGTGTGGGCACACCTCACGGTGGAGCTCTCACTCCCCTGATATGGAACATCACGGTAAATACTCTTATCAGGCTGGACCGTGCCGGCTGTAAAGTGAATGCTTAAACAGACGACATTATTGTAGCAGTGTCAAAAAACTATTTATCTACGCAATTGGAGAAGCTAAATCACTATTTTTGACATACTTTCACGTTGGAGTCGTGAGTGCGGCTTGAATGTGAATCTTAATAAAACGGAACAAGTGCTATTTACAAGGAAGTATAAAGTTCCTTCTTTTGAATGGGGTCTCCATTAACTTGAGCTAGAGGGTAAGTTTTTTAAGGCTGATCTTTGACTCAAAATTACTATGGACCTACCATGTAGCAGAAACAGCTCGGAAGGCTTTGAACGCACTTTACTGCTGTAAAAGAGCCATAGGAGCGAATTGAGAATTACAACCTCGTACTGTTGCTTGGTTATGCACTGCAGTGGTTGAGCCAATTCTATGGTTTGAGGTGGCATTCTGCTAGCAGGATTCTCTTAAGTCTACCTGCAAACGGCACCTTGAAAAAGTGCAGAGAATGGCTGCGCTCCGCTCCACCCCTACTAAGGCACTCTCCGCGTTACTTTGTTGGCTGCCAACCAATCTACTTATCTTTTAGTCAAGAGAGTTCCCGCTCCAGTGGGTGTTAACTGAATTGCTCCGCAGTGCTTACTTGATTTGGAGTTAACAGCACGCATTTCTGGTTGGAATGAATGGCGTGAAGGTGTCACCTTTGAAAGTGGGCTTATCCATGTGTTCACTGACGGCTCAAAGCTAAACAATAGAGTCGAAAGTGGAGTATACTCGGATGAGCTGAATTTCAAGCTGTTTTTCCGTCTACTAGACCATTGTTGTGTCTTGCAGGCAGAGGTTGCGGCTTTTTTACAGGTAATCAACTTTTTTCTGGGTAATCAAATATTTGGGGTTAAAATTGGCATTTTCACAGATAACCAAGCAGCTTTTAAATCCCTTGCTGGTCTTTGTACAGTTTCCATGATTGATGTTAAATACCGTGCATCTCTTGGGGAGATGTTGAGACATTGGGTTGTTCAATTGATTTGGGTACCTAGACATAGGGGTTTTCAGGGCAATTGTGAGGCCGATGAGCTAGCAAGAATTGGAATTTTGTTACCGGAGGTCTCCTACTCCCTCTCAATAGGTATACCGATGACATCCGTCAAACTGGCCATCAGGCAATTATATCTCGATGATGCTAGGAGGTCCTGGGCAGCTGAATCGTCCTGTGCAATAGCAAGGCAGTCCTGAGTATCCATGGATGCGCATCGCACCAGGCAGTTTTTCGGCTTAGCTTGAAGCGCTCAACGCTGCACTGTTGGAGCTCTTACGGATCATTGCCTCATAGGACAGCATGCAAAACGGTTTGGAGTGCAGTTTAACGATTTTTGTGGGAGTTGTGGCTTTGAAGATGAGGAAGAGTCCGTCCTTCACATCTTGTGTCAGTGATTGGCGTTGGCAAGGAGAAGGTTGGCGGTCATTGATGCTCCCTTTCTTTTAAACCTGACCAAGCTATCTCTGGCCAATTTAGAGGGATAACGCGACGTTTCAAGGGAAACAGATGGTTTCCCGAGTTCAGTGAGTAGAAGAGAGTCACAAATAATTGTTGTATCACTATGAGCCTCTCTTGTGACCATGTGTGCCGGTCGGCAGGCCTCTGTGGACCAGCAGCCACTTTCACCAAACCTTACTTAACCTAGTTAAGGTATAAAGACTAACTTTATTAATGATTTAGGTGACGGAACAAACCTTTTGACTTGACACGTGAAAAATTGACCCTTAAGTCCGCTTGCAGTTAGGAAAAAAAAACCCTTAAGGAAAACCAGATACATGCATCCAAGACCGGTGATTTAAAGTTTTTAACGAATTTGATTGCACCTTTCTTCATTTTCATTGGCGGCCATACATCAAGGTGCTTTCCACATCCACCAGTTTAAATTTCTTCGAAAAGCAGACTTTTGGTCAGAAAAACAAATACTTTCTCCGTTTCAATCAATCTGCATTTCAAGTCTACAGAGAATTATTTTTGAACTTGGTATAGTCACCATTTGTAGTGTTTTAGAGAATCCAACTTCGCTGTTTAATCCTTCTCTAGGTCCTTGCAAAGTTTCAAAGTCTCTCGTGAATGGATCCCTTCTGGAAGTAAAGGCCTCAATACAACGAATTTCTAAACAAAAATTGTATTGTGTAAATAATTGTAACTTTATTGGCTCTACAAATAATCTACCAATTGCCAGGTTTATGAAAGAATCTGTGTCCACGATGAAATGAAACTGAATTGGTCATTGGACTATTCATATCACACTGTGAATTTTTATTCTTTTAGCTAGCGTATATTTTCCGGGTTCATTGGACTGGGTTTTCATGTTACAAATATGGTTTCCCATTTAAATAATAATTTATTAATCTAAATAGAAAAGTCAGATATTAACAAAGAACATAATATAAATGTTTAAACTGAATTCAATTGTTCCAGATATATTTCTGTGTAATTTAAATACAACTACATGATTCAATGAGAACATGGTAATCCATTGCGCATGTCTATCACTATCCCATTCTCGCGCTGGTGACAACTAAGAATGATTTGCCTTGAAGCCAATGTCAAATTGGGAAACTTCAAGGAGGGTGTTTGGGGTTTTAATGGAGTGATATTTCGATTTTGATGATGAGGTTTGAATGGTAAGTATGTGCTTTTAACTGCACTAGAAAATCTCAAGGGAAAAGCTATTGTACAAAACACAATGGTGAAAAGCTCAATAGCTTATTATTCCCAAGAAGATATTAAATGCACTCACTTCAACGAATCATTTGGAGTTTTTTTATGGATGCGATGCTAGTTGTATGTACGCACCTGAGAGCATAAAGACATTCGGAGGGGCCGAAGGCATGGCCACTTTTCCTCATCACCTGCGACCCCGATGATAGATTGAAACTTTCGGGGCGTAGGTAGTTTCCGATTTATCAAATTGATGGGGACATATTATGTGTGAATAGTTTCAAATATTAAAATTTCGAATATTGTAAGTGAATTATTAATATTTATTTACTTATTTGATATTTTTTAGCTTTCTTATTATTACCGCACGAATTCTCGAAACAGGGAGTAGAAATAAGCTACAGTAGACTGGATTATTCGTTGCTTTGCTGTAGATTAACTGTTTTCCCATGATAGAAATGGAAACAGAACACAAATACATGTAATGCATAAAAATTGTAGAATATCTTAATTAAATATTTGTTCAAACTTATAACAAGAACTATTTAACACGAAAGTGGTTTAAAAAATTAGATCCGTTTATACTGGCTTACCTCTTGGCAATGCTTGGTACTGATGTAAGTGATGGGAAAACATTGAATAATACAAAATATCAATTTCGTTATTATAAAATCTAGGAAGTTTTTACTGAATACTGTCTGTAAAGCAACTACAATGAACACATTGAAACAATTTGTTATTCCGAAAAAGGCATATTTTATTTCAGATTTATAAATATAATTTATAATTTTTTGTAATTTATATTTTTATTATACTCTTTTCAACTTGCTGTGTACATTGATTTTTAACTTCAAGGCTGAAAAGGCACAGAATATGTTTTTTTCCTTTCAGCATACTTGTTTTATACCATTTTTGAGTCAAATACATAGATTTATGGCACAAATTTATAATAGCTTTGAGTCTAATTAATATTTTTTCAAATCAAATTCATAAATTTTCAACACTATAAAATTATGAATTTGATTTAAAAAAATTATGAATTTGACTAAAAAAAACTCTAGCGCACCTGAACCGCTAGAAACACTAATGTTCGAAGAACAGTAGAAGAATTGTGCAGGTTATGAGTGCATATTCCACCACATGCGCTGCTTATTACGGCCAAATTGTTTCAAATGCCATGTTTTACTTTTGTCTCAAGAATGCATTATAACTCATATGGTAGAAGGTTTCAGATATTACCACTGGCATGAATTTCAACGTTTATGAGAGCAAAACACGGGTTAATTATATTCGTTATCAGTTGCTTATTTCACAAAATTTTGAAAGCAGCATCTCATATAATATCAATGAAGAAAATGCTAACTGAAGTTGGAGTTTGGGGCTGCGATCCGAAAAATTTGCAGAACTTTGGGAATTGAAACATCGGTTATTTATTTTCATTGTAAATGTTTCCGGTATGAATACTAACTGTAAGCATTTATTGATACAAAAGTAGCACAACCGACTCGTGCTGGCAACCTTTCGCCCGTATGAAAGCCAAGAATATATCACATCTGCTTCACGTTGTTATATTACATTTGAAGTTATAGGAGTATAAAGAAATTTAGGGTTACCTGCAGCGAGTTTTTTCAAATAATCGAAAGAATCATATTTGCTGTTTATTGTCACTACAATATCATTACCAATTGAAAATTCTACGATAAAACCGCTTAATAAAGATATTGCAAGCAAACACAAAACCAACAATAGCTGGCAACCCTATCGTGGCTTTTCAACCAAATTTGGCTTGAATAATGTTTATAATAGGTTCCAGTAATTGTATGAAATTCGTATTGATTTCATGACTGCACTGGAAGTTATAGTGCAAAAAGTTTTATTTTCCTGAGCGAATTTTCACAAAAAGACACAAAAATTACCATAGCTGGCAGCACCAATCGAATTTTTCAACCAAATTTCTATCAAACAAAGTTAAAAGTAAGGTTCAGCTACTGTGTCAATTTCATGAAAATCTGGTAACTTATTCACATTTCATAGGGCAAAAAGCAGTTTTTTTTCTTTGTAATTTTTCAAGATGGCACCACTGGAAGAGAGTTGCCTACAATTCAAAATCGCTTCTATCAGACCTGGCCCTACTTAAGTCCAATGCATTCTGTAAATTTCAATTCTATCTGATTATTGATTCGTTAGTCACCGTGAACAGAAGTTTTTGAAGCTAAAAATATAGGTTTACTGAGAAAGGGTTACCGTTCTTGTCCGACATGAAATTTCCAAAGTTTTACTTTGACTGTGTAGATTAAGCATAAGATTTGTATACAGATTGGTTTTATTGTAGAAACGGACATTTTTTAGGATATTCGATGGTTTGAATGTTTTCACTTCTCAATTCAATTTTCAATTTTAATGTTTTCAATTTTAATTTTTTCAAATTTAAGACACCAAAATTATCATAGCTTGCAGCTCCAACCGAATTTTTCAACCAAATTTCTACTACACGTAGTTTGAAGTAAGGTGCAGCTACTGTGTAAATTTCGTCAAAATCGAACGATTTAATCAGAATTTATAGGGCTAAAAGCAGTTACCTTTTTTAATGATTTTTCAAGATGGCACCACTGGCACAGAATCGCCAGGATTTCAAAATCACTTCTATCAGACCTGGTCTTATTTAAGACCAATACATTCTGAAAATTTCAATAAATTCTGCTCATTGGATCGTGAGTTTCCGTGAACAGAAGTTTTTGATGCTAAAAACATAGGTAACTTGGGCAAGGGTTACCAGGCGTGCCCGTTATACCATATCAAATTTTATTTTTTGTCTATGTAAACAAAGCACAAAATTTACATATGAGTGGCTTTTTTTTTAAGAAACGACATTTTTTCAAGAGAAACGATGATTTGGAGGTTTTCACTTTCAGTGCCTGCCCTAGCTACAGAGTTGCCAGCACAATCATTAAAACGTACATTAATCTACAGCTAAATAAAACAAACATGTCCTGAAAATTTCATAGTCATGGAATATTTCTGTCAAAAGTTATCGCAATTTAAAATTTTTCAAATTTTCCCGTTCTCTTTTTAGGCACCCAGCGCACACATAGGGTTAAAAAATTCCAAAACATTATCCGATTCACATGTAAAATTTGTTCGAAATTTATGTCGTCAACTTTATTTTTGCAAAAATTATTTGTGTACGGAATAATAGGTATATTGAAAAAATCACTAAAATGGCCGCCGGCGCCAAAGGGTTAAAGATTATTAACTTTTTGTGAGACCTGGCACTATTCTGCATTAACATCAATGTGTCCTGAAAATTTCAGCTCAATCGGATGGCGCGTTCCTGAGATTTTTTCACTGAAATTTTTTGATGATATATATATATATATATAGAAATATGAATTTTTGGCCAAAGTGATTTTAATACTAATGTTCTTCTTCGAACATTAGTAAAAATTATGAATTTCACTCGAAAAATTATGAATAGGTATCAAAAATTTAGGAATTAATATTAGTTAGACTCAAATGTATTATGAATTTGTGCCATATATCTATAAATTTGACTCAAAAATAGTATAAATGCCTTATGGCATATTTAAATTTAGCAAACATAAGGTTTTACTATACGAGAAAAATTAACTTTTGTTGTATTTGAATATAATAAACAAAGTCAAAATTTCATACCAACGGCATTAATTCATTTGCAATCATATCTGATGAACTTATAGGCGTTCCAGTAAAAAGCTAGCCAAGGTGATTACTTTCATTGCTCTGCAAATAAAAAATAAACATTGTTATTCAAATTTAATACATATGATGCATTTACTTACAATTTTGGAATTTTCTTTTGGAATTGCTTCAGCATTCAGCAGCCTTCTTCCCTGAATTTGTATAAAATCATCTTGATGGAAATGATTTAAACAAACTCGGGAAGTTTTTTTTGATGATTATGTCAGGAAATCCAAGAGAAATAGTCCGAATTAATCTGACTTGTTCATTTTCTGGAAATGTGGAGAAAACTATATTTCACAAAGCGTGCAATAAAAATAAATTTTTATATCATTTTGTTTCCACTCGGAGTCTGCCCCGAAACTATTAATGCACTCTACTGCTTTGTGTTTTTTTGACAGCAATCAAAATGGCTATCGGAAAATTCGCGTGAACATGTAAACAATATTTGAAAAGGTTCAAATAGACACATTCGTTTGTAAAAAGTTTCCGAAATACACAAAATTTTGCAAAACACATCGTTTGTTTGTTACTTACTTGTGAAAAGAAATTCCAAATGGCCGGCATTGCGAACGATTGCCACAATTCGGGACAACAAACTTTATTTCAAACTTAAATGCAATTTCTCACTTTTCGAACACTTTCACCTAGTAAAACTCACGATTTCCACTTCTACACTAACGTTTTTGTGAACCGCACTAGTCGACTCGACACGAAATTCATCTGAATTTAATATAAAGAAGATTTTATTTGCGTACCGACTCAAATTGTTTATATTGGTTTAATTGTCACTTTGACAATAAGGATATAAAGAGGGGAATTGACATTGAAGATACATGAAAAGTGGTCGGATTCTCTTCAATGCATTTTAAATGGACATCGCCTCTCCGAATGTCTTTATGCTCTTAGGTACGCACGATGTTGGGTTGCTGATTCATGCAGCTCAATAGGGTAAAAGATGCAAATGTGCATTGAAAAATTATAATGTGATTGACAAATAATAATTCTGTTAATTGCGGTTCTTTGTGAACGGAACAGTTTGAAACAATATTGGTATTTTGTTATTAGCATCGCACATTCTGGGAATGCTTTATTGACACTGGAATAAGCATTTAAATGGCCACCGAAAGGAAATTAATCGTGAGCTAAAAAACTAATAAAGTTGATGCTAAAATGGGGGTAAGAGCTCGATAGGGTAATAGATGCAAAAATGGATTGAGAAATTATGCTTCAGTGAGATATATATGTATATATATATATATATATATATATATATATATATATATATATATATATATATATATATATATATATATATGTATATATATATATATATATATATATATATATATATATATATATATATATATATATATATGTGTATATATATGTGTATATATATATATATATATATATATATATATATATATATATATATATATATATATATATATATATATATATATATATATATATATATATATATATATATATATATATATATATATAATATATATATATATATATATATATTCGAAAAAAACAACAATAATAATGTAGTGTAGTTCAAATGCAACCGCTTTGATTGTGTATCATCAATACCTGAATGCATTTGAACTGCATTGATCGATGTTCGGGCGATGACTGGTCGTTGCTCGATATAGGTATTGTTACGGGAGATGGTGGCAACGGGATAATATGCGAGAGATAGATCAGCTGGCTGGAAATAGAAAAGAGCAGAAACAGCTGGAAGTGGGGTTTTGGCGCGAGGCGGTGAAGGCTGAGAGAGAAAACATACGTCGTGGCTGGTTGCGAAAAGTTTGAAAGAAACTTTTGAGAGGGTTTCTTTTGGCGGAGTTTGAAAGATTGTACTGCATGATGGCTGTGATCTGAGTTGGACGGCGGTGGAGTTTTATCGGGGAAGTTTTGCTGGAACCTTGGAAATTGGTAGAATTTCGATGGGTGTGTCGTTCGTGAGGATGGATGAATTGAACTATTTTCGGCCCTTGGGATGGCGTTGTGCGCAAGAATTAGTGACAGAAATTTTAGAAGTGAAAGTTTTTAGACTAACGCAATAGAAACAGACATTGCATTTAATTATGGTGTTGTATGAAGAATATCTGACGAAGATTATAGTGTTAGATCAATGAAGTAATAATTGTTGATATTGGATATTAAGTTGATAGGCGTCGATGCTAGTGAGCTGCTTTGGAAATCATAAATGGAACTGTAAGACAATTTTTCCGATACTGTGTATTTGATTGCTGGCGAGTGGTTATTGTGACGAGAATTGTCGTGCCAATATACTTGGCGAAAAGATTTTAGCTTTGGGGGAGTGAAGAAAGTTGTAGGAAGCAAGTGTGTTGCATAGTTTTGTTGGGGGAGGTTCGCCAGCGGCGATTAGAGTGTGTGCTCGGGTTGGATGTCCGGCATTTTCATCATACACGGTTCTGGAAAAACATAGTAAAACTGCCACGACGGATATTTAAAAAAAAAAAAAAAAAAATTAAGCTGATGTCAGCGCCCAGATTCTAACTGAATGGACGTGCCGTACGCAATTCTTTATGGTTTAATTGGATTGCTATTTTGAGGGCAATTAGCGGTTTATTTTTGGTTTGGCACAAATACGAAGTTCATATCGTCAACAACTTCGCTCGAGGGAGTAGATCGTGTCGCTGACATTGAAGGATGCGATGGTCGTTGGAAAGCGTGTGCTGTCATGCTCGCACTATTCATAGTCAAAATTGGATCAAATAACGGACTTATGTTAAATAAGTGAAATCAGAATAATTAATGTAAATTTTGGTTTTAATTAATAAGTTTTCAGTGGATCCTTCACCACGGTCAACCGTCGTCCAGGACTCCGGAGAGTTACTTTGTTTATATATTTGTTTTTCTTTACTTCCTTTTTTGCTCGATTTGTTAATTCGGGGTACAGTTATTTTATCAATTGTAATACTTCGTTTAGATTTTTCGTTTGGAATTTATATATGGTATTGAATATTCTTTGAATTTTTTTTCTTGAATATTTTTTGTTTCTTTCTTTTACATTTATTGTATTGAATTCAATACTTCATTTAGATTTTCCTTTGAAATTTATATACTATGTTGAATATTGCTTTAATGTTTTCCTCGTGAATATGTTTTTCTTTATTTTTTGTTTGAATATATATTTATAATGTTTTGAAATTTGTACCTGTTTTCTTTTGATCCATTTTTTTTTACGAAATGGCTAGGTTGATCATGGATTGGTAAATTCATTTCAATAGATTCAGTGAATTCATGTGTGGTTTCCCCTTATTCCTTTTCCTGTAGGTTTTTCCTTGTACTGTGTTTTTTTTTATTATTTTATACGCGTGACGCAGCTAGAGCTTGACCTGCCCCTCAACCTACCCACGACACCGGTGTCTAGCTGGCACATAAAGTCACGCGAGGATAGCAGGTCAAGCTACAATTTCTGTTGGCTTTCTGAAGGCTTTTAAGTGTGCCGTACGCAAGGCAAAAAATTGCTCATGGAGATCTTTCTGTGGAAACATAGAGAGTCTCAGCGAAGCAAATCGCCTCCGCAAGGTCTTAAGCACAACACTAAAGGCTATGGGGTGCATCATGAGCCCTCAGGGCCTTTGAACTAGTTCGAGCGCAGATACTCAAAACGTTCTTATGGACGCTCATTTTCTGGGTAGTTATTGCCCTTTAGCGACAATGTTCCAAACGGAACTAGCATAAGGTGTAACGCCACCGTTCAGAATATCAAACTCTGAACTGAGGCTGGCTATTAACTCCTTTGAGCCGTATAAGTTCCCAAGCCCTGATGGCGTACTTGCGGCTAACATTCAGCAGTCCATGAAAGTATCGCTACCATGGCTCAGGGAGATCTATAACACTTGCCTACAATTCTCATATGTCCCCACCAGCTGGCGGGAACAAGAGTTGTGTTTATTCCGAAAGCGGGAAAATTTTCTCATTTTGAGCCGAAGGACTACCGTTCAATAGGTTTTAGCTCAGTCCTGCTTAAGATTTTGGAAAGGATCATTGATAACCATATAAAAATATCAATCAATCCTATGTTGATCTCGCATTCACAACACGCTTATACCAAAGGTTAGTCTGTTGAGACTGCTCTTCACGTCCGTATTGAGCAAGTTGAGAAATCTCTTGCTCTTAAGAAAGATACGCTTGCCGCCTTCTTGGATATCGAAAGGGCCTTCAATAACGTAAGCTCTAACGCAATTGTTGAGGCTCTCTCGGTGCTGCATGTGGACGAGCGGCTTATTGCTTTGATTGTACAGCTTCTCAAAAGTAGAGTGGTTATCTCTTCCATGGGGAATGCCAGCGTAAGACGAGGAGTCAGTGTGGGCACACCTCACGGTGGAGCTCTCACTCCCCTGATATGGAACATCACGGTAAATACTCTTATCAGGCTGGACCGTGCCGGCTGTAAAGTGAATGCTTAAACAGACGACATTATTGTAGCAGTGTCAAAAAACTATTTATCTACGCAATTGGAGAAGCTAAATCACTATTTTTGACATACTTTCACGTTGGAGTCGTGAGTGCGGCTTGAATGTGAATCTTAATAAAACGGAACAAGTGCTATTTACAAGGAAGTATAAAGTTCCTTCTTTTGAATGGGGTCTCCATTAACTTGAGCTAGAGGGTAAGTTTTTTAAGGCTGATCTTTGACTCAAAATTACTATGGACCTACCATGTAGCAGAAACAGCTCGGAAGGCTTTGAACGCACTTTACTGCTGTAAAAGAGCCATAGGAGCGAATTGAGAATTACAACCTCGTACTGTTGCTTGGTTATGCACTGCAGTGGTTGAGCCAATTCTATGGTTTGAGGTGGCATTCTGCTAGCAGGATTCTCTTAAGTCTACCTGCAAACGGCACCTTGAAAAAGTGCAGAGAATGGCTGCGCTCCGCTCCACCCCTACTAAGGCACTCTCCGCGTTACTTTGTTGGCTGCCAACCAATCTACTTATCTTTTAGTCAAGAGAGTTCCCGCTCCAGTGGGTGTTAACTGAATTGCTCCGCAGTGCTTACTTGATTTGGAGTTAACAGCACGCATTTCTGGTTGGAATGAATGGCGTGAAGGTGTCACCTTTGAAAGTGGGCTTATCCATGTGTTCACTGACGGCTCAAAGCTAAACAATAGAGTCGAAAGTGGAGTATACTCGGATGAGCTGAATTTCAAGCTGTTTTTCCGTCTACTAGACCATTGTTGTGTCTTGCAGGCAGAGGTTGCGGCTTTTTTACAGGTAATCAACTTTTTTCTGGGTAATCAAATATTTGGGGTTAAAATTGGCATTTTCACAGATAACCAAGCAGCTTTTAAATCCCTTGCTGGTCTTTGTACAGTTTCCATGATTGATGTTAAATACCGTGCATCTCTTGGGGAGATGTTGAGACATTGGGTTGTTCAATTGATTTGGGTACCTAGACATAGGGGTTTTCAGGGCAATTGTGAGGCCGATGAGCTAGCAAGAATTGGAATTTTGTTACCGGAGGTCTCCTACTCCCTCTCAATAGGTATACCGATGACATCCGTCAAACTGGCCATCAGGCAATTATATCTCGATGATGCTAGGAGGTCCTGGGCAGCTGAATCGTCCTGTGCAATAGCAAGGCAGTCCTGAGTATCCATGGATGCGCATCGCACCAGGCAGTTTTTCGGCTTAGCTTGAAGCGCTCAACGCTGCACTGTTGGAGCTCTTACGGATCATTGCCTCATAGGACAGAATGCAAAACGGTTTGGAGTGCAGTTTAACGATTTTTGTGGGAGTTGTGGCTTTGAAGATGAGGAAGAGTCCGTCCTTCACATCTTGTGTCAGTGATTGGCGTTGGCAAGGAGAAGGTTGGCGGTCATTGATGCTCCCTTTCTTTTAAACCTGACCAAGCTATCTCTGGCCAATTTAGAGGGATAACGCGACGTTTCAAGGGAAACAGATGGTTTCCCGAGTTCAGTGAGTAGAAGAGAGTCACAAATAATTGTTGCATCACTATGAGCCTCTCTTGTGACCATGTGTGCCGGTCGGCAGGCCTCTGTGGACCAGCAGCCACTTTCACCAAACCTTACTTAACCTAGTTAAGGTATAAAGACTAACTTTATTAATGATTTAGGTGACGGAACAAACCTTTTGACTTGAGACGTGAAAAATTGACCCTTAAGTCCGCTTGCAGTTAGGAAAAAAAAACCCTTAAGGAAAACCAGATACATGCATCCAAGACCGGTGATTTAAAGTTTTTAACGAATTTGATTGCACCTTTCTTCATTTTCATTGGCGGCCATACATCAAGGTGCTTTCCACATCCACCAGTTTAAATTTCTTCGAAAAGCAGACTTTTGGTCAGAAAAACAAATACTTTCTCCGTTTCAATCAATCTGCATTTCAAGTCTACAGAGAATTATTTTTGAACTTGGTATAGTCACCATTTGTAGTGTTTTAGAGAATCCAACTTCGCTGTTTAATCCTTCTCTAGGTCCTTGCAAAGTTTCAAAGTCTCTCGTGAATGGATCCCTTCTGGAAGTAAAGGCCTCAATACAACGAATTTCTAAACAAAAATTGTATTGTGTAAATAATTGTAACTTTATTGGCTCTACAAATAATCTACCAATTGCCAGGTTTATGAAAGAATCTGTGTCCACGTTGAAATGAAACTGAATTGGTCATTGGACTATTCATATCACACTGTGAATTTTTATTCTTTTAGCTAGCGTATATTTTCCGGGTTCATTGGACTGGGTTTTCATGTTACAAATATGGTTTCCCATTTAAATAATAATTTATTAATCTAAATAGAAAAGTCAGATATTAACAAAGAACATAATATAAATGTTTAAACTGAATTCAATTGTTCCAGATATATTTCTGTGTAATTTAAATACAACTACATGATTCAATGAGAACATGGTAATCCATTGCGCATGTCTATCACTATCCCATTCTCGCGCTGGTGACAACTAAGAATGATTTGCCTTGAAGCCAATGTCAAATTGGGAAACTTCAAGGAGGGTGTTTGGGGTTTTAATGGAGTGATATTTCGATTTTGATGATGAGGTTTGAATGGTAAGTATGTGCTTTTAACTGCACTAGAAAATCTCAAGGGAAAAGCTATTGTACAAAACACAATGGTGAAAAGCTCAATAGCTTATTATTCCCAAGAAGATATTAAATGCACTCACTTCAACGAATCATTTGGAGTTTTTTTATGGATGCGATGCTAGTTGTATGTACGCACCTGAGAGCATAAAGACATTCGGAGGGGCCGAAGGCATGGCCACTTTTCCTCATCACCTGCGACCCCGATGATAGATTGAAACTTTCGGGGCGTAGGTAGTTTCCGATTTATCAAATTGATGGGGACATATTATGTGTGAATAGTTTCAAATATTAAAATTTCGAATATTGTAAGTGAATTATTAATATTTATTTACTTATTTGATATTTTTTAGCTTTCTTATTATCACCGCACGAATTCTCGAAACAGGGAGTAGAAATAAGCTACAGTAGACTGGATTATTCGTTGCTTTGCTGTAGATTAACTGTTTTCCCATGATAGAAATGGAAACAGAACACAAATACATGTAATGCATAAAAATTGTAGAATATCTTAATTAAATATTTGTTCAAACTTATAACAAGAACTATTTAACACGAAAGTGGTTTAAAAAATTAGATCCGTTTATACTGGCTTACCTCTTGGCAATGCTTGGTACTGATGTAAGTGATGGGAAAATATTGAATAATACAAAATATCAATTTCGTTATTATAAAATCTAGGAAGTTTTTACTGAATACTGTCTGTAAAGCAACTACAATGAACACAATGAAACAATTTGTTATTCCGAAAAAGGCATATTTTATTTCAGATTTATAAATATAATTTATAATTTTTTGTAATTTATATTTTTATTTATACTCTTTTCAACTTGCTGTGTACATTAATTTTTAACTTCAAGGCTGAAAAGGCACAGAATATGTTTTTTTCCTTTCAGCATACTTGTTTTATACCATTTTTGAGTCAAATACATAGATTTATGGCACAAATTTATAATAGTTTTGAGTCTAATTAATATTTTTTCAAATCAAATTCATAAATTTTCAACACTATAAAATTATGAATTTGATTTAAAAAAATTATGAATTTAACTAAAAAAAATTATGAATTTCACTCGAAAAATTATGAATAGGTATCAAAAATTTAGGAATTAATATTAGTTAGACTCAAATGTATTATGAATTTGTGCCATATATCTATAAATTTGACTCAAAAATAGTATAAATGCCTTATGGCATATTTAAATTTAGCAAACATAAGGTTTTACTATACGAGAAAAATTAACTTTTGTTGTATTTGAATATAATAAACAAAGTCAAAATTTCATACCAACGGCATTAATTCATTTGCAATCATATCTGATGAACTTATAGGCGTTCC
>OZ022264.1:162608146-162683146 GCA_963978885.1 Nemotelus pantherinus | reverse complement strand
GAACGGTAACCCTCTCCCAGTTAACCTATATTTTCAGCATCAAAAACTTCTGTTCACGGGAACTCACGAACCAATAATCAGATACCATTGAAATTTACAGAATGCATTAGACTTAAGTAGGACCAGGTCTGGCAGAAGCGATTTTGAATTGTGGGCAACTCTGTGCCAGTGATGCCATCTTGAAAAATTACAAAGAAAAAAAACTGCTTTTTGCCCTATGAAATGTGAATAAGTAACCAGATTTTCATGAAATTAACACAACTCTAACTCTGTTTGATAGAAATTTGGTTGAAAAATTCGATTGGTGCTGCCAGCAATGGTAATTTTTGTGTCTTTGGTTTTGAAAATTCGCTCAGGAAAATAAAACTTTTTGCCCTATAACTTCCAGTGCAGTCATGAAATCAATACGAATTTCATACAATTAATGGAACCTATTATAAACATTATTCAGACCACATTTGGTTGAAAGCCACGATAGGGTTGCCAGCTGTTGTTGGTTTTGTGTTTGTTTGTAATATCTTTTGTAAGCGGTTTTATCGTAGAATTTTCAATTGGTAATGATATTGTAGTGACAATAAACAGCAAATATTAAGCTTTCGATTATTTGAAAAAACTCGCTGCAGGTAACCCTAAGTTTCTTTATACTCCTATAACTTCGAATGTAATATAACAACGTGAAGCAGATGTGATATATTCTTGGCTTTGATACTGGCGAAAGGTTGCCAGCACGAGTCGGTTGTGCTACTTTTGTATCAATAAATGCTTACAGTTAGTATTCATACCGGAAACATTTACAATGAAAATAAATAACAATGTTTCAATTCCCAAAGTTCTGCAATTTTTCGGATCGCAACCCCAAACACCAACTTCAGTTACAGTGCTGCAGGCACTGAGCATTTTCTTCATTGATGTTATATGAGATGCTGCTTTAAAAATTTTGTGATATAAGCAACTGATAACGAATATAATTAACCCGTGTTTTGCTCTCATAAACGTTGAAATTCATGCCATTGGTAATATCTGAAACCGTCTACCATATGAGTTATAATGCATTCTTGAGACCAAAGTAAAACGTGCATTTGAAACAGTTTGGCCGTAATAAGCAGCTCATGTGGTGGAATATGCACCCAAAACCTGCACGATTCTTCTACTGTTCTTCGAACATAAGTGTTTCTAGCGGTTCAGGTGTGCTAGAGTTTTTACTAATGTTCGAAGAAGAACATTAGTATTAAAATCACTTTGGCCAAAAATTCATATTTCTATATATATATATATATATATATATATATATATATATATATATATATATATATATATATATATATATATATATATATATACAGTCCCTGGCCAAAAAATTATGAACACCTAAAAAAATTCACAATTTTTGGATTTGAGTGCATTTCTCAACGTTTAATCTTTATTTTATCAAAAAATCGTTTACAGAGATTATAGAAAAATATGTTTGAAGTAAATTCACTTTTTTATAACTAACACTTAATTAATATTAAGTGTTGCCACCCTTAGCCGATTTAACCGCTTGGATTGTCCTCGGCATACTTTCTATGCAAGCTTTGATGCACTCTTTGATTTCGGGTGCCTCATGCCATATTTTTTTTCATGTTTTCAATTAAAATTGGACGGCTGGTATTCTTTTCTTTATAAACAAGCCGCTTTAGCTCATGCCACACGTTTTCAATTGGGTTCAAGTCCGGTGAGTTTCCTGGCCAAGGTAAAACAGGGATATTTTTGTCGGACATTATCCTTTTTACACTTTTGGCTGTGTGACATGGAGCACCATCTTGCATGAAAGTGTATGGAACTGTCCAAAACCCGATTTCAGCAAAATAAGACATAGCGACCGTCTCCAAAACCTTTAAATATTGGTCTTGTCGCATCGTTCCCTCGACAAAATACAGGGGTCCCGGTCCGTCGGCTGTTATGGCTCCCCATACCATAACAGAAGGTGGATGTTTTACAGTCTGTGTAATACAGGACGAGTCATATTTCTCTCCTGGACGCCGTCTGACGAATTGACTGGCTTCTGTCAGGCATTGGAAGGTCGATTCGTCAGTGAAGCCTATCTGAAAAATATTGCAAAATTAAAAAAATTCAAAAATTGGTTTTAAATTGAAGAAATATTTAAAGAGCAATGAAAAATACCTTTTTCCAGAATTCATCGGACTTTTGTGCATACTCATTAGCAAACAAAAGTCTCTTGTTTTTTGATTTTCATTTAAACGAGGCTTTTTTGCTGGTCGCCTGCATCGGAAGCTTGCTTCTTTCAACCTTCTTCGTAAAGTTCGCTCCGATATATCCACGCCCGCCTCGGAAATCATTTTATTGAGGTCACGTAAAGGTGCCCTGCGGTGTCCAGCAGCAATGGAAATAATTTTCCGATCACCCCTGGGCGTAGTCTTTTTTTTTCTCCCACAATTTGCTCGATTCGAACCAATGGGAGACAGATTTTCTGTCATTTTATTTTGAATGTGCTTAACAGTACCCGGCGAAACACCCTCCAAGCGAGCTATTTTTCTTAAGGAATGGTTTCCCGATCTCAGGAGTGCAGATATGGCAGATTTTTTCTCTGCAGTGATATCTGCTTTACGTTCCATACTAAATTTTCATAAATAAATAAATATTCGTAAATTGTGTCCCTTTTTGGCTAAACTAAAATTTCAAGTATCACCAATTGCATTACTTACGTAAGTATTTAATGTTTACTTCACTAAAATATGAAATTTCAAACGCAACTAACAAAATATTCACAGAAAACAATACGAAAACAACACACTCACTGATTCTTGTACACTTGAAAAACTGGCAGTTTTCACACCTTTTGCCAGGCATTTATACTTTTTGACCTGAAAAAAGGATCAAACCATGATAAATTCACGGTAAACTAATCAGGTAATCCCGAACATTCAGCAATTAAACGCCACATGCGTTTTAACTAAGAAAGACTTAAGACAATGCAGCAAAATGATGAAATTTGCAAGTGTTCATAATTTTTTGGCCAGGGACTGTATATATATATATATATATATATATATATATGTATATATATATATATATATATATATATATATATATATATATATATATATATATATATATATATATATATATATATATATATATATATATATATATATATATATATCATCAAAAAATTTCAGTGAAAAAATCTCAGGAATGCGCCTACCGATTGAGCAGAAGTTTTCAAAACACATTGGTGTATATGCAGAATAGTGCCAGGTCTCACAAAAAGTTAATAATCTTTAACCCTTTGGCGCCGGCGGCCATTTTAGTGATTTTTTTAATATACCTATTATTCCTTACACAAATAATTTTTGCAAAAATAAAGCTGACGACTTGAATTTTGAACAAGTTCTACATGTGAATCGAATAATGTTTTGGAATTTTTTAACCCTATGTGTGCGCTGGGTGCCTAAAAAGAGAACGGGAAAATTTGAAAAATTTTAAATTGCGATAACTTTTGACAGAGCTATTCCATGATAACGAAATTTTCAGGTCATGTTTGTTTTATTTAGTTGTAGATTAGTATACGTTTTAATAAGCGTGCTGGCAACCCTGAAAGTAGGGCAGGCAATGAAAGTGAAAACCTCCAAATCATCGTCTCTCCTTAAACAATATCGTTTCTTTAAAAAAAAAGCCACTCATATGTAAATTTCGTGCTTTGTTTACATAAACAAAAAAAAATTTGATATGGTATAACGGCCACGCTTGGTAACCCTTGCCCAAGTTACCTATATTTTTAGCATCAAAAACTTCTGTTCACGGAAACTCACGATCCAATGAGCAGAATTAATTGAAATTTTCAGAATGTATTGGTCTTAAATAGGACCAGGCCTGATAGAAGTGCTTTTGAAATCCTGGCGATTCTGTGCCAGTGGTGCCATCTTGAAAAATCACTAAAAAAGGTAACTGCTTTTAGCCCTATAAATTCTGATTGAATCGTTCGATTTTGACGAAATTCACACACATTCACTGCACCTTTCTTCAAACCACGTTTGGTAGAAATTTGGTCGAAAAATTCGGTTGGAGCTGCCAGCTATGATAATTTTGGTGTCTTAAATTTGAAAAAATAAAAATTTGGAAGTGAAAACATTCAAACCATCGAATATCCTAAAAAATGTCTGTTTTTACAATAAAACCAATCTGTATACAAATCTTATGCTTAATCTACACAGTCAAAGTAAAACTTTGGAAATTTCATGTCGGATAAGAACGGTAACCCTTTCTCAGTTAACCTATATTTTTAGCTTCAAAAACTTCTGTTCACGGGAACTAACGAATCAATAATCAGATAGAATTGAAATTTACAGAATGCATTGGACTTAAGTAGAACCAGGTCTGATAGAAGCGATTTTGAATTGTAGGCAACTCTGTTCCAGTGGTGTCATCTTGAAAAATTACAAAGAAAAAAAACTGCTTTTTGCCCTATGAAATGTGAATAAGTTACCAGATTTTCATGAAATTGACACAGTAGCTGAACCTTACTTTAAACTCTGTTTGATAGAAATTTGGTTGAAAAATTCGATTGGTGCTGCCAGCTATGGTAATTTTTGTGTCTTTTTGTGAAAATTCGCTCATGAAAATAAAACTTTTTGCCCTATAACTTCCAGTGCAGTCATGAAATCAATACGAATTTCATACAATTATTGGAACCTATTTTAAACATTCTTCAAGCCAAATTTGGGTGAAAAGCCACGATAGGGTTGCCAGCTATTGTTGGTTTTGTGTTTGCTTGCAATATCTTTATTAAGCGGTTTTATCGTAGAATTTTCAATTGGTAATGATATTGTAGTGACAATAAACAGCAAATATTAAGCTCTCGATTATTTGAAAAAACTCGCTGTAAGTAACCCTAAATTTCTTTATACTCCTATAACTTCAAATGTAAAATAACAACGTGAAGCAGATGTGATATATTCTTGGCTTTGATACTGGCGAAAGGTTGCCAGCACGAGTCGGTTGTGCTACTTTTGTATCAATAAATGCTTACAGTTAGTATTCATACCGGAAACATTTACAATGAAAATAAATAACCGATGTTACAATTCCCAAAGTTCTGCAAATTTTTCGGATCGCAGCCCCAAACTCCAACTTCAGTTACAGTGCTGCAGGCACTGAGCATTTTCTTAGTTGATGTTATATGAGATGCTGCTTTCAAAATTTTGTGAAATAAGCAACTGATAACGAATATAATTAACCCGTGTTTTGCTCTCATAAACGTTGAAATTCATGCCAGTGGTAATATCTGAAACCTTCTACCATATGAGTTATAATGCATTCTTGAGACAAAAGTAAAACATGGCATTTGAAACAATGTGGCCGTAATAAGCAGCGCATGTGGTGGAATATGCACTCAAAACCTGCACGATTCTTCTACTGTTCTTCGAACATTAGTGTTTCTAGCGGTTCAGGTGCGCTAGAGTTTTTTAGAAGTAAATTCTAAATTTGTTGAAGTAGCGTGGAGTACTAGCACTGGCGACTGAGATGGTAGATGGCCAGCTCTCGTGGCCCGTAATCAGCGTGCTCTTAAGGCTGAGGCAGACGCCAGTAAAGCTGCCGAGATGGTTAATTATAAGATTTTGGGGCTAGTGGCTGCCGCCATCGGTCGCGGTTGTTAAAATGGCCATGGCGACTGCCTGTACGGGACCGAGATGGTCGATGGCCAGCTCCCGGAACCCGTTCTCAGCGCGTGCCGAGATGGGTGATGACCAGCTCTCGGGGCTTAGGCAGTCGCCAGCAGTGCCGCCGAGATGGTCGATGGCCAGGTCTCGGGGCTAATGGCTAGCGCTACCGATGGCGGATATGTGATGTATGTGTATTAAAAAAAATGTTGGGGCTGTTCCCCGTGTGTTTTTTATATTATACAAATTCACATAAAATTTTAAAATTCATAATTTTTATATATTTATGTTGATTAAATATGCATCTGCTGCTGTTGTTAGGCAAATGATTACGTGCTCGGCTGCGTCTGCAACAAATTGTAGTAGACGCTGTTTGGTAGTTAAAGCACCTGACTGCTGTACGGCGGACTATAGAAATCTATTAAGCGCGGCGCGAAGCCCACTTCTATGTAAGATATGTTGCGAGACAAACTGATTGAAGTCGACGTTGCTGTTATCGTTACGCTATTCTTGATTTGAAGATGATGCTTAGCCCGACGACGTCGGGTCCTGTAGGTTTATGTTGTTCTGTTGCGGTTGATGTTGCATCATATGTTGCAGTGGTGAAGTGGTTGACTGCGTAGTTACAGCTGCGTTTGGAGGATATGCAGGAGCAATGTATCCCAGTGTAACCTCAGCTTGCTGGCAATGTGTATATTGAAAATTATATTGCCGACCGTAGCCATAATCATATGTTGCTGTAGCGTCCGAATTCGCCGTTGCATTTGCAAATGGTCTCTCTGTCGCTGCAGTTTTGCATAACCTGTCCAGGCTACATGATTGGCCGCCATAGTAATACTGCGAAAAATTGTAGCAGCCATTTCTTCGACGGTCTAACACAAAAATCGTATGAAAAATATAATTATATTAAACAGTTATTTATAATTTGAAAAAACTTGCGCGAACGTCGCGGGTCACTAATTTAGAAGTAAATTCTAAATTTGGAAGTATCTACTTCCACTGAATTTTTAATTTAAATGCTATCAAGAAAAACACGTCTTGATAGCTTCTTTACAAAATATATTCTCCTTTTTAATTTTCAATATTTTTGTTTACCTTTTTCTTACACTACTATATAAATAAATTTGGTTATATTGTAAAGTGTTGTGTAGATATGTCATTGTGGGTTGTGTTATGTGTTCCCAAAATTTCAAATTCCAGCCACTTGAACATCTTTTCAGGCCAACTTCAGGTTAAATTAACTAATATAACGATAATAATTTATACCTGGGGATATGAAACTAACGATCCCAATTTATAGTCCACGTCTATATATATATATATATATATATGTATATATATCTATATATATATATATATATATATATATATTTATATATATATATATATATATATATATATATATATATATATATATATATATATATATATATATATATATATATATATATATATATATATATATATATATATATATATATATATATGTATATATATCTCACTGAAGCATAATTTCTCAATCCATTTTTGCATCTATTACCCCCATTTAAGCATCAACTTTATTATTTTTTTTTGCTCACGATCAATTTCCTTTCGGTGGCCATTCAAATGCTTATTCCAGTGTCAAAAAAGCATTTCCAGAATGTGCGATGCTAATAGCCAAATACCAATATTGTTTCAAACTGTTCCGATATTTTGATAACGCAGCTAACATAGAAACGCAACTAACACAATTATTATCTGTCAATCACATTATAATTTTTCAATGCACATTTGCATCTTTAACCCTATTGAGCTGCATGCATCGTACAACTAGCATCGTACCCATAAAAAAAACTCCAAATGATTCGTTGAAGTGAGTGCATTTAATATCTTCTTGGGAAAAATAAGCTATTGAGTTTTTCTCTTGAGAATTTCTATTACATTTAAAAACACATACTAGCCATTCAAACCTCATCATCAAAATTGAAATATCGCTCCATTAACACCCCAGGCGCCCTCTTCGAAGTTGCCCAATTTTACATTGGCTTAAAGGCAAATCACTCACAGTTGTCACCAGCGCAGAACGAACGCATTTTGGTACTCGGAAAAGACAACCTTGTTCTCATTGTACCATGTACATCACTATATTTTCACCAATATCTAAAATGAATCTGAAACGAAAGAAATTAATAACAGGCATAAACAATATTCAGTTCACTTAACTGCATGACAGTCGACGGATCGATTGTCAGTTTTGACGTCGCGCGACCAGAGATAAAATCAGGTTATTTATAATGTTAAGGATGTGTCTTAAAACGTAGAATACTGGAAAACAATTTTCCAACAATATAGATGTAGCGTTATTGGAAAAGTTAAAATGTTAATTTTACCGGAATTTTCGTGAAGAAATTTTTCAAGTCCATTGTCATGGTACAGTTGGTTTCGAGTTGCATTGTGAATCGGTCGAACAGCTTTAATCATAGAACTGAATTAGTTTTTGAATTTGAATAGTTTTTACTAATTTTCGAAGAAAAGTAGTATTAAACTCGTTTCGCCGCAAATTCATATTTCTTTAAATATATATATATATATATATATATATATATATATATATATATATATATATATATATATATATATATATATATATATATATATATATATATATATATATATATATATATATATATATATATATATATATATATATATATATATATATATATATATATATATATATATATCATCAAAATGATTAAGGGAGATAATCTCTGGAATGGCCAATCCGATTGAGCTGAAACTTTCGAAAAACGTAGATGTATATAGTAGGTAGGTCCGCAACTTGCTACAATTGAGATATCCTAAACCTTTTGGCGGCGGCGAGCGTTTTAGTGAATTTTGAGGTACTCCTATATTTCCAAGCAGCGTGAATTTTTGTTCAAAACAAGTATTGGAAATAAAAGCTTGTTATGTTTTAAGCTTGTATATGATAAACAATTGGAAATTTTGAGCCGAGTGTGGGTGCTGCGTGCCTAAAAGTAGGCAAGGATTTTTTTTCAAATTTTGATTTGTCATTACTTCTGACAAAAACATTGGATCATCGTGAAATTTGCAGGGCGTATTGGTGTTGACTAATGTTTAGTGCGGAAAAGATGGAAAATCAAAATTAACTCGGACAAAACTCAGGCGATTTTCATCACGCGAAAAAGACGGCAGACACCACACAAACTGACCGTGAACGACCAACAGGTAGAATGGCAAAGGAGCGCAAAATACCTAGGACTCACATTCGATGACAAGTTAACTTGGACGGAACATATACAAAATAAAAGAAAAACATGCAACAACCTTCTACAATCCCTGCTCCCACTTATCAATACCAAAAGACTACATATAAAAAACAGAAAACTTATATACAAACAAATAATTAGACCGACTATGTTATACGGAAGCCTAGCGTTTGGACAAACCACCAAAACGACTAAACGAAAACTCCAGACATGTCAAAATATCGCACTGCGGAGAATTTTCAGGATCCCATGGTATATTAGGAACAAAGACATACACAAAGATCTACGAATAGAGACAATTGAACTGTACTTACGTGACAAAGCCCTTAAACTCTTTGACAAAATAGACCGACACGCTAATAGTACCATGAATATCCTGAAATTTCCGAGCAGAGGACACGTGAAGTATCCACACTTGAGGAGTCTCGCAAGTCTTTAAACAAATTATTGAACGCACAAAAATGCACTTATTGAGGCTATGAAATACAGCTGAGCGCAAGACCGCTCACTGACACCATCTTTCATCAAGGTAGTGCGAGTAATCCTGTAGCCGCGGCAGGCTCTTGAAAAATATCGTTCAAATCATGGAACCTCCTGAAAAATTTTTGATTTTTGATAAAAAATTCCAAACATTGATAAATTTTAACGTTTGTGCATCATGTCAATTTGAAATTTTTAAAATTCCGATTTGCAAAAGAACGGCAACCCATCACAAAATTACCTCTATTTTCAGCACTTGAAAGTTCTGTTCACGAGAACTGGCGATCGGATTTACCGATCATGTTGAAATTTACAGGACATGTTGGTATTAAATAGGACCAGGTTTGATAGAAGTGATTTTTAAATGAAGGCAACATTGTGGCAGTGGTGCCATCTTGAAAAATCACTGAGAAAAAAAACAGCTTTTTGGCCTATAACTTTCGATTCAGCCATCAGATTTAAACGAAATTCACACAATATTTGAATCTTACTTAAGATAAAATTTGATGAAAATTTGGTTGAAAAATTAAAATAGACTTACCAGCTATGGCGATTTTTGTCTCCTAAATCTTGCAAATTTGCTCAGCAAAATAAAGCTTTTTTCCCTATAACTTCCGGTGCAGTCATGATATCAAAATGAAGTTTATGCACTAAATAGATTTTAATGTGAGCCAAATTTCATAGGAATTTCGTACAAAAATCATGAAAGGGCTGCCAGCTATGGCCATTTTTGTAGTTTTTTCGAGTTTTTTCGATTATGTAATTAGATTTGCAAATGAGAACGATCCTGCAATGAAAATTATCAACAAATATTAACTCTTTAAAAATTTGAAAAGTTTTGAGGGTGGTGACCCAAAAAATTTTTTCACCCGTATAACTTCTAGCGCAGTAATTCAATCGAAACGAAATTTATTGGTTGGGTTTGCTGCTGACACAGGGTAACCAGCTTGAGCCATTTTCGTAACTATTGCATCAACAGATGCTTCAAATTACATACTCATATGCAAAACATTTGCAATAAAACTAAGAAACCAATTTTTAAATTTTCCGAGTTTTGAACATTTTTTGGATGGCAGCCTCAAACAACGTTAACCGCTGAAGCTTTCCACGAAATCCTCCGATGAGAACGAAATTCAAAGGATAAGTTGATTTAAGTATGAGCTTTGTTATGTTTTGTTGGGAAAGTGCTGCCAGCACTGAACATTTTCATCATTTGTGTTATAATTGAGTTTTGTTGCTTAGGATAAGGAATGGTTGATATGATTCTACAAAAAAGTGTATTACGTCTTTCCGCATTTTTTTGTCACTCAAAGACAATTTCTTCGAAAATTAGTTTTTTAGCGGTTCAAGTGCGCTAGAGTTTTTGAATTTGAATTTGAATTAGCTTGAATTAGTTAAATTGAATAGATCTAAATAAAGTAGTGTGAGTTGATTATAAAAGTTGAATTTGTGATAGAACTAATATCGAACATAATTTGGTCCTTCGAACCGGATTCATTGCGTTCAGAACTTGTGAAGCGGTGAACGAAGAAATTGAAGAAAATTGAAATTTTGAATTTTTAGAATTTGATTGAAATCTTGAAAACATTTTGAATATAAACGTTTAAAGTAGTGAATATTTGTGACTGAATACTTTTGGGATTAGTGGCGTGCAAAAACCACTGTTTGCTGTTAGTGATATGCACATATGGTGTGGAATGTACAAATCAGATTAGTTCCTTTACATATTATCCTACATTATATTGCATGTTGATATCCCATATATTTTCATTTCGTATAAGTCCATCAAATTTGAATTTACTAGTACTGATCAAATTGCTGCATTAAACTCGGAAGTGGTATGTTTAGAGAATTGACCAGAAAATCAGTTCATTAGAAAAGGTGGAACGTGAATTTGAATTTGTTAGAACAAGTTAGGTGTGAACAGAAAATCAGTTCATTAGAAAACGTGGAACGTTAATTTGAATTTGTGAGAACAAGTTTTTTCGTGAAAGTTGAAAACGTGTATGTACGTAAATTGAAAATAGAATAAATTATAAGTAGTCGAAATTGAATTTGATTGAATATTTGAAAGATCATGGCGACGATTACAAAGTTGATCTTGCAGCAAGGTCTGACCTTTGATCAGTTGGTGCGAATCCACACTTATTACAAGAAAGATCCAAAGGCACGCAAAACTGCCACTTATTTCAGAAAGTTATTAGAAAGGCTCGAAGTTATTCAAAAATCTTTTGAAGAAACTCATGAAGCAATTCTCGACTCATTGACCGGCAGTGAGTCTGAACTAAATAATCCATATTTTAGTGACGGAAAATATAGTTTATTCGAAGAACGATATATAACATTATATTCGGAACTCAAAGAGTCTTTGATTGAGGTACAAAGGGTCTCGAATACAGATTGTTCCGGAATTACCAATCGGCCAAAAAATTCGGAAGAAAATAAAATCAAACTTCCAAGAATATCGTTGCCAAAATTTTCGGTAGATTACGAATCGTAGATGACATTTCGAAATCTCTTTTAGAGTTGAATCCACGAAAAAGCTTCATTAAGTAATGTTGAAAAACTTCATTACTTAAAGTGTAGTCTTTCGAGTGAAGCAGAAAGTCTGTTAAAACAATTCCAGATAACAGATACAAATAATCAAGTGGCATGGAAGGTTTTGGTTGAACGTCACGACAACAAAGCAACGTTATTGAACACCCAATTGAAACGGTTATTTAGTTTAGGGGTCGCAAATGAGTCAGCGGCATCGATAAAGTTGTTATTAGATAGAACGGTCGAGGCAGTGCAAGTGTTGGAGAACATGGATATCAAAGACATGTGGCAAGCAGTAGTTGTATACATGACAACACAACGGTTACCTTCAGAGACGAGACAACTATGGGAGCACCGACAAGTGATTACTGGAGAGTTGCCGACTTTCATAGAGTTGGATGTCTTTTTTGCAAAATCGATTTCGCACCTTGGAAGTGACTCATATTAGAGGAAGTTCACAAAGGAGGATTACAGCGTCTCACACCGGTAATATCCAATCGTATCACAGTGACGTACAACAATTGTGCACCATCTGCAAGGGAAAACATATTATTCAGCATTGTATCCAGTTTTCGAGAGCCAATCATGGTACAAAGCTGCAATTGGTAAAACGCAATGGCTTTTGCATCAATTGTTTAAAAAAGGGCCATATGATGAGTAGTTGCCTAAGTACGTCACGATGCTTTAAGTGCAAGGGCATGCATCATACACTGTTACATACAAAAAATGTTGACACAGCATTACCAACGAGTCCTGAATTGAGGCAGCGACCGGGTCCATCGAATGCTGGTCCTTATATCAACTCACTAATCGTTACCGCCAGCAAAGAAGTCCTGTTGTCTATGGCATTAGTTACCATTGAGTCACCTGCTGGACACATTTCACATCGAGTATTACTTGACCAGGGCTCACAAATGTCGTTTATCTCAGAATCTGCAGTGCAATTATTGAAATTGAAAAGAGAATCTTCGAAAGTTAATGTCACAGGAATCGGTTCGAACACTGCTAAAAAAATTAAAGGGGTTGTTCGAGTAAATTTAATAATATCACAACAGAAGGAATAAGATGCTTTGATTTTAGAAAATATAATAAATCTTCTGCCACCACGAAATATTACACCAGCAGTGTGGAACGAATTAGGAAATTTAACATAAGCAGATCCAAGCTTCGACAAACCTGGTAAAATCGATCTACTACTCGGTGCTGACGTCTATGCAAAGGTCATATTTGGCGATATGCAGAAACTTAATATTGGTCCATTACTACAAAACTCTAGGCTAGGCTGGATTATTTCTGGTGGCTTTCACCAAACACATTCAAAAAAGGGCTATCAAAGTTTCAAAGTTGAAGTTACAGATGACATGAATATTAGTGATCAGCTCAAAAGGTTTTGGGAGCTTGAGGAACTTGTGAAAACCACTTTGTTCAAAATGTTATGAGGGATAATGATGGAAGGTACACGGTGCGACTACCATTTAAAGATGAAGCTAGTAAAACTAATCCCGGAGAATCAAAAAACGCAGCAATACTTAGCTTCAAAGCGCTAGAAAAACGTTTCGAAAAACAATCCAACCTGAAACTGGAGTAGCAAAAATGCATTCAAGAATATATCGACTCTCATCATATGCAACTAGTAAAGGAACCTACGATTAATAATATACCCACTGAAGATAATAGAATGAATTAATATTATTTGCCTCACCATGCAGTCTTCAAAGAAAGTAGTACGACAAAATTGCGGGTCGTATTCGATGCATCTCGGAAAACGAACAAAGGATTATCACTAAATGATATATTGTTGACTGGACCATCCATTCAGAATCAAATTATTTCGGTTGTCATGAGGTGGAGGCTATTCCAGTATGCTTTCATGGCCGACATAGCGACAACGTATCGGCAAATTAAGGTGCACCGCGACGACGTTGACTATCAACGAATAGTATGGAGATCGAACCCCAATGACGCACTTGATCACTATCGCCTAACTACGGTAACATTTGGCACAACGTGCGCATTTTTTCTTGCTATACGGACTCTGCACAAATTAGCAGAAGATGAGATGAATAATTATCTTACGGCATTTACTGCTATCAAGAATGGTTTTTATGTCGACGATTTGCTCTCAGGGGACCAAGAATTACAAGAAACTATCGACAAACGTGATGCGATTTCTGCCGCTTTAAAATCTGGTGGATTTATTCTGAGAAAATGGATTGCGAATGACCAACGGATCTTGCAAGGAATTCCCAAAGAAGATATTGAAATGAAGAACTGTTTTGAAATGAATTTTGACCAAGGATTCAAGTCCTTAGGAATTGTGTGGTATCCTATGAATGATTATTTTAGTTTTCGTCTGCAATTGAAATGTTTAAATTTACCTTATTCAAAGAGACAACTGCTTTCAGAAATCGCTCAACTATTCGACTCAATGGGATGGCTTGCTCCAATTATTGTCAAAGCGAAAGTTCTTCTCCAAACATTATTTCTTCAGGAGCTCACCTGGGATGAACTTGCCCCTGATGAAATTAAACAACAATGGTTGAGATTCAAAAATAATTTAAAAAAAATGATTAGTGAAATAAACATACCGCGATAAATTAGAAACTCGTCATCATCTCAATTTGAGATCCATGGATTTAGTGACGCGTCGAAGAAATCTTATGCGGCTGCTGTGTACCTAGTCAGCAGAAATGTTGAACAAACTCACGTTTATCTAATGATGGCGAAGACGAAAGTTGCTCCGATTCGTACAGTGTCAATACCACGTTTGGAACTATGTGGCGCTGTGTTACTGTCCAAATTAGTAAATGTTATTGTCCAAATTAGTAGCGGAAATACACCTTGGCGTCACGTGCCCTCGAAAGAAAATCCTGCTGATTTAGCAACTCGTGGTTTGGATGACAACGACACAATCAATAATAAGTCTTTGTGGTGGCCAGGCCCATCTTGGTTGCAGAAAAACCCTGAACATTGGCCTAAATTGAAAATTGTAGAAATTACTGATTTAGAAAAACGGAAATATTTGAATGTTCACTTCAGCCTGGACTTATCTTTGGATTCAAATGATATAATAAATAGATTTTCCTCATTTATTAGATTGATTCGAGTTACTGCGTAGTGCAATCGATTCTTCAAGTTAGTTAGCCAGAAAGAAGACAACTGCTAAAGGATTCTAAACGACGGAAGAATTACGACAATCTCAAAAGTTTTGGATTATAAACGTCCAACAAAAGGCTTTTATAGAAGATATTAACAAATTACGAAAGGGCGAACAATTATCGAAAAGAAGTCAGTTAATCAATCTTGTTCCATTTCTTGACGGGGACGGGATTCTGTGAATTGGAGGGCGTCTGGAGAACGCAGATTTAACCTTCTCACACAGACATCCGATCATCATTCCGAAAGCAGAGAAATTTACTGAACTGCTAGTACAACATATACACAACATCATGTTACATGGAGAAACGCAATTGATGCTCGCTACGCTGAGACGCAACTATTGGCTTCTGGATGCAAGAAATGTTATTCGGCATTCTAATCAAAAATGTTTAATTTGCTTTCGAACCAAAGCCAAAATATCATCACAATTAATAGAAAATTTACCGAAGCCGAGAGTCACAGTTTCATCTCCATTCACCCAAACTGGAGTGAATTACTGTGGGCCAGTTACAATCAAAGATAGGAATAGACGCGGAAGTAACACCCATAAGGGATACATTGCTGTTTTCATTTGCTTAGCGGTGAAGGCAATTCACATCGAGCTCGCCAATGATCTCACAACGACCACATTCCTCACCGCGCTCAAACGTTTCATTGGAAGAAGAGGTCTATGTCAGCACACTTACAGCGATTGTGGCACGAATTTTGCAGGAGCTGAATCAGAATTGAGAAAAATAGCGAGAAGAAATCGAGAAGCTGTAGGATCCCAAAGTGGTCTTGAAATTACATGGCATTTCAATCCACCAGCATCACCACATTTTGGAGGTTTATGGGAAGCTGGTGTGAAATCGATCAAACTACATTTAAACGGTATATTACGACATGCCACTCTTACTTACGAAGAATTTTCAACATGTCAAGTCCAAATCGAAGCCTGCCTGAGCTCGCGACCTTTGTGCCCTCTCACAGATGACCCTATGGATACCAAAGTATTGACTCCAGCTCATTTTCTGATCGGAGATGCATTAATTATGACAGTGGAAGACGATTTGTCTGAAATAAATTTATCACGGCTAGATAGATGGCAGTTCTGCCAAAGATTAACGCAAACATTTTGGAAACGCTGGACAAACGAATATCTTGGAAGATTGCCACAAAGGCCTAAATGGCTCAAACAAGAAATCCAACCTGAAATAGGTGATTTATGTTTGCTAAAAGAAGAGAACATACATCCTAGTAAATGGCCTCTCGCAAGGATCACTAATGTTCTTACTGGAAAAGATATGATAACACGAGTGGTCACGTTATTTTCAAAAGGTAATTACTACAAACGTACGATAACATTTATTGTTTTGCTTGCTACGCAATAACCGGACCTATAGTATACACATATTTTAATAGAAGAAATGAAGCTACAAACAAACCATAGACAAAAATAGAAATGGATCGAATTCAAAAATGAATTACTATGCCAGACAATACAGCACTTTACCCTTTCTTTCCTATCACTATCCAATCCTATCCAAAGTACATACCACACAAATAACAAAAACTCTAGCGCACCTGAACCGCTAGAAACACTAATGTTCGAAGAACAGTAGAAGAATCGTGCAGGTTTTGAGTGCATATTCCACCACATGAGCTGCGTATTACGAACAAACTGTTTCAAATGCCACGTTTTACTTTGGTCTCAAGAATGCATTATAACTCATATGGTAGAAGGTTTCAGATATTACCACTGGCATGGGTTTCAAAGTTTATGAAAGAAAAACACTTGTTAATTATATTCGTTATCAGTTGCTTATTTCACCAAAGTTTGAAAGCAGCATCTCATATAACATCAATGAAGAAAATGCTCAGTTATTTATTTTCATTGTAAATGTTTATTTATTTTCATTGTAAATGTTTCCGGTATGAATACTAACTGTAAGCATTTATTGATACAAAAGTAGCACAACCGACTCGTGCTGGCAACCTTTCGCCAGTATCAAAGCCCAGAATATATATCACATCTGCTTCACGTAGTTATATTACATTCGAAGTTATAGGAGTATAAAGAAATTTAGGGTTACCTGCAGCGAGTTTTTTCAAATAATCGAAAGCTTAATATTTGCTGTTTATTGTCACTTACCAATTGAAATTTCTACGATAAAACCGCTAAATAAAGATATTGCAAACAAACACAAAACAAACAATAGCTGGCAACCCTTTCGAGACTTTTCAACCAAATTTGGCCTAAATAATGCTTATAATAATTTCCAGGAATTGTATGAAATTCGTATTGATTTCATGACTGCACTGGAAGTTATAGGGCAAAAAGTTTTATTTTCCTTAGCGAATTTTCAAAACCAAAGACACAAAAATTACCAGAGCTGGCAGCACCAATCGAATTTTTCAACCAAATTTCTATCAAACAGAGTTTAGAGTAAGGTGCAGCTATTGTGTCAATTTCATGAAAATCTGGTTACTAATTCACATTTCATAGGGCAAAAAGCAGTTTTTATTTCTTTGTAATTTTTCAAGATGGCACCACTGGCACAGAGTTTCCCTCAATTCAAAATCGCTTCTATTAGACCTGGTTCTACTTAAGTCCAATGCATTCTGTAAATTTCAATGGTATCTGATTATTGGTTCGTGAATTCCCGTGAACAGAAGTTTTTGATGCTAAAAATATAGGTTAACTGGAATAGGGTTTCCGTTCTTGTCCGACATGAAATTTCCAAAGTTTTACTTTGAACGTGTAGATAAAACATAAGATTTGTATACAGATTGGTTTTATTGTAAGAAACGCACACTTTTAGGATAGTCGATGATTTGAATGTTTTCACTTCCAAATTTTTATTTTTTCAAATTTAAGACACGAAAATTATCATAACTGGCAGCTCCAACGGAATTTTTCCACCAAATTTCTACCAAACGTGGTTTTAATAAGGTCCAGCTACTGTGCGAATTTCGTGAAAATCGAACGATTCAATCAGAATTTATAGGGCTAAAAGCAGTTATCTTTTTTAGTGATTTTTCAAGATGGCACCACTGGCACAGAATCGCCTACATTTAAAAATTACTTCTATCAGACCTGGTCCTATTTAAGACCAATACAGTCTGCATATTTCAATTAATTCTGCTCATCGGATCGTGAGTTTCCGTGAACAGAAGTTTTTGATGCTAAAAATATAGGTGAATTGGGCAAGGGTTACCAGGCGTGCCCGTTGTACCATATCAAATTTTTTTTTTTTGGTCTATTTAAAAAAAGCACGAAATTTACATATGAGTGGCTTTTTTTTTGAAGAAACGGCATTTTTTCAAGAGAGACGATGATTCGGAGCAGCTTCAGGGTTGCCAGCACGCTCATCAAAAGCTACACGAATTTACAACTAAATAATACCAATACGTCCTGAAAAAAAATGAAAATGAAAATTTGGTACTGATTTAATAGCTCTGTCAAAAGTTATCACAATTTAAAGTTTTCAATTTTTCCCGTTTTCTTTTTAGGCACCCAGCGCACACATGGGGTTAAAAAATTCCAAAACATTATCCGATTCACATGTAAAACACGTTCGAAATTTATTTTATTAACCTTATTTTTGCAAAACTTATTTGTGTACGGAATAATAGGTATATTAAAAATATCACTAAAGTGGCCGCCGGTGCCAAAGGGTAAAGACCTGACACTATTCTGCATATACACCAATGTGTCCTAAAAATTTCAGTTCAATCGGATGGTGCGTTCCTGAGATTTTTTCACTGAAATTTTTTGATGATATATATATATATATATATATATATATATGTATATATATTTATATATAGAAATATGAATTTTTGGTCTAAGTGATTTGGTCTAAGTAGAACATTAGTATTAAATGTTCTACTTCGAACATTAGTAAAAACAGTGCTAATGGCTCATCAGTAAACCCTTGTCTGAGTTGGCGAGTCGGGGCGCCAAGTACAAATAACCCCTCTGTTGGCGAGTGTTATGTGCCTGTACGGAGGAAATGCCACATGCCACATTAACATCTTTACTCTGTCAATTCAAAGGCAGCGTCTGGCGTTTGGGAGTCCATTTTGATAAGCCAATCATACATGGCTAATGGAGCAACAACAACAAACCTGATAATCGGTAACTCAATACTGACCAAAGCATACTCAAATTTATTTTTACAGATGTTAATACTGATCCGGTTGGACCAGCGGGGGGAGTATGTCTAATATGAATCTGAAACGAAAGAAATTAATAACAGGCATAAACAATATTTAGTTCACTTAACTGCATGACAGTCGACGGATCGATTGTCAGTTTTGACGTCGCGCGACCAGATATAAAATCAGCTTATTTATAATGTAAAGGATGTGTTAACCCCACAAGCAGCAGCTCGTAAAAATGCTCAGCACTGAGGAGCATGTCGATGTGCCCACTTTCGTTGAACAATGGGTCTGCCAATGTTATATTGGAGGGTATTGGCCATTTGGAAATATCTATTTGGTGAGCCGGCTGCAGAGAAACAATTTGGGGTAGCACGTATGCTTCGAGTCTGGCTGAATAAGAGTTTATTCTCGAGCGTAGCTCAAGATTCACTCTGTGTTGTGTTCGCTCTGTACTACAGCCATCCCTTTCGATAAATGTCACAGATCGCTGGGGCGTCAAACTCAGTTGTTTCACAACGCGGTCGGTCACCAAGTTAATTTGCGAGCCTGGATCCAATAGAGCTCGACATTCAAAGGAATCCCCGACTGCATTGACGACCGTGACTCTGGCAGTACCCAGCAGCACGTAGCCACCTTTGGGCGGTTTTCCCGCTGCAGTCAATATGAGGGAGCGATCCTCATGCTCTTTTGCCATGGCAGCCGCTGATATTGCTTCCGACGCTGACGGTGCCCCATGTTTATCTGGTTCGGCCGTATATTTCGCAGCACTTGTCTTTCCAAAGTGCAGCAGGCTATTATGCCTCTTGGAGCATTGTTTGCAGCCTCTCAAGGTGCAGTCTCCAGACGTGTGGCCGGTTCGGAAGCAGTTGATGCAAAGCTTATGCCTTTGGACGACTTTTAACCTATCGGCTGGTGCCATTTGTAGGAAGTTCGCACAATGGAACAACGGATGGCCCTTGCTGCAAATGGGACACGATGGTGTCGCTGATATGGCAGCTGTGAGTCTTGACCCGCCATAATTTGTCGTGGAGCCAGCTGATTTTGCCTTGCTCCCTAATGCTTCTAGTGCCTGAAATCGATTCTGTTGAAAGGCCAGGAAGCCCGCAACGCTCTGGATTTCTTTCGGGTTGAGAATGGATTGCTCATATAAAGTATGAGTGACGGAGTCTAACCTTTTCGTTAATATATGAAGCAACAGAGGGTCCCAGCCGCTTCAAGTTCTGGATGGCCGTGTCGGTTTCTTCGACCGGTTGCCAGGCTGTTTCCAATCGTTGCAGCCGCTCTTCGAAATATTCAACCCTATTTTTCCTGCCCTCCGAGTCTTTTTTGTAATTTGCGATTATTTGGTCTATTTGAGCGGACCGCTCCTGTTGCTGTTCAACCAAGCGCTCCATGATGCGTGTGTAGCTCATAGTTGCCAGTGTGATTTCCTGGCTTGAAAATCACGTCGGGGTCACCAATGTTAAAGTCAACGCTCTTTTGCGTTGATCTGGAGCCTAGGTTCTTAACCTGTGCTCCTTCGATGAAACAGTTGCAGCGATACTATATCGCTACAACAATCGCCTTTCTTCCTTTGTATCACAACAATGTTAAAGTCAACGCTCTTTGCGTTGACCTGAAGCCTAGGTTCTTAACCTGTGCTCCTTCGATGAAACAGTTGCAGCGACACTATATTGCTACAACAATCTCCTCGACGCCTTGCTAATAGAATGGAAAAAAAATTTATGTTCACTTCAAATTCAAAAGAAAAACACCCTTTCAACACGAGTTCACTTTTACAAATGAATTTATTTTGCATTTTTTTTACAGTCATGGCGTTCGACATTAATATGTTTATTTTTCACAAGGCATCACTTTACCCGCCAGACGCTATGATCAGCATTTTTTATCTTCCAAGAAGTCGCGATCCAATATCAATCTATTAATGCACGCAATATTGTTGCGCTCCCATCACGGATAAACAATCTGGTCGTGGTAATGTGATGCCTTGATTACATTGTGTTGGATGGAGTTGATTTTGCTGTGTTGGATATGAGTGGATTTTTTGCTGTTGCTTGCACTTAGAAAAACTGCCATTGAACATTGATTACATTGCGTTGGATGGAGTTGATTTTGCTGTGTTGAATATGCGTGGATTTTTTGCTTGCTCTTAGAAAAACTGCCATTGAACATTGATTACATTGTGTTGGATGGAGTTGATTTTGCTGTGTTGGATATGCGTGGATTTTTTGCTTGCTCTTAGAAAAACTGCCATTGAACATTGATTACATTGTGTTGGATGGAGTTGATTTTGCTGTGTTAGATATGCGTGGATTTTTTGCTGTTGCTTGCACTTAGAAAAAACTGCTATTGAACAGACTTCTTTTCGATAATTGTTCGCCCTTTCGTAATTTGTTAATATCTTCTTTAAAAGCCTTTTGTTGGACGTTTATTATCCAAAATTTTCGAGATTGTCGTAATTCTTCCGTCGTTAAGTATCCTTTAGCAGTTGTCTTTTGTCTGGCTAACTTGAAGAATCGATTGCAGTACGCAGTAACTCGAATCAATCGAATAATTGAGGAAAATCTATTTATTATATCATTTGTATCCGAAGATAAATCCAGGCAGAAGTGAACATTCAAATATTTCCGTTTTTCTAAATTAGTAATTTCTACAATTTTCAATTTAGGCCAATGTTCAGGGTTTTTCTGCAACCAAGATGGGCCTGGCCACCACAAAGACTTATTGTGGATTGTGTCGTTGTCATCCAAACCACGAGTTGCTAAATCAGCAGGATTTTCTTTCGAGGGCACGTGACGCCAAGGTGTATTCCCGCTAATATTGTAAATTTCAGTAACACGATTGGCTACAAAAACTGACCATCGCGTCGGATGTCCCTTAATCCAGGAGAGGACTATTTCCGAGTCGGTCCATAACCATGTTTGAACATGTTGGAAATTTAAAGTTTCTTTTACTTGATTTACTAATTTGGACAGTAACATTTACTAATTTGGACAGTAACACAGCGCCACATAGTTCCAAACGTGGTATTGACACTGTACGAATCGGAGCAACTTTCGTCTTCGCCATCATAAGATAAACGTGAGTTTGTTCAACATTTCTGTTGACTAGGTACACAGTAGCCGCATAAGCTTTCTTCGACGCGTCACTAAATCCATGGATCTCAAATTGAGATGTTTCTGACGAGTTTCTAATTTATCGCGGTATTTTAATTTCACTTATCATTTTTAAATTATTTCTAAATCTCAACCATTGTTGTATAATTTCATCAGGGGCAAGTTCATCCCAGGTGAGCCCCTGAAGCCATAAAATTTGGAGAAGGACTTTCGCTTTGACAATAATTGGAGCAAGCCATCCCATTGGGTCGAATAATTGAGCGATTTCTGAAAGCAGTTGTCTCTTTGAATAAGGTAAATTTAAACACTACAATTGCAGACGAAAACTAAAATAATCATTCATAGGATACCACACAATTCCTAAGGATTTGAATCCTTGGTCTAAATTCATTTCAAAACAGTTCTTCATTTCAATATCTTCTTTGGGAATTCCTTGCAAGATCCGTTGGTCATCCGCAATCCATTTTCTCAGAATAAATCCACCAGATTTTAAAGCGGCAGAAATCGCATCACGTTTGTCGATAGTTTCTTGTAATTCTTGGTCCCCTGAGAGCAAATCGTCGACATAAAAACCATTCTTGATAGCAGTAAATGCCGTAAGATAATTATTCATCTCATCTTCTGCTAATTTGTGCAGAGTCCGTATAGCAAGAAAAAATGCGCACGTTGTGCCAAATGTTACCGTAGTTAGGCGATAGTGATCAAGTGCGTCATTGGGGTTCGATCTCCATACTATTCGTTGATAGTCAACGTCGTCGCGGTGCACCTTAATTTGCCGATACGTTGTCGCTATGTCGGCCATGAAAGCATACTGGAATAGCCTCCACCTCATGACAACCGAAATAATTTGATTCTGAATGGATGGTCCAGTCAACAATATATCATTTAGTGATAATCCTTTGTTCGTTTTCCGAGATGCATCGAATACGACCCGCAATTTTGTCGTACTACTTTCTTTGAAGACTGCATGGTGAGGCAAATAATATTAATTCATTCTATTATCTTCAGTGGGTATATTATTAATCGTAGGTTCCTTTACTAGTTGCATATGATGAGAGTCGATATATTCTTGAATGCATTTTTGCTACTCCAGTTTCAGGTTGGATTGTTTTTCGAAACGTTTTTCTAGCGCTTTGAAGCTAAGTATTGCTGCGTTTTTTGATTCTCCGGGATTAGTTTTACTAGCTTCATCTTTAAATGGTAGTCGCACCGTGTACCTTCCATCATTATCCCTCATAACATTTTGAACAAAGTGGTTTTCACAAGTTCCTCAAGCTCCCAAAACCTTTTGAGCTGATCACTAATATTCATGTCATCTGTAACTTCAACTTTGAAACTTTGATAGCCCTTTTTTGAATGTGTTTGGTGAAAGCCACCAGAAATAATCCAGCCTAGCCTAGAGTTTTGTAGTAATGGACCAATATTAAGTTTCTGCATATCGCCAAGTATGACCTTTGCATAGACGTCAGCACCGAGTAGTAGATCGATTTTACCAGGTTTGTCGAAGCTTGGATCTGCTTATGTTAAATTTCCTAATTCGTTCCACACTGCTGGTGTAATATTTCGTGGTGGCAGAAGATTTATTATATTTTCTAAAATCAAAGCATCTTATTCCTTCTGTTGTGATATTATTAAATTTACTCGAACAACCCCTTTAATTTTTTTAGCAGTGTTCGAACCGATTCCTGTGACATTAACTTTCGAAGATTCTCTTTTCAATTTCAATAATTGCACTGCAGATTCTGAGATAAACGACATTTGTGAGCCCTGGTCAAGTAATACTCGAAGTGAAATGTGACCAGCAGGTGACTCAATGGTAACTAATGCCATAGACAACAGGACTTCTTTGCTGGCGGTAATGTTTAGTGAGTTGATATAAGGACCAGCATTCGATGGACCCGGTCGCTGCCTCAATTCAGGACTCGTTGGTAATGCTGTGTCAACATTTTTTGTATGTAACAGTGTATGATGCATGCCCTTGCACTTAAAGCATCGTGACGTACTTAGGCAACTACTCATCATATGGCCCTTTTTTAAACAATTGATGCAAAAGCCATTGCGTTTTACCAATTGCAGCTTTGTACCATGATTGGCTCTCGAAAACTGGATACAATGCTGAATAATATGATTTCCCTTGCAGATGGTGCACAATTGTTGTACGTCACTGTGATACGATTGGATATTACCGGTGTGAGATGCTGTAATCCTCCTTTGTGAACTTCCTCTAATATGAGTCACTTCCAAGGTGCGAAATCGATTTTGCAAAAAAGACATCCAACTCTATGAAAGTCGGCAACTCTCCAGTAATCACTTGTCGCTGCTCTCATAGTTGTCTCGTCTCTGAAGGTAACCGTTGTGTTGTCATGTATACAACTACTGCTTGCCACATGTCTTTGATATCCATGTTCTCCAACACTTGCACTGCCTCGACCGTTCTATCTAATAACAACTTTATCGATGCCGCTGACTCATTTGCGACCCTTAAACTAAATAACCGTTTCAATTGGGTGTTCAATAACGTTGCTTTGTTGTCGTGACGTTCAACCAAAACCTTCCATGCCACTTGATTATTTGTATCTGTTATCTGGAATTGTTTTAACAGACTTTCTGCTTCACTCGAAAGACTACACTTTAAGTAATGAAGTTTTTCAACATTACTTAATGAAGCTTTTTCGTGGATTCAACTCTAAAAGAGATTTCGAAATGTCATCTACGATTCGTAATCTACCGAAAATTTTGGCAACGATATTCTTGGAAGTTTGATTTTATTTTCTTCCGAATTTTTTGGCCGATTGGTAATACCGGAACAATCTGTATTCGAGACCCTTTGTACCTCAATCAAAGACTCTTTGAGTTCCGAATATAATGTTATATATCGTTCTTCGAATAAACTATATTTTCCGTCACTAAAATATGGATTATTTAGTTCAGACTCACTGCCGGTCAATGAGTCGAGAATTGCTTCATGAGTTTCTTCAAAAGATTTTTGAATAACTTCGAGCCTTTCTAATAACTTTCTGAAATGAGTGGCAGTTTTGCATGCCTTTGGATCTTTCTTGTAATAAGTGTGGATTCGCACCAACTGATCAAAGGTCAGACCTTGCTGCAAGATCAACTTTGTAATCGTCGCCATGATCTTTCAAATATTCAATCAAATTCAATTTCGACTTCTTATAATTTATTCTATTTTCAATTTACGTACATACACGTTTTCAACTTTCACGAAAAAACTTGTTCTCACAAATTCAAATTAACGTTCCACGTTTTCTAATGAACTGATTTTCTGTTCACACCTAACTTGTTCTAACAAATTCAAATTCACGTTCCACCTTTTCTAATGAACTGATTTTCTGGTCAATTCTCTAAACATACCACTTCCGAGTTTAATGCAGCAATTTGATCAGTACTAGTAAATTCAAATTTGATGGACTTATACGAAATGAAAATATATGGGATATCAACATGCAATATAATGTAGGATAATATGTAAAGGAACTAATCTGATTTGTACATTCCACACCATATGTGCATATCACTAACAGCAAACAGTGGTTTTTGCACGCCACTAATCCCAAAAGTATTCAGTCACAAATATTCACTACTTTAAACGTTTATATTCAAAATGTTTTCAAGATTTCAATCAAATTCTAAAAATTCAAAATTTCAATTTTCTTCAATTTCTTCGTTCACCGCTTCACAAGTTCTGAACGCAATGAATCCGGTTCGAAGGACCAAATTATGTTCGATATTAGTTCTATCACAAATTCAACTTTTATAATCAACTCACACTACTTTATTTAGATCTATTCAATTTGACTAATTCAAGCTAATTCAAATTCAAAAACTATTCAAATTCAAAAACTAATTCAATTCTATGATTAGAACTGTTCGACCGATTCAAAATGCAACTCGAAACCAACTGTACCATGACAATGGACTTGAACAATTTCTTCATGAAAATTCCGGTAAATTTAACATTTTAACTTTTCCAATAGCGCTACATCTATATTGTTGGAAAATTGTTTTCCAGTATTCTACGTTTTAAGACAAGCTGAAAAATGGCTTGCCAATATTACGAAATACGCTCCTTGGCTGGGTGGCAACCGGTAAAATCGCAGACAATCCATCTTCAGCCGCTACATGTGGAGTGCTCACGGAAGGCCAAAGTCTGGCCAAATCCATAGAAAGGTTCTGGAAGCTAGAAGATGCTGACCTACCTCAAAAAACAATGACCCCATCGGAAATGGCGTGCGAGACGCACTTTTGTCAGACCGCAAAACGAGACAATGAAGGCCGTTTTGTCGTTAGGTTGCCCTTTGCTGCTGAGCCAACGAAGCTAGGCAGTTCAAGAGATATTGCATTACGACGCTTCGAGGCGTTAGAAAAAAGATTAATGAAAAATGCCGAGCTCAGGCAGCAATACCAGACATTAATGCGGGAATACGTGGAACTTGGCCACATGGAGGAAGTGGAAGAGCAAGTGATTCAAGCACCTTGTTACTTCCTTCCTCATCACTGCATTACCAAACCCGATAGCAGCACCACAAAGCTTAGGGTTGTGTTCGACGCGTCATGCAGGGCGGCGTCGAATGTTTCATTGAACGACATATTGTACACAGGGCCAACCCTCCAGGATGACGTCGTAGCAATCCTTCTCCGATTTCGGCTACCGCGGAAACAGTAACCTACGGTACGACACCTGCCTCGTATTTAGCAACCAAATGCCTGCATAGGTTGGCCAAGGAGGAGGCAGCACGATACCCGCTAGGAGCTGAAATCCTGCAACGAGATTTCTACGTTGACGACGTCATGACGGGTTCGAATAGCCTCATGATGGCCTCGCAAATGCAGGAAGAATTGACTAAACTGCTGCAAGGTGCTGGATTTAAGCTAAGGAAATGGTGCGCCAATCATCCGCGTTTGCTCCAAGGCATACCGCACGAGGACAAAGAAGTTCAACTGGATTTCAATAACGAATCAGAAGACTATATCAAGACGTTGGGTCTAACATGGCTACCAAAGCCAGACAACTTTCGGATTAGGATTAGTTGGCAACCGGAGCATAGAAGAATAACAAAACGGACGGTTGCTTCCGACATTGCAAGAATGTTTGACCCCCTTGACATTATGGGTCCAGTTGTTGTTCTCGCTAAAATTTTCCTGCAGCAGCTGTGGCAACTAACACTGGACTGGGATGCTGCTCTCCCACAAGAAATGTTCACTAGATGGACTAAGTTCCGGGAAGAATTGAAGGTTCTGGAAAACATGCAGTTTCCTCGACATGTGCTGGCGAATGAGGCACCCAATCAAATCCAACTCCATGTTTTTACAGATGCATCCGAGAAGGCGTACGGTGCTGCCATTTATGTCCGATCCATCACCACGGATGGAAGAATCATTGTGCGACTGTTAACCACCAAATCAAGGGTCGCGCCTCTTAAGAAAACTTCAACCCCGCGATTGGAGCTTTGCGCCGCCAAATTGGGCGCCGACCTTGCTTATAGAGCAAAGAAGGACATGCAGATGAAGGACATTACTACCTTCTTTTGGACCGACTCCGAAGTCGTTTCGGGGTGGATAAGTTCTACTTCTGCCTCATATCATACGTTTGTGACAAACAGAATATCAGCAATTCAATCTCTGTCCATTCCGCAACAGTGGCGACACGTTATGTCGAGTGAAAATCCTGCGGACATCCTCTCTCCTGCAAAATTGGGTGATTGTCACCTTTGGTTTTACGGACCTCCTTATCTGCATGGGAGGGAATCTATATGGCCACCGGAGAACGTGAAGGCATCTGTATGCGACCTGGAGAAGAAAAGATCAGCCTTAACCATGATCCACCCCGAGGAAAAACCTACCCATTTCGTGAATGAAATCCAACATGGGAATTCTTTCAGAAAACTACAACGCGTGACGGCATACGTAATGAGGTTCGTCAATCGACTACGATCGATGGGCACAATCGAAAACCGAACCAAAACTCCAACTAGCAAAGAGTTGGACGATGCACTGTTTGTCATTGTCAAGACCATGTAGTCTGAAGAATTTAGTGACGAAATTAGAAATTTGAGCAACTGCAGGGAGATTAATAAGCGAAGTCCACTGGCCACTTTGACGCCATTTCTAGATGATTGTGGCGTTTTACGTGTTGGCGGCCGATTGGAGGCATCAAGCATGCCTTATGATGCGAAGCATCCTATCTTGCTGCCCTATAAGCATCAGTTTACCAAAATACTAATGACAGACATCCACCACGAAAGGCTGCATTTAGGCCCCCAAGCGCTGATTGCCACTACAAGACAACGATTCTGGCCAATCAAGGGCAAAACGCTAGCGAGATCTGTTGTACAGCGATGTGTACGATGCAGCAGGGCGAAGCCAAAAATGTTACCTCAGCTAATGGGGAACTTACCATCCACACGAGTACAGCCTGCGCGGCCATTCATTAACGCGGGTGTCGATTTCTGCGGGCCGATTTGGATTCATTATCGTGGCAGAGGCAGTCGCCCCCAGAAAGGATACATAGCAATATTTTGTTGTTTTGCCACTAAGGCCGCTCATCTAGAAGTGGTAGGCGATCTGACCACAGAATCTTTTATCGGATCGTTAAAGCGTTTCATAGGAAGGCGTGGGCACTGCAAAAATTTATATTGCGATAATGCCACCAATTTTGTGGGAGCTAACAACCAATTACATGAACTAACGGGTGCCATATATTCAGACAAAGCCAAAGAAAAAATTACCACGATCTGTGCCTCTCAGCGCATAGACTTTCATTTTATACCTCCTCGTGCCCCACACTTCGGAGGGCTGTAGGAGGCTGCTGTTAAATCAGCAAAGCACCTGCTACTGCAAGGAGCGTCCTCAGCCAAGCTAACCCACGAAGAATTGCAGACACTGATAGTGGAAATTGAAGCAATATTAAATTCCAGGCCAATTACACCGATGTCAGCAGACCCTAACGATCTTGCAGCATTAACCTCGGGTCACTTCCTAATCGGGGAGCCCCTTACAAGCTCCATTGATACCGCTGCAGAGCCGATCAAGGCTGGCCTTCTCACTCGATGGAAATTAGTGAAACACATCAAAATTGAATTTTGGCGTAGGTGGACTAGCGAGTACTTAAGTGAGCTTCAGCACCGTTTGAAATGGAAACACAGTAATTCAAACGTCCAGCCCGACACCGTCGTGATCATCAAAGAGGATAACACTCCAGTGATGAAATGGCCGCTAGGACGAATCATTAAAACCTATGAGGGAGATGACGGGCGCGTTCGGGTCGCCGACGTCAAAACATCTTCCGGCGTGCTGCGCAGTCGATCCACAGACTGGCTCCGCTGCCAATTGAGAAGGATGACGCAACGGCAAAGGAAGAAAAATTTCCGCAACCCAAACTGGCCCGAACAAAACGTACTTCATCGAAAGGATCCTATAAGGCTGGCATCCCGGAGGGAACGCAAGGCAATGAGGAGCCAAAAAAGAGGGCACGCAAACAGCGAGGAGCTTCTCTTGCGACACTCATGCTGAGCTGCTTAATCCTCCCGATCATACATGCAGATCCCGTAGAAGTTACTCCCATGGGCCCGCAACCGGGTTTGCACTTCCAGTCAATGGGAAGGACATGTTTGGCAACAAGCGAATGGAGGCTGATAATATACTATGATTTAACGCCGTACTGGCTAGAGCTGTCCAATCTGCATAATGGAACGAGCATGCTGCAGCATCTCTGCGACCGCTGGACTCTAAAAAATAGCTGCCTTCCCGTTGTCACTTATTTCCGAAACTTTCAGGTTGAATTGGGAATCTACAGCCAGCTGTTCAGAGCCAGAAAAAGAAGGGGAGCACTCAATTTAGTTGGCAATCTAGCGAAATCCTTATTTGGGGTACTCGACGATGCATATGCCCAAGAAATGTCCAAAACGATCACTAGCGTCAAGGTAAATCAAAACCAACGTCTTATGTTATTGAGAAATCAAACGTCAATCATCGACTCCACATTAAACGTCATCCAGAAGGACGAGCTTGCCGCCCAAAGAAAGTTTAAGATGATAGATGAAGAATTAAAAAGACTGGCCAATGAAGTGAAGGACCCTAGCAATGAGAACAGCCAGATTTCGATAGCAAGTCTCTTTACTACACTCGCCATTCAAATGACATTAATGGCGTCTGACCTCAAGAGAACATAGGATCCCATTGTGAACGTAATTTTCAACACTCATCATGGAAAGCTGAGTCCGTTGTTATTATCTCAGCATCAGCTGAAAGCAGAACTCGTAACCATCAAGACTCACTTGCCCGCGGCTCTTCGCCTTCCCACCGAAAGGGACGATTCGCTTCATCTCTTCAATTTGATAACCACGAAGGGCCGAGTAGTGGGGAACCATGTCATTTTTGAGCTGAAATTGCCCATGGTCAGCGCTGCTACATATGACCTATATCGGTTGTACTCGATACCAACATTGACTGAAGATAAGCTGATGGCATTTGTGCCTACCTCACCGTACCTAGTTATAAACCAACATCGAGATCAGTACTATCCGCTGTCGGAACAAGAATACGGAGCCTGCATCAAAATTGAACAGGACGTGTATCTGTGCGAGCAGATTCATCCTCTTTACGACAAGGAGGCGAACACCAGCTGTTGTGAAGTATCGCTTCTAAGAGAGCAGTCTCTGCCCCCACAGTGTCAGCTCAGAGAAATTCAGGCATCTCCATTTTGGGTGCGACTTTCATTCTCTAATACCTGGATCTACGCGCTAAAGGCCAGGGCATCAATCAGCATCGTCTGTGGAGATTACGTCGCTACTATGAATCTAGCAGGGTCAGGCTTACTCAAAATACAACCTGACTGCACAATAAAATCTGGCTCAATTACCATACAAACACATCGGGTTCACGCAAGCAACGAAAGAGCCTCCTTTTCACGCACCCCGGATCTGCCCCGATTCACGGCGACCAAAAACCCGAGTGCTACTTCAACATTACCATACCAAGCGTCTAACACCGCCATTGATCAGTTAAAGCGGCAGCTGCACGCGCAGCAAATACCTCTTCCCACCGAGATTGACGCCCACAACATTCACCATTATACGATCGGATACCTAAGCCTGGCAGTTGCCATCGCACTCACCGTCTACTTGATCGCCAAGTGTAGAGCGCAGTCTCGTAATCATGTGACCATTGAAAATCGCCCGCGTCCCAGAGCGCATAGCCTGCCAGGCACCCAAGCCAATGGTTGAACGGACCGTTCAACGCGGGGGAGGATGTTCAATAGCAGTTTTTTTTAAGTGCAAGCAAAAAATCCACGCATATCCAACACAGCAAAATCAACTCCATCCAACACAATGTAATCAATGTTCAATGGCAGTTTTTCTAAGTGCAAGCAACAGCAAAAAATCCACTCATATCTAACACAGCAAAATCAACTCCATCCAACACAATGTAATCAAGGCATCACATTTCCACGACCAGATTGTTTATCCGTGATGGGGGCGCAACAATGTTGCATGCATTAATAGATTGATATTGGATCGCGACTTCTTGGAAGATAAAAAATGCTGATCATAGCGTCTGGCGGGTAAAGTGATGCCTTGTGAAAAATAAACATATTAATGTCGAACGCCATGACTGTAAAAAAATGCAAAATAAATTCATTCGTAAAAGTGAACTCGTGTTGAAAAGGTGTTTTTCTTTTGAATTTGAAGTGAACATTAATTTTTTTTCCATTCTATAAGCAAGGCGTCGAGGCGATTTTTGTAGCGATATAGTATCGCTGCAACTGTTTCATCGAAGGAGCACAGGTTAAGAATCTAGGCTCCAGGTCAACGCAAAGAGCGTTGACTTTAACATTGTTGTGAAACTTAGGAAGAAAGGCGATTGTTGTAGCGATATAGTATCGCTGCAACTGTTTCATCGAAGGAGCACAGGTTAAGAACCTAGGCTCCAGGTCAACGCAAAAGAGCGTTGACTTTAATCTTGTTCTTTTTCTTTTTCAATCTTGTTCCATTTCTTGACGGGGACGGGATTCTGGGAATAGGAGGGCGTCTGGAGAAAGCAGATTTAACCTTCTCACAAAGACATCATTCCGAAAGCAGAGAAACATACTGAACTGCTAGTACGACATATACACAACATCATGTTACATGGAGAAACGCAATTGAAGCTCGCTACGCTGAGACGCAACTATTGGCTTCTGGATGCAAGAAATGTTATTCGGCATTCTAATCAAAAATGTTTAATTTGCTTTCGAACCAAAGCCAAAATATCATCACAATTAATGGGAAATTCACCAAAGCCGAGAGTCACAGTTTCATGTCCATTCACCTAAACTGGAGTGGATTACTGCGGGCCAGTAACAATCAAAGATAGGAATGGACGCGGAAGTAAAAATTATTAGGGATACATTGCTATTTTCATTTGCTTAGCGGTGAAGGCAATTCACATCGAGCTCGTCAATGATCTCACAACGACCACATTCCTCGCCGCGCTCAAACGTTTCATTGGAAGACGAGGTCTATGTCAGCACACTTAAAGCGATTGTGGCACGAATTTTGTAAGAGCTGAATCAGAATTGAGAAAAATAGCGACAAGAAATCGAGAAGCTGTAGGATCCCAAAGTGGTCTTGAAATTACATGGCATTTCAATCCACCAGCATCACCACATTTTGGAGGTTTATGGGAAGCTGGTGTGAAATCGATCAAACTACATTTAAACGGTATATTACGACATGCCACTCTTACTTACGAAGAATTTTCAACATGTCAAGTCCAAATCGAAGCCTGCCTGAGCTCGCGACCTTTGTGCCCTCTCACAGATGTCCCTATGGATACCAAAGTATTGACTCCAGCTCATTTTCTGATCGGAGATGCATTAATTATGACAGTGGAAGACGATTTGTCTGAAATAAATTTATCACGGCTAGATAGATGGCAGTTCTGCCAAAGATTAACGCAAACATTTTGGAAACGCTGGACAAACGAATATCTTGGAAGATTGCAACAAAGGCCTGAATGGCTCAAACAAGAAATCCAACCTGAAATAGGGGATTTATGTTTGCTAAAAGAAGAGAACATACATCTTAGTAAATGGCATCTCGCAAGGATCAGCTGTGGGGAACTCTCAAGTTCACGACAAAGTAGGTTGTGCGACCGATAAAATCTTGTCATCACTTTTTAGGTCGTGACGCAAGTTTGTCTTTTTGTTAAAATATAATAAAAATAGTTCGTGTGTCAAGACCGCTGTTTGTTTTGTTTTATATATAAATATTAAGTGAGGAATTCCTCACATGGGTGGCCCCAAAACCTCAACATGACGGAAAATGGAGAATTCGTTGACGCGACGGATGGCAACCAAGAAGCGGAGCCCGAGCAATCTGGGGAGGTGGCAGGAGTCAGAGCGATTTCACTAACACTACCGCCATTTTGGCCAACCAAAGTTCGCAGTTGGTTCAACAGGGTTGAAGCGAAATTCCGATCGTACCATATCAACACGGATGCAGCGCAATTTGACAGAGTGATAAGAGAACTGGACGCCGTGGCATTAGACCAGGTAACAGACATTTTGGATAATCCTCCAGCACATGGCAAATATAGTGCAATTAAAAATCGACTACTATCCGCGTACGAACTGTCGCAACACGAATTGACGCGTAAGCTCGTGTGTGAACTAGAACTAGGAGACCAACGTCCTTCGCAATTATTACGACAAATGCGATGCGTGGCTGGCGCTAACGTCACAGAGTCGTTTTTGAAATCACTGTTGCTCGAACGGCTACCGAATAATGTGCTGCAAATCATACTCGGGTTGAACATTACAAACCTGGACAACCTAGCAGAGTCAGCGGATCGGATAACGTCGGTTTCATATCGGAATAACGTTGAGTCCGTGGTACACGACATGCGATATGACGACCTCGTGCAAGAGATCGCAGGACTAAAATCTGAAATAATGCGTGCAAAAACGAATGCGCAACAAACCCCTTGTCCAACATGTTCTACATGCCGTAGACCGTTTCACTCGGCAGCTCCTGCTCAAAATGCTAAACGCATATATCCAGGCAAGCCATTTTCAATATGTTGGTACCACCACAAGTATGGTGCAGCCGCCAGGCGGTGTACGCCACCATGCTCGTTTCAGCACGCGGGAAACGCATAAAGTCACTGGCACATCAGGCGGGAGCCAGTGACAATGCACCTAAACGCCTTTTTGTTCATGACAATGTCACGAAAATATCATTTTTAGTGGATACAGGGGCAGATGTATCTGTCATTCCTTGCCAAAAAAACTGCAGAAAAAAAACGTCAGAGATAAAGCTATATGCAGCAAACGGTACTCCGATAAATACATACGGAATTAAGCTGCAACAATTAGATCTCGGTTTTCGACGTATAATTTCATGGAAGTTTTATGTTGCTGATGTCTCCCGCCCGATAATAGGCGCAGATTTTCTTCGCTACCATAACTTGCTGGTGGATATGAGAAAAAGAAAACTATTAGACGCAACCACACTGCTTACGGTGCCGGGTAAGATTTATCGTTCAAATACGCAGAGCGTTTCAACTGTGTCCAAATTATCCTCGTTCCATAAAATATTAAAAGAATATTCTACACTAACGAATCCTGCAAAATTTGTTTTTCCGAGTCCGAAACATAAAGTGCATCACCAAATATTGTCCCACCAGTGGCTGACAAGCCGCGGCGTTTATCGCCAGAGAAACTGAAAATAGCGCGACGCGAGTTTGACTATATGTTGGAGCGAGGGATATGTCAGCCCTCTTCAAGCCCGTGGGCTAGTCCATTGCACCTTGCGCCAAACAAAGATGGCTGGCGCCCATGCGGGGACTACCATCGTCTAAACGCCGCCACCCGCCCCGATCGATATCCACTCAAACACATTGAAGATATCGTATCAAATCTATAAAAAAAACCGTGTTCACGAAAATTGATCTAGTCAGGGCTTTCCACCACATTCCGGTAGCGGAGGAGGATATTGAAAAGACGGCGGTCACCACTCCGCTCGGACTCTACGAGTTTACGGCCATGACGTTCGGTCTACGGAATGCCGCCCAATCATTCCAACGCTTCATGGACGAAGTTCTAAAAGGATTAGATTACTGTTGGTGCTACATAGATGATATTTTAATTGCATCCAGCGAACCATCAGAGCACGAAAACCATCTCAGAGCCGTCTTAAATCGTCTAAGCCAATACGGCATGGTCATCAACGTGAGCAAATGCCAATTCGGTGTGAATAAGATCGAGTTTCTAGGTCATATCATCGACAGGAATGGAACAAGGGTACCAGAATCCCGGGTAGAGGCAATCAATCAGTACAAAAAACCGTCGACGATTAGAGAGCTCCGAAAATTTCTCGGACTAATAAACTTTTATCGACGTTTTCTTAAAAACGCTGCTCTCTGTCAAGCCCCGCTGCATGCTTTACTCGGAGAATCAAAAAAAGGAGACAAAACTCCCGTTCTATGGAATCCGGAGGCTGAAGAAGCATTTATTAAATGCAAGAGCAGTCTAGCGGCCAAAACACTCCTAGCGCACTACGAGCCGAACCAACCACTAACGCTCGTGACTGATGCATCCAACGTAGCAGTGGGAGCGGTTCTACAGCAGCAACAAGGAAAGCAATGGGTACCATTGGCGTTTTATCAGCGAAAATTGTCCCGTGCTGAAGAAAAGTACAGCGTATACGATCGGGAGCTGCTAGCTATTTACAGCAGTGTACGTCATTTCCGACACCTGCTTGAGGCGTCCGACTTTTTTCAGAAATCTGATAGAGCGTCGCCTCGACAAGTCCGTCACCTCAGTTACGTATCGCAATTTACGACGGACATTCGGCACATAGCAGGGAAATCAAATAACGTCGCCGACGCCTTGTCACGAATCGAACAAATTTCGATGCCTGCATGTTTCTCGACAAAGGAACTCATCGATTCTCAGCAGGCAGACACAGAACTTCAGCAACTATTGGAACACAACGAAACATCGCTCAAGCTGCAACCAATCACAGTTGAAAATCAGGGAAAACTGTATTGCGATACATCTACAAACAATATTCGTCCTTTTGTACCAAAGGCGCTACGAAGAAAAATGTTTGATATTTTTCACGAGCCGGCTCACCCTAGTGGGCGTGCCACTTCAAAAACCCTAGCAAAAAGATTTGTATGGATGAAGATGCAAAGCGACATCAAGGAATGGGTGTGTTCCTTGCCAGCGGGCAAAAGTGGGACGCCATCATCATAACCCGATCCAACAAATCTCTATGCTAGACAGCAGGTTCCAGCATGTACATTTGGACATCGTGGGACCGTTAATACCATCTTCAGGATATAAATACTGCCTCACTGTGATCGATCGCTTCTCGCAATGGTCAGAAGCGATTCCTCTGTACGATCAAACACCGGAATCGGTCTCAAAAGCATTTTTTAACCACTGGGTGTCACGTTATGGCGCACCGCGGACCATCACAACCGATCAAGGGGCTCAAGGGGCTCAACAAGCGAATGGAGGCTGATAATATACTATGATTTAACGCCATACTGGCTAGAGCTGTCCAATCTGCATAATGGAACGAGCATGCTGCAGCATCTCTGCGACCGCTGGACTCTAAAAAATAGCTGCCTTCCCGTTGTCACTTATTTCCGAAACTTTCAGGTTGAATTGGGAATCTACAGCCAGCTGTTCAGAGCCAGAAAAAGAAGGGGAGCACTCAATTTAGTTGGCAATCTAGCAAAATCCTTATTTGGGGTACTCGACGATGAATATGCCCAAGAAATGTCCAAAACGATCACTAGCGTCAAGGTAAATCAAAACCAACGTCTTATGTTATTGAGAAATCAAACGTCAATCATCGACTCCACATTAAACGTCATCCAGAAGGACGAGCTTGCCGCCCAAAGAAAGTTTAAGATGATAGATGAAGAATTAAAAAGACTGGCCAATGAAGTGAAGGACCCTAGCAATGAGAACAGCCAGATTTCGATAGCAAGTCTCTTTACTACACTCGCCATTCAAATGACATTAATGGCGTCTGACCTCAAGAGAACATAGGATCCCATTGTGGACGTAATTTTCGACACTCATCATGGAAAGCTGAATCCGTTGTTATTATCTCAGCATCAGCTGAAAGCAGAACTCGTAACCATCAAGACTCACTTGCCCGCGGCTCTTCGCCTTCCCACCGAAAGGGACGATTCGCTTCATCTCTTCAATTTGATAGCCACGAAGGGCCGAGTAGTGGGGAACCATGTCATTTTTGAGCTGAAATTGCCCATGGTCAGCGCTGCTACATATGACCTATATCGGTTGTACTCGATACCAACATTGACTGAAGATAAGCTGATGGCATTTGTGCCTACCTCACCGTACCTAGTCATAAACCAACATCGAGATCAGTACTATCCGCTGTCGGAACAAGAATACGGAGCCTGCATCAAAATTGAACAGGACGTGTATCTGTGCGAGCAGATTCATCCTCTTTACGACAAGGAGGCGAACACCAGCTGTTGTGAAGTATCGCTTCTAAGAGAGCAGTCTCTGCCCCCACAGTGTCAGCTCAGAGAAATTCAGGCATCTCCATTTTGGGTGCGACTTTCATTCTCTAATACCTGGATCTACGCGCTAAAGGCCAGGGCATCAATCAGCATCGTCTGTGGAGATTACGTCGCTACTATGAATCTAGCAGGGTCAGGCTTACTCAAAATACAACCTGACTGCACAATAAAATCTGGCTCAATTACCATACAAACACATCGGGTTCACGCAAGCAACGAAAGAGCCTCCTTTTCACGCACCCCGGATCTGCCCCGATTCACGGCGACCAAAAACCCGAGTGCTAGTTCAACATTACCATACCAAGCGTCTAACACCGCCATTGATCAGTTAAAGCGGCAGCTGCACGCGCAGCAAATACCTCTTCCCCCCGAGATTGACGCCCACAACATTCACCATTATACGATCGGATACCTAAGCCTGGCAGTTGCCATCGCACTCACCGTCTACTTGATCGCCAAGTGTAGAGCGCAGTCTCGTAATCATGTGACCATTGAAAATCGCCCGCGTCCCAGAGCGCATAGCCTGCCAGGCACCCAAGCCAATGGTTGAACGGACCGTTCAACGCGGGGGAGGATGTTCAATAGCAGTTTTTTCTAAGTGCAAGCAAAAAATCCACGCATATCCAACACAGCAAAATCAACTCCATCCAACACAATGTAATCAATGTTCAATGGCAGTTTTTCTAAGTGCAAGCAACAGCAAAAAATCCACTCATATCTAACACAGCAAAATCAACTCCATCCAACACAATGTAATCAAGGCATCACATTTCCACGACCAGATTGTTTATCCGTGATGGGGGCGCAACAATGTTGCATGCATTAATAGATTGATATTGGATCGCGACTTCTTGGAAGATAAAAAATGCTGATCATAGCGTCTGGCGGGTAAAGTGATGCCTTGTGAAAAATAAACATATTAATGTCGAACGCCATGACTGTAAAAAAAATGCAAAATAAATTCATTCGTAAAAGTGAACTCGTGTTGAAAAGGTGTTTTTCTTTTGAATTTGAAGTGAACATTAATTTTTTTTCCATTCTATAAGCAAGGCGTCGAGGCGATTTTTGTAGCGATATAGTATCGCTGCAACTGTTTCATCGAAGGAGCACAGGTTAAGAATCTAGGCTTCAGGTCAACGCAAAGAGCGTTGACTTTAACATTGTTGTGAAACTTAGGAAGAAAGGCGATTGTTGTAGCGATATAGTATCGCTGCAACTGTTTCATCGAAGGAGCACAGGTTAAGAACCTAGGCTCCAGGTCAACGCAAAAGAGCGTTGACTTTAACAAAGTCAGTTAATCAATCTTGTTCCATTTCTTGACGGGGACGGGATTCTGGGAATAGGAGGGCGTCTGGAGAAAGCAGATTTAACCTTCTCACAAAGACATCATTCCGAAAGCAGAGAAATATACTGAACTGCTAGTACGACATATACACAACATCATGTTACATGGAGAAACGCAATTGAAGCTCGCTACGCTGAGACGCAACTATTGGCTTCTGGATGCAAGAAATGTTATTCGGCATTCTAATCAAAAATGTTTAATTTGCTTTCGAACCAAAGCCAAAATATCATCACAATTAATGGGAAATTCACCAAAGCCGAGAGTCACAGTTTCATGTCCATTCACCCAAACTGGAGTGGATTACTGCGGGCCAGTAACAATCAAAGATAGGAATGGACGCGGAAGTAAAAATTATTAGGGATACATTGCTATTTTCATTTGCTTAGCGGTGAAGGCAATTCACATCGAGCTCGTCAATGATCTCACAACGACCACATTCCTCGCCGCGCTCAAACGTTTCATTGGAAGACGAGGTCTATGTCAGCACACTTAAAGCGATTGTGGCACGAATTTTGTAAGAGCTGAATCAGAATTGAGAAAAATAGCGACAAGAAATCGAGAAGCTGTAGGATCCCAAAGTGGTCTTGAAATTACATGGCATTTCAATCCACCAGCATCACCACATTTTGGAGGTTTATGGGAAGCTGGTGTGAAATCGATCAAACTACATTTAAACGGTATATTACGACATGCCACTCTTACTTACGAAGAATTTTCAACATGTCAAGTCCAAATCGAAGCCTGCCTGAGCTCGCGACCTTTGTGCCCTCTCACAGATGTCCCTATGGATACCAAAGTATTGACTCCAGCTCATTTTCTGATCGGAGATGCATTAATTATGACAGTGGAAGACGATTTGTCTGAAATAAATTTATCACGGCTAGATAGATGGCAGTTCTGCCAAAGATTAACGCAAACATTTTGGAAACGCTGGACAAACGAATATCTTGGAAGATTGCAACAAAGGCCTGAATGGCTCAAACAAGAAATCCAACCTGAAATAGGGGATTTATGTTTGCTAAAAGAAGAGAACATACATCTTAGTAAATGGCATCTCGCAAGGATCAGCTGTGGGGAACTCTCAAGTTCACGACAAAGTAGGTTGTGCGACCGATAAAATCTTGTCATCACTTTTTAGGTCGTGACGCAAGTTTGTCTTTTTGTTAAAATATAATAAAAATAGTTCGTGTGTCAAGACCGCTGTTTGTTTTGTTTTATATATAAATATTAAGTGAGGAATTCCTCACATGGGTGGCCCCGAAACCTCAACATGACGGAAAATGGAGAATTCGTTGACGCGACGGATGGCAACCAAGAAGCGGAGCCCGAGCAATCTGGGGAGGTGGCAGGAGTCAGAGCGATTTCACTAACACTACCGCCATTTTGGCCAACCAAAGTTCGCAGTTGGTTCAACAGGGTTGAAGCGAAATTCCGATCGTACCATATCAACACGGATGCAGCGCAATTTGACAGAGTGATAAGAGAACTGGACGCCGTGGCATTAGACCAGGTAACAGACATTTTGGATAATCCTCCAGCACATGGCAAACATAGTGCAATTAAAAATCGACTACTATCCGCGTACGAACTGTCGCAACACGAATCGACGCGTAAGCTCGTGTGTGAACTAGAACTAGGAGACCAACGTCCTTCGCAATTATTACGACAAATGCGATGCGTGGCTGGCGCTAACGTCACAGAGTCGTTTTTGAAATCACTGTTGCTCGAACGGCTACCGAATAATGTGCTGCAAATCATACTCGGGTTGAACATTACAAACCTGGACAACCTAGCAGAGTCAGCGGATCGGATAACGTCGGTTTCATATCGGAATAACGTTGAGTCCGTGGTACACGACATGCGATATGACGACCTCGTGCAAGAGATCGCAGGACTAAAATCTGAAATAATGCGTGCAAAAACGAATGCGCAACAAACCCCTTGTCCAACATGTTCTACATGCCGTAGACCGTTTCACTCGGCAGCTCCTGCTCAAAATGCTAAACGCATATATCCAGGCAAGCCATTTTCAATATGTTGGTACCACCACAAGTATGGTGCAGCCGCCAGGCGGTGTACGCCACCATGCTCGTTTCAGCACGCGGGAAACGCATAAAGTCACTGGCACATCAGGCGGGAGCCAGTGACAATGCACCTAAACGCCTTTTTGTTCATGACAATGTCACGAAAATATCATTTTTAGTGGATACAGGGGCAGATGTATCTGTCATTCCTTGCCAAAAAAACTGCAGAAAAAAAACGTCAGAGATAAAGCTATATGCAGCAAACGGTACTCCGATAAATACATACGGAATTAAGCTGCAACAATTAGATCTCGGTTTTCGACGTATAATTTCATGGAAGTTTTATGTTGCTGATGTCTCCCGCCCGATAATAGGCGCAGATTTTCTTCGCTACCATAACTTGCTGGTGGATATGAGAAAAGGAAAACTATTAGACGCAACCACACTGCTTACGGTGCCGGGTAAGATTTATCGTTCAAATACGCAGAGCGTTTCAACTGTGTCCAAATTATCCTCGTTCCATAAAATATTAAAAGAATATTCTACACTAACGAATCCTGCAAAATTTGTTTTTCCGAGTCCGAAACATAAAGTGCATCACCAAATATTGTCCCACCAGTGGCTGACAAGCCGCGGCGTTTATCGCCAGAGAAACTGAAAATAGCGCGACGCGAGTTTGACTATATGTTGGAGCGAGGGATATGTCAGCCCTCTTCAAGCCCGTGGGCTAGTCCATTGCACCTTGCGCCAAACAAAGATGGCTGGCGCCCATGCGGGGACTACCATCGTCTAAACGCCGCCACCCGCCCCGATCGATATCCACTCAAACACATTGAAGATATCGTATCAAATCTATCAAAAAAAACCGTGTTCACGAAAATTGATCTAGTCAGGGCTTTCCACCACATTCCGGTAGCGGAGGAGGATATTGAAAAGACGGCGGTCACCACTCCGCTCGGACTCTACGAGTTTACGGCCATGACGTTCGGTCTACGGAATGCCACCCAATCATTCCAACGCTTCATGGACGAAGTTCTAAAAGGATTAGATTACTGTTGGTGCTACATAGATGATATTTTAATTGCATCCAGCGAACCATCAGAGCACGAAAACCATCTCAGAGCCGTCTTAAATCGTCTAAGCCAATACGGCATGGTCATCAACGTGAGCAAATGCCAATTCGGTGTGAATAAGATCGAGTTTCTAGGTCATATCATCGACAGGAATGGAACAAGGGTACCAGAATCCCGGGTAGAGGCAATCAATCAGTACAAAAAACCGTCGACGATTAGAGAGCTCCGAAAATTTCTCGGACTAATAAACTTTTATCGACGTTTTCTTAAAAACGCTGCTCTCTGTCAAGCCCCGCTGCATGCTTTACTCGGGGAATCAAAAAAAGGAGACAAAACTCCCGTTCTATGGAATCCGGAGGCTGAAGAAGCATTTATTAAATGCAAGAGCAGTCTAGCGGCCAAAACACTCCTAGCGCACTACGAGCCGAACCAACCACTAACGCTCGTGACTGATGCATCCAACGTAGCAGTGGGAGCGGTTCTACAGCAGCAACAAGGAAAGCAATGGGTACCATTGGCGTTTTATCAGCGAAAATTGTCCCGTGCTGAAGAAAAGTACAGCGTATACGATCGGGAGCTGCTAGCTATTTACAGCAGTGTACGTCATTTCCGACACCTGCTTGAGGCGTCCGACTTTTTTCAGAAATCTGATAGAGCGTCGCCTCGACAAGTCCGTCACCTCAGTTACGTATCGCAATTTACGACGGACATTCGGCACATAGCAGGGAAATCAAATAACGTCGCCGACGCCTTGTCACGAATCGAACAAATTTCGATGCCTGCATGTTTCTCGACAAAGGAACTCATCGATTCTCAGCAGGCAGACACAGAACTTCAGCAACTATTGGAACACAACGAAACATCGCTCAAGCTGCAACCAATCACAGTTGAAAATCAGGGAAAACTGTATTGCGATACATCTACAAACAATATTCGTCCTTTTGTACCAAAGGCGCTACGAAGAAAACTGTTTGATATTTTTCACGAGCCGGCTCACCCTTGTGGGCGTGCCACTGCAAAAACCCTAGCAAAAAGATTTGTATGGATGAAGATGCAAAGCGACATCAAGGAATGGGTGTGTTCCTTGCCAGCGGGCAAAAGTGGGACGCCATCATCATAACCCGATCCAACAAATCTCTATGCTAGACAGCAGGTTCCAGCATGTACATTTGGACATCGTGGGACCGTTAATACCATCTTCAGGATATAAATACTGCCTCACTGTGATCGATCGCTTCTCGCAATGGTCAGAAGCGATTCCTCTGTACGATCAAACACCGGAATCGGTCTCAAAAGCATTTTTTAACCACTGGGTGTCACGTTATGGCGCACCGCGGACCATCACAACCGATCAAGGGGCTCAAGGGGCTCAACAAGCGAATGGAGGCTGATAATATACTATGATTTAACGCCATACTGGCTAGAGCTGTCCAATCTGCATAATGGAACGAGCATGCTGCAGCATCTCTGCGACCGCTGGACTCTAAAAAATAGCTGCCTTCCCGTTGTCACTTATTTCCGAAACTTTCAGGTTGAATTGGGAATCTACAGCCAGCTGTTCAGAGCCAGAAAAAGAAGGGGAGCACTCAATTTAGTTGGCAATCTAGCGAAATCCTTATTTGGGGTACTCGACGATGAATATGCCCAAGAAATGTCCAAAACGATCACTAGCGTCAAGGTAAATCAAAACCAACGTCTTATGTTATTGAGAAATCAAACGTCAATCATCGACTCCACATTAAACGTCATCCAGAAGGACGAGCTTGCCGCCCAAAGAAAGTTTAAGATGATAGATGAAGAATTAAAAAGACTGGCCAATGAAGTGAAGGACCCTAGCAATGAGAACAGCCAGATTTCGATAGCAAGTCTCTTTACTACACTCGCCATTCAAATGACATTAATGGCGTCTGACCTCAAGAGAACATAGGATCCCATTGTGGACGTAATTTTCGACACTCATCATGGAAAGCTGAATCCGTTGTTATTATCTCAGCATCAGCTGAAAGCAGAACTCGTAACCATCAAGACTCACTTGCCCGCGGCTCTTCGCCTTCCCACCGAAAGGGACGATTCGCTTCATCTCTTCAATTTGATAACCACGAAGGGCCGAGTAGTGGGGAACCATGTCATTTTTGAGCTGAAATTGCCCATGGTCAGCGCTGCTACATATGACCTATATCGGTTGTACTCGATACCAACATTGACTGAAGATAAGCTGATGGCATTTGTGCCTACCTCACCGTACCTAGTTATAAACCAACATCGAGATCAGTACTATCCGCTGTCGGAACAAGAATACGGAGCCTGCATCAAAATTGAACAGGACGTGTATCTGTGCGAGCAGATTCATCCTCTTTACGACAAGGAGGCGAACACCAGCTGTTGTGAAGTATCGCTTCTAAGAGAGCAGTCTCTGCCCCCACAGTGTCAGCTCAGAGAAATTCAGGCATCTCCATTTTGGGTGCGACTTTCATTCTCTAATACCTGGATCTACGCGCTAAAGGCCAGGGCATCAATCAGCATCGTCTGTGGAGATTACGTCGCTACTATGAATCTAGCAGGGTCAGGCTTACTCAAAATACAACCTGACTGCACAATAAAATCTGGCTCAATTACCATACAAACACATCGGGTTCACGCAAGCAACGAAAGAGCCTCCTTTTCACGCACCCCGGATCTGCCCCGATTCACGGCGACCAAAAACCCGAGTGCTACTTCAACATTACCATACCAAGCGTCTAACACCGCCATTGATCAGTTAAAGCGGCAGCTGCACGCGCAGCAAATACCTCTTCCCACCGAGATTGACGCCCACAACATTCACCATTATACGATCGGATACCTAAGCCTGACAGTTGCCATCGCACTCACCGTCTACTTGATCGCCAAGTGTAGAGCGCAGTCTCGTAATCATGTGACCATTGAAAATCGCCCGCGTCCCAGAGCGCATAGCCTGCCAGGCACCCAAGCCAATGGTTGAACGGACCGTTCAACGCGGGGGAGGATGTTCAATAGCAGTTTTTTCTAAGTGCAAGCAAAAAATCCACGCATATCCAACACAGCAAAATCAACTCCATCCAACACAATGTAATCAATGTTCAATGGCAGTTTTTCTAAGTGCAAGCAACAGCAAAAAATCCACTCATATCTAACACAGCAAAATCAACTCCATCCAACACAATGTAATCAAGGCATCACATTTCCACGACCAGATTGTTTATCCGTGATGGGGGCGCAACAATGTTGCATGCATTAATAGATTGATATTGGATCGCGACTTCTTGGAAGATAAAAAATGCTGATCATAGCGTCTGGCGGGTAAAGTGATGCCTTGTGAAAAATAAACATATTAATGTCGAACGCCATGACTGTAAAAAAAATGCAAAATAAATTCATTCGTAAAAGTGAACTCGTGTTGAAAAGGTGTTTTTCTTTTGAATTTGAAGTGAACATTAATTTTTTTTCCATTCTATAAGCAAGGCGTCGAGGCGATTTTTGTAGCGATATAGTATCGCTGCAACTGTTTCATCGAAGGAGCACAGGTTAAGAATCTAGGCTTCAGGTCAACGCAAAGAGCGTTGACTTTAACATTGTTGTGAAACTTAGGAAGAAAGGCGATTGTTGTAGCGATATAGTATCGCTGCAACTGTTTCATCGAAGGAGCACAGGTTAAGAACCTAGGCTCCAGGTCAACGCAAAAGAGCGTTGACTTTAACAAAGTCAGTTAATCAATCTTGTTCCATTTCTTGACGGGGACGGGATTCTGGGAATAGGAGGGCGTCTGGAGAAAGCAGATTTAACCTTCTCACAAAGACATCATTCCGAAAGCAGAGAAATATACTGAACTACTAGTACGACATATACACAACATCATGTTACATGGAGAAACGCAATTGAAGCTCGCTACGCTGAGACGCAACTATTGGCTTCTGGATGCAAGAAATGTTATTCGGCATTCTAATCAAAAATGTTTAATTTGCTTTCGAACCAAAGCCAAAATATCATCACAATTAATGGGAAATTCACCAAAGCCGAAAGTCACAGTTTCATGTCCATTCACCCAAACTGGAGTGGATTACTGCGGGCCAGTAACAATCAAAGATAGGAATGGACGCGGAAGTAAAAATTATTAGGGATACATTGCTATTTTCATTTGCTTAGCGGTGAAGGCAATTCACATCGACCTCGTCAATGATCTCACAACGACCACATTCCTCGCCGCGCTCAAACGTTTCATTGGAAGACGAGGTCTATGTCAGCACACTTAAAGCGATTGTGGCACGAATTTTGTAAGAGCTGAATCAGAATTGAGAAAAATAGCGACAAGAAATCGAGAAGCTGTAGGATCCCAAAGTGGTCTTGAAATTACATGGCATTTCAATCCACCAGCATCACCACATTTTGGAGATTTATGGGAAGCTGGTGTGAAATCGATCAAACTACATTTAAACGGTATATTACGACATGCCACTCTTACTTACGAAGAATTTTCAACATGTCAAGTCCAAATCGAAGCCTGCCTGAGCTCGCGACCTTTGTGCCCTCTCACAGATGTCCCTATGGATACCAAAGTATTGACTCCAGCTCATTTTCTGATCGGAGATGCATTAATTATGACAGTGGAAGACGATTTGTCTGAAATAAATTTATCACGGCTAGATAGATGGCAGTTCTGCCAAAGATTAACGCAAACATTTTGGAAACGCTGGACAAACGAATATCTTGGAAGATTGCAACAAAGGCCTGAATGGCTCAAACAAGAAATCCAACCTGAAATAGGGGATTTATGTTTCCTAAAAGAAGAGAACATACATCTTAGTAAATGGCATCTCGCAAGGATCAGCTGTGGGGAACTCTCAAGTTCACGACAAAGTAGGTTGTGCGACCGATAAAATCTTGTCATCACTTTTTAGGTCGTGACGCAAGTTTGTCTTTTTGTTAAAATATAATAAAAATAGTTCGTGTGTCAAGACCGCTGTTTGTTTTGTTTTATATGTAAATATTAAGTGAGGAATTCCTCACATGGGTGGCCCCGAAACCTCAACATGACGGAAAATGGAGAATTCGTTGACGCGACGGATGGCAACCAAGAAGCGGAGCCCGAGCAATCTGGGGAGGTGGCAGGAGTCAGAGCGATTTCACTAACACTACCGCCATTTTGGCCAACCAAAGTTCGCAGTTGGTTCAACAGGGTTGAAGCGAAATTCCGATCGTACCATATCAACACGGATGCAGCGCAATTTGACAGAGTGATAAGAGAACTGGACGCCGTGGCATTAGACCAGGTAACAGACATTTTGGATAATCCTCCAGCACATGGCAAATATAGTGCAATTAAAAATCGACTACTATCCGCGTACGAACTGTCGCAACACGAATTGACGCGTAAGCTCGTGTGTGAACTAGAACTAGGAGACCAACGTCCTTCGCAATTATTACGACAAATGCTATGCGTGGCTGGCGCTAACGTCACAGAGTCGTTTTTGAAATCACTGTTGCTCGAACGGCTACCGAATAATGTGCTGCAAATCATAATCGGGTTGAACATTACAAACCTGGACAACCTAGCAGAGTCAGCGGATCGGATAACGTCGGTTTCATATCGGAATAACGTTGAGTCCGTGGTACACGACATGCGATATGACGACCTCGTGCAAGAGATCGCAGGACTAAAATCTGAAATAATGCGTGCAAAAACGAATGCGCAACAAACCCCTTGTCCAACATGTTCTACATGCCGTAGACCGTTTCACTCGGCAGCTCCTGCTCAAAATGCTAAACGCATATATCCAGGCAAGCCATTTTCAATATGTTGATACCACCACAAGTATGGTGCAGCCGCCAGGCGGTGTACGCCACCATGCTCGTTTCAGCACGCGGGAAACGCATAAAGTCACTGGCACATCAGGCGGGAGCCAGTGACAATGCACCTAAACGCCTTTTTGTTCATGACAATGTCACGAAAATATCATTTTTAGTGGATACAGGGGCAGATGTATCTGTCATTCCTTGCCAAAAAAACTGCAGAAAAAAAACGTCAGAGATAAAGCTATATGCAGCAAACGGTACTCCGATAAATACATACGGAATTAAGCTGCAACAATTAGATCTCGGTTTTCGACGTATAATTTCATGGAAGTTTTATGTTGCTGATGTCTCCCGCCCGATAATAGGCGCAGATTTTCTTCGCTACCATAACTTGCTGGTGGATATGAGAAAAGGAAAACTATTAGACGCAACCACACTGCTTACGGTGCCGGGTAAGATTTATCGTTCAAATACGCAGAGCGTTTCAACTGTGTCCAAATTATCCTCGTTCCATAAAATATTAAAAGAATATTCTACACTAACGAATCCTGCAAAATTTGTTTTTCCGAGTCCGAAACATAAAGTGCATCACCAAATATTGTCCCACCAGTGGCTGACAAGCCGCGGCGTTTATCGCCAGAGAAACTGAAAATAGCGCGACGCGAGTTTGACTATATGTTGGAGCGAGGGATATGTCAGCCCTCTTCAAGCCCGTGGGCTAGTCCATTGCACCTTGCGCCAAACAAAGATGGCTGGCGCCCATGCGGGGACTACCATCGTCTAAACGCCGCCACCCGCCCCGATCGATATCCACTCAAACACATTGAAGATATCGTATCAAATCTATAAAAAAAAACCGTGTTCACGAAAATTGATCTAGTCAGGGCTTTCCACCACATTCCGGTAGCGGAGGAGGATATTGAAAAGACGGCGGTCACCACTCCGCTCGGACTCTACGAGTTTACGGCCATGACGTTCGGTCTACGGAATGCCGCCCAATCATTCCAACGCTTCATGGACGAAGTTCTAAAAGGATTAGATTACTGTTGGTGCTACATAGATGATATTTTAATTGCATCCAGCGAACCATCAGAGCACGAAAACCATCTCAGAGCCGTCTTAAATCGTCTAAGCCAATACGGCATGGTCATCAACGTGAGCAAATGCCAATTCGGTGTGAATAAGATCGAGTTTCTAGGTCATATCATCGACAGGAATGGAACAAGGGTACCAGAATCCCGGGTAGAGGCAATCAATCAGTACAAAAAACCGTCGACGATTAGAGAGCTCCGAAAATTTCTCGGACTAATAAACTTTTATCGACGTTTTCTTAAAAACGCTGCTCTCTGTCAAGCCCCGCTGCATGCTTTACTCGGGGAATCAAAAAAAGGAGACAAAACTCCCGTTCTATGGAATCCGGAGGCTGAAGAAGCATTTATTAAATGCAAGAGCAGTCTAGCGGCCAAAACACTCCTAGCGCACTACGAGCCGAACCAACCACTAACGCTCGTGACTGATGCATACAGCAGCAACAAGGAAAGCAATGGGTACCATTGGCGTTTTATCAGCGAAAATTGTCCCGTGCTGAAGAAAAGTACAGCGTATACGATCGGGAGCTGCTAGCTATTTACAGCAGTGTACGTCATTTCCGACACCTGCTTGAGGCGTCCGACTTTTTTCAGAAATCTGATAGAGCGTCGCCTCGACAAGTCCGTCACCTCAGTTACGTATCGCAATTTACGACGGACATTCGGCACATAGCAGGGAAATCAAATAACGTCGCCGACGCCTTGTCACGAATCGAACAAATTTCGATGCCTGCATGTTTCTCGACAAAGGAACTCATCGATTCTCAGCAGGCAGACACAGAACTTCAGCAACTATTGGAACACAACGAAACATCGCTCAAGCTGCAACCAATCACAGTTGAAAATCAGGGAAAACTGTATTGCGATACATCTACAAACAATATTCGTCCTTTTGTACCAAAGGCGCTACGAAGAAAAATGTTTGATATTTTTCACGAGCCGGCTCACCCTAGTGGGCGTGCCACTGCAAAAACCCTAGCAAAAAGATTTGTATGGATGAAGATGCAAAGCGACATCAAGGAATGGGTGTGTTCCTTGCCAGCGGGCAAAAGTGGGACGCCATCATCATAACCCGATCCAACAAATCTCTATGCTAGACAGCAGGTTCCAGCATGTACATTTGGACATCGTGGGACCGTTAATACCATATTCAGGATATAAATACTGCCTCACTGTGATCGATCGCTTCTCGCAATGGTCAGAAGCGATTCCTCTGTACGATCAAACACCGGAATCGGTCTCAAAAGCATTTTTTAACCACTGGGTGTCACGTTATGGCGCACCGCGGACCATCACAACCGATCAAGGGGCTCAATTTGAGTCAGCAATGTTCCTCTCATTGACAGCCCTCATTGGCTGTAGTAGAAACCAAACTTCGGCGTACCATCCAGCCTCAAACGGCCTAATAGAACGCTGGCACAGGTCTGTAAAGGTGGCGATAATGTGCAACAATAAAAACCCTGCATGGGTTGATATTCTGCCTACGGTTCTACTGGGGCTGGTGCTTTATGGTACGACGCTAAACCTCCCTGGCGAGTATTTAGTTCCAGCATCAAATGCAGCTATCGGACCACACTGTTTCCTCGCCAATTTAAGAGAAACCATGCAAGCGCTACGACCCGTTCAAACAACGCATCACACTGACCGAAAAATCTTCAAAAACAAGCATCTCGACACATGTACGCACGTGTTTCTAAGGGTGGACTCACTCCAAAAATCTTTAACTAGACCGTACACTGGTCCACACAAAATCTTGAAACGAATTTCGAAAGCTCTGTATACCATAGACGTCAATGGAAAACCAATCAATGTGTCCACAGAGCGATTGAAACCGGCCTTTCTCGAAACGAATTCTACGCTTGCGACCAATGAAGGGCCAAACCGACCAGCATACACCAAGACTTATCAACCAACACCTGCCAGGCGTTGATTTGCCGCGAGGTTCCCTCACTTGGAGGGGAGTGCTGTGGGGAACTCTCAAGTTCACGACAAAGTAGGTTGTGCGACCGATAAAATCTAGTCATCACTTTTTAGGTCGTGACACAAGTTTGTCTTTTCGTTAAAATATAATAAAAATAGTTCATGTGTCAAGACCGCTGTTTGTTTTGTTTTATATATAAATATTAAGTGAGGAATTCCTCACACACTAATGTTCTTACTGGAAAAAATATGATAACACGAGTGGTCACGTTATTTTCAAAAGGTTACTACTACAAACGTGCGATAACATAAATTGTTTTGCTTCCTTCGCAATAACCAGACCTAAAGTATACACATATTTTAATAAAAGAAATGAAGCTACAAACAAACCCTAGACAAAAATAGAAATAGATCGAATACAAAAATGAATTACTATGCCAGACAATACAGCACTTTACCCTTTCCTTCCTATCACTATCCAATCCTATCCAAAGTACATACCACACAAATAAAAAAAACAGTGCTAATGGTTCATCAGTAAACCCTTGTCCGAGTTGGCGAGTCGGGGCGCCAAGTACAAATAACCCCTCTGTTGGCGAGTGTTATGTGCCTGTACGGAGGAAATGCCACATGCCAAATTAACATCTTTACTCTGTCAATTCAAAGGCAGCGTCTGGTGTTTGGGAGTCCATTTTGATAAGCCAATCATACATGGCTAATGGAGCAACAACAACAAACCTGATAATCGGTAACTCAATACTGACGAAAGCATACTCAACTTTATTTTTACAGATGTTAATACTGATCCGGTTGGACCAGCGGGGGGAGTATGTCTAACATGAATCTGAAACAAAAGAAATTAATAACAGGCATAAACAATATTCAGTTCACTTAACTGCATGACAGTCGACGGATCGATTGTCAGTTTTGACGTCGCACGACCAGAGATAAAATCAGCTGATTTATAATGTTAATGATGTTTCTTAAAACGAAGAATACTGGAAAACAATTTTCCAACAATATAGATGTAGCGTTATTGGAAAAGTTAAAATGTTAATTTTACCGGAATTTTCGTGAAGAAATTTTTCAAGTCCATTGTCATGGTACAGTTGGTTTCGAGTTGCATTGTGAATCGGTCGAACAGCTTTAATCATAGAATTGAATTAGTTTTTGAATTTGAATAGTTTTTGAATTTGAATTTGAATTAGCTTGAATTAGTTAAATTGAATAGATCTAAATAAAGTAGTATGAGTTGATTATAAAAGCTGAATTTCTGATAGAACTAATATCGAACATAATTTGGTCCTTCGAACCGGATTCATCGCGTTCAGAACTTAGTGAAGCGGTGAACGAAGAAATTGAAGAAAATTGAAATTTTGAATTTTTAGAATTTGATTGAACTCTTGAAAACAATTTGAATATATACGTTTAAAGTAGTAGCGTGCAAAAACCACTGTTTGCTGTTAGTGATATGCACATATGGTGTGGTATGTACAAATCAGATTAGTTCCTTTACATATTATCCTACATTATATTGCATGTTGATTTCCCATATATTTTCATTTCGTATAAGTCCATCAAATTTGAATTTACTAGTGCTGATCAAATTGCTGCATTAAACTCGGAAGTGGTATATTTAGAGAATTGACCAGAAAATCAGTTCATTAGAAAACGTGGAACGTTAATTTGAATTTGTTAGAACAAGTTAGGTGTGAACAGAAAAGCAGTTCATTAGAAAACGTGGAACGTTAATTTGAATTTGTGAGAACAAGTAAGGCGTGAAAGTAGAAAACGTGTATGTACGTAAATTGCAAATAGAATAAATTATAAGTAGTCGAAATTGAATTTGATTGAATAGTTGAAAGATCATGGCGACGATTACAAAGTTAATCATGCAGCAAGGTCTGACCTATGATCAGTTGGTGCGAATCCACACTTATTACAAGAAAGATCCGAAGGCACGCAAAACCGCCACTTATTTCATAAAGTTATTAGAAAGGCTCGAAGCTATTCAAAAATCTTTTGAAGAAACTCATGAAGCAATTCTCGACTCATTGACCGGCAGTAAGTCTGAACTAAATAATCCATATTTTAGTGACGGAAAATATAGTTTGTTCGAAGAACGATATATAACATTATATTTGGAACCCAAAGAGTCTTTGATTGAGGTACAAAGGGTCTCGAATACAGATTGTTCCGGAATTACCAATCGGCCAAAAAATTCGGAAGAAAATGAAATCAAACTTCCAAGAATATCGTTGCCAAATTTTTCGGGAGATTACGAATCGTAGATGACATTTCGAAATCTCTTTTAGAGTTTAATCCACGAAAAAGCTTCATTAAGTAATGTTGAAAAACTTCATTACTTAAAGTGTAGTCTTTCGAGTGAAGCAGAAAGTCTGTTAAAACAATTCCAGATAACAGATACAAATAATCAAGTGGCATGGAAGGTTTTGGTTGAACGTTACGACAACAAAGCAACGTTATTGAACACCCAATTGAAACGGTTATTTAGTTTAGGGGTCGCAAATGAGTCAGCGGCATCGATAAAGTTGTTATTAGATAGAACGGTCGAGGCAGTGCAAGTGTTGGAGAACATGGATATCAAAGACATGTGGCAAGCAGTAGTTGTATACATGACAACACAACGGTTACCTTCGGAGACGAGACAACTATGGGAGCAGCGACAAATGATTACTGGAGAGTTACCGACTTTCATAGAGTTGGATGTCTTTTTTGCAAAATTGATTTCGTACCTTGGAAGTGACTCATATTAGAGGAAGTTCACAAAGGAGGATTACAGCGTCTCACACCGGTAATGTCCAATCGTCTCACAGTGACGTACAACAATTGTGCACTATCTGCAAGGGAAAACATGGTATTCAGCATTGTATCTAGTTTTCGAGAGCCAAACATGGTACAAAGCTGCAATTGGTAAAACGCAATGGCCTTTGCATCAATTGTTTAAAAAAGGGCCAAATGATGAGTAGTTGCCCAAGTACTTCACGAGGCTTTAAGTGCAAGGGCATGCATCATACACTGTTACATACAAAAAATGTTGACACAGCATTACCGACGAGTCCTGAATTGAGGCAGCGACCGGGTCCATCGAATGCTGGTCCTTATATCAACTCACTAAACGTTACCGCCAGCAAAGAAGTCCTGTTGGCTATGGCATTAGTTACCATTGAGTCACCTGCTGGTCACATTTCACTTCGAGTATTACTTTATTTATTTATTTATATATTAATCCCTTGCGCTACAGATACAATTCCACTTACAGCGTCAAGAAAGCAAAAAAAAGAATTAAACATAAAAAAGGAAAAGAAATAACAAAAATAATTCGCTAATTTGAAAACTGAAATTAGGACTAAGGTAAATAGCAATTCAATGCAATATTTTCAATACATGCTTAAATTGTGAGAACGATTGCGGCAGAGGACCAAGCTTAAGGGCATTATGCGTTCTAGGTAGACGCAGCAAAGGAGAATGGAAATATACTTCCGTACTTGCGAATGGAACAGAGAAAACCTTCGATGATCAACTAGGACGACTGGATTCACGTCTGGTTATCTAGGAACTAAGATCCGACAAAAAAATGCCTTTGCAAAGTTTGAAGAGAAAACACTCATCGAGGAACAATCTCCGAGATTGTAACGAGGACATACGAAGGAGGGAAAGCCGAGAGGAGTAGGGACAATAGGGGATATTGTATTTGAAAAGAAGCGAGCGAGTGAACCTGCGCTGAACAGATTCTATGGCGTCAGATAAATATTGAAAGCGCGGAGACCAGATTTGGCACGCATATTCTAGAAAACTGCGTACTAAGGAGACAAATAAATGAATACAGGAGGAAATATTGGTGAACATATACGAAGAACGCAAGACAAATCCAGCAATCCTAGAGGCTCTGGACGTCATATTCATGACATGAAATTCAAATCTTACTTTAGAGTCAAATACCACACCCAGGTCTCTAAAATGCTGGACAAGTGACAGGGAAATACCAGACACAGAATAAGAAAACACGTGTGGAGTGTTTTTATATGCGAAAGACATCTGATGGCATTTCAAAATGTTCAGTGGCAAGAAGTTGTCTTGACACCACAGATTAAGAGCAAAAATGTCCGCTTGCAATTGATGAAAATCGTTCGCAGACTTGATTGCTCTGTATAGTTTTAGGTCATCTGCATATAAGAGACATGGAGAATTGATAACAAACGGAAGGTCATTGACAATCAAGATAAAAAGTAAGGGACCTAGGATAGAACCTTGAGGAACTCCGGATGTGGGAAATATAGGAAAGGAAATGGAACCATTAAAAGTAACTCTGCAGGGACGACTATGAAGATAAGAGGAAAACCAGGAGAGGAGGGGACCAAAAACACCGAAACCATTAAGTTTAAGGAGCAGCAGGTTATGGTTCACAGAATCAAAAGCCTTCGAAAAGTCAGTGTTAATTACACCAACTTGACGTTGACAATCGAAAGCAAAGGCTACAAAATTAGTGAACTCCAAAAGGTTGGTTGAACTAGAGCGACCCTTGATGAAACCGTGCTGTTCAGGAGCAAGTAAGGGCTGTAGAGAAGGATACATTTTATTGTAGACAAGACGTTCAAGGATTTGGAGGGATACAGGACGATAGAGGAGGGATACAGGAGGAGGAGGAGGGATACAGGACGATAATTGGAAACAACGGAAGGATCACCAGATTTGAAAATTGGGAAAATATTGGCGGATTTCCATAAAGAAGGGAATACACCAGAAGTAAGGCTAATGTTGAAAAGGATAGCTAAAGTAACACAGAGTGAGGATGAGAGGGATTTGACAAGGATATTAGGAATACCATCAGGACCGGAACTGGCATTGGAATTTAAGGTATGCAAAAGGATTTCAACTTCCAAAGGATTAGTACTAAATATAGATAAATCAGGATAGGTACGGGAGACACTGGGAGCTACCGAGGTATTCAGTGGGTTTTTCTTAAAGGAGGAGGAAAAATAGGCAGCAAACAAATCACATATAGCCTGAGGAGTGGAAACAGCAACATCACCAAAAGACATAGAATCAAGAACTAAAGAACTGGATTTAAGGGAACGGATGTAGGATCAAGAGGATTTAGATTAATAAGAACAAATTGAAGTCTCGATGTTTGAAAAGTAATCACGCATTGCCTGCTTGAAAACTTTTTTAGCATCAGAACGCAAACTACGGAATTCCTGAAAGTCAGAGGGAGAACCCGTCTTCTTCAGCTTTGCGCGAGCCTTTTCCTTAGCTTTAAGAGCATCAGAGACGTTTAATGTGAACCAAGGAGCATCATTAGGTTTGAAAGGACGTTTAATGGGAGTAAAACGAAAGATAAGGTTGTAGAAAAAAAGAGTAGAACTTGGACAATGCACAATCAACATTTAATCCTCTGAAAAATGAAAACCAATTGATAAGATTGATTTCAGAGGACATTTTTTGAGTCAGTTTAAAAAAAATTGTAACGTTGAAAAGAAGGATATTTATTCCTTACCTGGAAGTTGAGGTCAACATCAAGTAGGATAGGAGGGTGATGAGAATCAGGTTGCACATATGCAAAAGGAGCAGGAGAGAGAGAAAGCGAATCTAAAGGAACGCTAGTAAGGACTAAATCGAGGATTCTGTTATTAGTATTACGAAGGTGGTTAATTTGGGAGCAAGTACAAAGTGAAAGAAAGGAAGAAGTCGCAAAACAAAGTTGGTTATAGGATATTAAACGGAGGTTATTGGTATTCCACTCCACAGTGGGCATGTTGAAGTCGCCTAAAATTAGTAGGGGAGTTGAAGGGAAACGAGAGAGGATAAAACTTGAAAGCTCAACGTAAAAACGTTCATAAGCAATGACAGACAAAATACAAAGGAAATAGACACAGCAGACCAGCAGATCCGAAGATGGGGAAAGGATAGCACGTACAACAATACACTCAACAGGAGGAGAAGGAACAAATTCTGCACAGAGTGTTCCACGAAGAGCGTTATGGATAGCAATTAAAACGCCTCCACCATCGGCTTTGCACTTGACCAGGGCTCACAAATGTCGTTCATCCCAGAATCTGCAGTGCAATTATTGAAATTGAAAAGAGAATCTTCGAAAGTTAATGTCACAGAAATCGGTTCGAACACTGCTAAAAAAATTAAAGGAGTTGTTCGAGTAAATTTAATAATATCACAACAGAAGGAATAAGATGCTTTGATTTTAGAAAATATAATAAATCTTCTGCCACCACGAAATATTACACCAGCAGTGTGGAACGAATTAGGAAATTTAACATAAGCAGATCCAAGCTTCGACAAACCTGGTAAAATCGATCTACTACTCGGTGCTGACGTCTATGCAAAGGTCATACTTGGCGATATGCAGAAACTTAATATTGGTCCATTACTACAAAACTCTAGGCTAGGCTGGATTATTTCTGGTGGCTTTCACCAAACACATTCAAAAAAGGGCTATCAAAGTTTCAAAGTTGAAGTTACAGATGACATGAATATTAGTGATCAGCTCAAAAGGTTTTGGGAGCTTGAGGAACTTGTGAAAACCACTTTGTTCAAAATGTTATGAGGGATAATGATGGAAGGTACACGTTGCGACTACCATTTAAAGATGAAGCTAGTAAAACTAATCCCAGAGAATTGAAAAACGCAGCAATACTCAGCTTCAAAGCGCTAGAAAAACGTTTCGAAAAACAACCCAACCTGAAACTGGAGTAGCAAAAATGCATTCAAGAATATATCGACTCTCATCATATGCAACTAGTAAAGGAACCTACGATTAATAATATACCCACTGAAGATAATAGAATGAATTATTTTTATTTGCCTCACCATGCAGTCTTCAAAGAAAGTAGTACGACAAAATTGCGGGTCGTATTCGATGCATCTCGGAAAACGAACAAAGGATTATCACTAAATGATATATTGTTGACTGGACCATCCATTCAGAATCAAATTATTTCGGTTGTCATGAGGTGGAGGCTATTCCAGTATGCTTTCATGGCAAACATAGCGAGAATGTATCGGCAAATTAAGGTGCACCGCGACGACGTTGGCTATCAACGAATAGTATGTAGATCGAACCCCAATGACGCACTTGATCACTATCGCCTAACTACGGTAACATTTGGCACAACGTGCGCACTTTTTCTTGCTATACGGACTCTGCACAAATTAGCAGAAGATGAGATGAATAATTATCTTACGGCATTTACTGCTTTCAAGAATGGTTTCTATGTCGACGATTTGCTCTCAGGGGACCAAGAATTACAAGAAACTATCGACAAACGTGATGCGATTTCTGCTGCTTTAAAATCTGATGGATTTATTCTGAGAAAATGGATTGCGAATGACCAACGGATCTTGCAAGGAATTCCCAAAGAAGATATTGAAATGAAGAACTGTTTTGAAATGAATTTTGACCAAGGATTCAAGTCCTTAGGAATTGTGTGGTATCCTATGAATGATTATTTTAGTTTTCGTCTGCAATTGAAATGTTTAAATTTACCTTATTCAAAGAGACAACTGCTTTCAGAAATCGCTCAACTATTCGACTCAATGGGATGGCTTGCTCCAATTATTGTCAAAGCGAAAGTCCTTCTCCAAACATTATTTCTTCAGGAGCTCACCTGGGATGAACTTGCCCCTGATGAAATTAAACAACAATGGTTGAGATTCAAAAATAATTTAAAAAAAATGATTAGTGAAATAAACATACCGCGATAAATTAGAAACTCGTCATCATCTCAATTTGAGATCCATGGATTTAGTGACGCGTCGAAGAAATCTTATGCGGCTGCTGTGTACCTAGTCAGCAGAAATGTTGAACAAACTCACGTTTATCTAATGATGGCGAAGACGAAAGTTGCTCCGATTCGTACAGTGTCAATACCACGTTTGGAACTATGTGGCGCTGTGTTACTGTCCAAATTAGTAAATGTTATTGTCCAAATTAGTAGCGGAAATACACCTTGGCGTCACGTGCCCTCGAAAGAAAATCCTGCTGATTTAGCAACTCGTGGTTTGGATGACAACGACACAATCAATAATAAGTCTTTGTGGTGGCCAGGCCCATCTTGGTTGCAGAAAAACCCTGAACATTGGCCTAAATTGAAAATTGTAGAAATTACTGATTTAGAAAAACCGAAATATTTGAATGTTCACTTCAGCCTGGACTTATCTTTGGATTCAAATGATATAATAAATAGATTTTCCTCATTTATTAGATTGATTCGAGTTACTGTGTAGTGCAATCGATTCTTCAAGTTAGTTAGCCAGAAAGAAGACAACTGCTAAAGGATTCTAAACGACGGAAGAATTACGACAATCTCAAAAGTTTTGGATTATAAACGTCCAACAAAAGGCTTTTATAGAAGATATTAACAAATTACGAAAGGGCGAACAATTATCGAAAAGAAGTCAGTTAATCAATCTTGTTCCATTTCTTGACGGGGACGGGATTCTGTGAATTGGAGGGCGTCTGGAGAACGCAGATTTAACCTTCTCACACAGACATCCGATCATCATTCCGAAAGCAGAGAAATTTACTGAACTGCTAGTACAACATATACACAACATCATGTTACATGGAGAAACGCAATTGATGCTCGCTACGCTGAGACGCAACTATTGGCTTCTGGATGCAAGAAATGGTATTCGGCATTCTAATCAAAAATGTTTAATTTGCTTTCGAACCAAAGCCAAAATATCATCACAATTAATAGAAAATTTACCGAAGCCGAGAGTCACAGTTTCATCTCCATTCACCCAAACTGGAGTGAATTACTGTGGGCCAGTTACAATCAAAGATAGGAATAGACGCGGAAGTAACACCCATAAGGGATACATTGCTGTTTTCATTTGCTTAGCGGTGAAGGCAATTCACATCGAGCTCGCCAATGATCTCACAACGACCACATTCCTCACCGCGCTCAAACGTTTCATTGGAAGACGAGGTCTATGTCAGCACACTTACAGCGATTGTGGCACAAATTTTGTAGGAGCTGAATCAGAATTGAGAAAAATAGCGAGAAGAAATCGAGAAGCTGTAGGATCCCAAAGTGGTCTTGAAATGACATGTCATTTCAATCCACCAGCATCACCACATTTTGGAGGTTTATGGGAAGCTGGTGTGAAATCGATCAAACTACATTTAAACGGTATATTACGACATGCCACTCTTACTTACGAAGAATTTTCAACATGTCAAGTCCAAATCGAAGCCTGCCTGAGCTCGCGACCTTTGTGCCCTCTCACAGATGACCCTATGGATACCAAAGTATTGACTCCAGCTCATTTTCTGATCGGAGATGCATTAATTATGACAGTGGAAGACGATTTGTCTGAAATAAATTTATCACGGCTAGATAGATGGCAGTTCTGCCAAAGATTAACGCAAACATTTTGGAAACGCTGGACAAATGAATATCTTGGAAGATTGCCACAAAGGCCTAAATGGCTCAAACAAGAAATCCAACCTGAAATAGGTGATTTATGTTTGCTTAAAGAAGAGAACATACATCCTAGTAAATGGCCTCTCGCAAGGATCACTAATGTTCATACTGGAAAAGATATGATAACACGAGTGGTCACGTTATTTTCAAAAGGTAATTACTACAAACGTGCGATAGCATAAATGTTGAACAAACTCACGTTTATCTTATGATGGCGAAGACGAAAGTTGCTCCGATTCGTACAGTGTCAATACCACGTTTGGAACTATGTGGCGCTGTGTTACTGTCCAAATTAGTAAATCAAGTAAAAGAAACTTTAAATTTCCAACATGTTCAAACATGGTTATAGACTGACTCGGAAATAGTCCTCTCCTGGATTTAAGGACATCCGACGCGTTGGTCAGTTTTTGTAGCCAATCGTGTTACTGAAATTTACAATACTAGCGGGAATACACCTTGGCGTCACGTGCCCTCGAAAGAAAATCCTGCTGATTTAGCAACTCGTAGTTTGGATGACAACGACACAATCAACAATAAGTCTTTTGTGGTGGCCAGGCCCATCTTGAAATAAGGGCTTGATGTTTGCTTAAAGAAGAGAACATACATCCTAGTAAATGGCCTCTCGCAAGGATCACTAATGTTCATACTGGAAAAGATATGATAACACGAGTGGTCACGTTATTTTCAGAAGGTTACTACTACAGGTTACTACTACTACATTTTATACCCATTTTCAAGATTTTATTTTGGATAACTGTTAATAGTTACTTGATTGGGATAATACCTGCAGTAAAGAAAAACCTATGAAGAGTAACCAAAAAAAATGTTATTGAAAAATATCGAAAATTAAGCTCGTGACATGAATTTGACATTTTCGTTCAGGACAAAGAGTTGATTTGCGGTGAGACACATAACTAATGACTGGATCATCGTAAGCAAAAAAACCAAAAATTATTCGTTAGTTTATGAGTTTTTTAAGGTAACGCTGTCAAGTTTTTTCAAACATCTAGATTATTTAATTTTTGGTATAAGTTTGAAGTCAAAAAAACGAAAAAACGGAAATTTTTTTTTAGAAATTTGTGTTTTCAGTTGTAAAAAATTCCATAAAAATATAAATAAAGCAAGAAAAAAAAATAACTCGACAGCGTCACCTAGAAAATTGCCTACAAAAAATAGTGTGCGAAATTTCAGAAAGATCGGTCGAGTAGTTTTCGAGTTACATGTCTCACTGACTTGAAAAATAAAATTCCTCAAAAAACGCGTTTTAAAATTTTAACTGTTTGAGAAAAGTGCGTGAAAAATTACGAAACACGTGAACCGTAACTGCTCGATGAAATCAATGTATACTACTACAAGTCACATATATAAGTGTTTTTACACAAATATAGCACAGACAGGTGTGGATAGAGTGGGAAGACTACTATTACGTATATGAGAGCTGCGCGCGGCTAATAAAGCAGCGTTCTGAAAGGAACGCTATAACACGCGATTTGCGCGAAAATATGAATTTGAGTTATTTGTATTGTTAAGCCGATAGCTTCGTTAATTTTGCTCGGATCGACCTGAAATTTTGTATGGACACTCCTGAGTCACTATACACTAGTCACTAAACGAAAAAAAATCGATTTTCTGACCAACCATACATGGCTAATGGAGCAACAATCACAAACCTGATAATCGGTAACTCAATATTGACGAAAGTATACTCAACTTTATTTTTACAGATGTTAATACTGATCTGGTTGGACCAGCGGGGGGAGTATGTCTAATATTAATCTGAAACGAAAGAAATTAATAACAGGCATAAAAAATATTCAGTTCACTTAACTGCATGACTCTTTCATGATTTATGTACGATATTCCTATGACATTTGGCTCACATCAAAATCTATTTACTGAATAAATGAATGTATACTACTACAAGTCACATATATAAGTGTTTTTACACAAATATAGCACAGACAGGTGTGGATAGAGTGGGGAGACTACTATTACGTATATGAGAGCTGCGCGCGGCTAATAAAGCAGCGTTCTGAAAGGAACGCTATAACACGCAATTTGCGCGAAAATATGAATTTGAGTTATTTGTATTGTTAAGCCGATAGCTTCGTTAATTTTGCTCGGATCGACCTGAAATTTTGTATGGACACTCCTGAGTCACTATACACTAGTCACTAAACGAAAAAAAAATCGATTTTCTGACCAACCATACATGGCTAATGGAGCAACAATCACAAACCTGATAATCGGTAACTCAATATTGACGAAAGTATACTCAACTTTATTTTTACAGATGTTTATACTGATCCGGTTGGACCAGCGGGGGGAGTATGTCTAATATTAATCTGAAACGAAAGAAATTAATAACAGGCATAATAAATATTCAGTTCACTTAACTGCATGACTCTTTCATGATTTATGTACGAAATTCCTATGACATTTGGCTGACATCAAAATCTATTTACTGAATAAAATTCATTTTGATATCATGACTGCACCGGAAGTTATAGGGAAAATAGCTTTCTTTTGCTGAGCAAATTTGTAAGATTTAGGAGACAAAAATCACCATAGCTGGCAACTTTATTCTAATTTTTCATAAACGTTACCTTAAATCAGATCCAAATATTGTGTGAATTTTAATTAAATCTGATGGCTGAATCGGAAGTTATAGGCCAAAAAGCGGTTTTTTTTCTCAGTGATTTTCCAAGATGGCACTACTGCCACAGGGTTGCCCGCATTTCAAAATCACTTCTGTCAAATCTGGTCCTAGTTGATATCAACATGTTCTGTGAATTTCTTTATGAACGGATAATCTGGCAGTCAGTTCTCGTGAACAGAACTTTCGAGTATTGGAAATAGAGGTAAATTAGTAATGGGTCGCCGTTCTTGTGCATATCGCAATTTTAAAAATTTTAAATTGACATGATGCACAAACGTTAAAATGTATCAATGATTTGAATTTTTTGTCAAAAATCAAAAATTTTTCAGGAGGTTCAATGATTTGAAGGATATTTTTTCAAGAGCTTGCCGCAGCTACAGAGTTTCCCGCACTACCTTGGAAATCCATGTGTATTAAACTTTAGTCAACATCAATACGCTCTGCAAATTTCACGATGATCCAATGTTTTTGTCAGAAGAAATGACAAATCAAAATTTGAAAAAAAAATCCTTGCCTACTTTTAGGCACGCTGCACCCACACACGGAACAAAATTTCCAATTTTTTGTCATAGGCAAGCTAAAAACATAATAAGTTTTCATTTCCAATACTTTTTTGAATAAAAATTCACGCTGCTTGGAAATATAGGAGTACCTCAAAATTCACTAAAACGCCGCCAAAAGGTTTAGGATATCTGAATTTTAGCAAATCGTGGACCTACCTACTAAATACTTCTACGTTCTCCGAAAGTTTCAGCTCAATCGGATCGGCCTTTCCAGAGATTATCTCCCTTAATCATTTTGGTTATATATATATATATATATATATATATATATATATATATATATATATATATATATATATATATATATATATATAAATATATATGAAGATATATATATATATATATATATATTTATATATATATATATATATATATATATATATATATATATATATATAAATATATATGAAGATATATATATATATATTTATATATATATATATTTATATATATAGATATATATATATATATATAGATATATATATATATATATATATATATATATATATATATATATATATATATAAATATATATGAAGAAATATGAATTTTCGGCGAAACGAGTTCAATACTAATTTTCTTCGAAAATTAGTAAAAAAATATAGAATTTGGTAATGATGAGGTAAAATTTTGGCCAGAAACTATTGGGTGGTGCAAAAGTTTCTGTCCTTAATATTGCCTGTATAGCATTTGCCAAACTTGAAGCAACATAATATATAATAAGTATGATCTATGCCCTGTTTATGCCTCTGAATAAAGCCATTATTAGATTGTAAGCGCAGACATTGTTGGACCATAGAGAATTTCCAATGACTACCAATACATCCTCACTATACAGTGTGAGTTGAAAAAGTACATAACTGCTTTACCCATAGGAAGTAAGGATGCTTCAACAGTGGCAAAAGCATTTGTAAATAAATTTCATCTTTTATACGAACATTTTAAAGTATTAAATACAAATTTAGGCACTGAAATCACAAATAATTTGATGAAAGAAATATGCAATCTCCTCAATATCAAACAAATATTTTCGACACCATACCATCATGAAACATTAGGCGTAGTAGAAGAAATCATCGTGTGTTAAACGAATACTTAAATATGATATTTGGGACGAATGGCTACGTTTCTACACTTTTTCCTATAATACAACCCCACACATTGATACAAATTACACACTTTACGAACTAGTTTTTGGCAAGCTCTCAAATATACCAATTGATATCTTAAAAGATTCAGAAAAAATATGCAGTTTGGATAATTACAAGGATGAGTTAAAGCTGAGATTAAGAATGTCTCTAGCAAAAGCCAAACAATTAATCGCAATAGCTTAAACAGCACGTAATAACAAACAGAATTACTCGAACCTTCCTAACATAAAACTAGGTGATTTAGTTTTGTAAAAACAGTAAATAGAAGAAAGCATGATAAACCGTATAAAGGTCCATATCAAGTTATAGACACGAAAGATGTAAACATATTAATCGAAATAGAAAATAAAAATAAATGGATACACAACAATAGGCTTAAATTATAAAAAAAAAAAAAAACAAATTCGTAAATAATGTATAAAATATGTTATTCGAATTTTTTTAAGACAATATAATGTAATCAAATATTTGCTAAGAGCCTATCAAGAATACAAAACCAACAAATTAATCTCGCATTTAAATATAAATGCTCAACTCCTTGAACTGGAAGGGGTGTAATGGGTCAACTACTCAAATGTACATACGCGTAAGACAAGACAACAATTAATTGACTTTCAATACAATTAATAGGCGTGTGTTTCTGCTCATCTATCCAGCAGAGAGCAGAGTTTACGCATTGGAAACAACAACACTTCTTTACCAGTGAATTCACTAGTACAGAAATTCTATTCCTCATTGGTAGTTCACATGCCGAACTATAGAATGTGCAGATAGAAAAAAGAAAAGATCATGAGAAGTTGTCTTTTTTGCTGTGAGGTGGCTTTGGTTTCTTCAAGGTTATGTTGAATGTTTTGGCAGTTAGGAAATTAGAAAAAGCTCTCATAATGTGCAGAAAGTTAAAAGATGTAATTTTCTGTTAGTTCTTTTTCTATTTTCTATCGATTATGATAGTGTATATTCGTTATTTTCTAACTTTATTTTCATCTGTTTTGCGCTACCACAGCAAACACAGTAACTTATGTCAGTCTTAGCGAATGCACTGCTGTTTTATACTAGGTCGTTGTTTTTGCGGCATAGCTCTATTCTGTTATGTATCGGAGCCAAAAAACGTACCTAATGTTGATTAGCATAGATTACATTCATATTCCACTATAGCATTGATGTGTGGAAGACGTTTTGTCTTGGTTTGGACATGTTCTATGGGCCTTGTGTATGTGAGGTATGTCTTGGTTTGATGTGTGTTGTCTTGACTTAAAACATTGATGATGTATGTGATGAATTGATCACGTGTTATGTTAGTAATGAGCTAAATAGCTTAATGTGGAAAAAAGTAAAGTAAGCAGCCCATGTGAATAAAGTCATGAGCTTATGCATGGGAACTGATTGAATATTGGTTATGCATTATTGATAGGTAAGAATAGAGTAAGCAAAATTTTAGCATAAAAAGAATGTGTAAATGATACTGAAAGGAAGTCGTATAGTTGTGTTGAACAAATAAACACTGTTTGTTTTCAAACCCAAACTATTGCGTTTTATTGGCAAACCAGAAACTAGCCTTAACATCGGCTAATTTAATAGACGTATCGGCTTCACAACTCTTGCTCAGTGCCAATCATGCGGCAGTCTACGGGTTGCCTTAGTAAACATGTAACATGTGACACGTAATCGTGCTCGGAATCGTTTTCAGCAACGTACATTACCGAACACTCAAATCAACCGTCAGCTTCAACTGCAGTTGGACCTTCAGCAGCAAGAGCAGTATCATCATCAACAAAATCAGCAAATTCAACCAACGATTTCACCTATCATCAACTGTGTGCCTCCATCTCAGGCTCATTCGCAACAACTTCGTCCCGTCCTTTCTGAGCCAGCCTTAAATAGGCATAATCATAACGCTTCTCCGGTGGCTTCTAGGACTGATGCTGTCCATTGTGATGAAATCGCTTCACTGCGAATCATTTCGCCTCCATTGCAGATCTTCGTATCCAGATTTGCCTATGATACTACTGCCGATGCCGTTGAGCGCTTTATCTCCAAGAAATTGGGCTACACACCTCATATTTTTGCGTGTGTAAAATTGACCAAAGAAAATCTTCCGAGAAGATACGTTGCTTCTTTTAAGATAACTTTACCTAACAACTTAAATATAGTTGCTGAACCTGAATTTTGGCCGCCTGGGACTTTGGTTAAACTTTTTGTCAACCGTGAAAATTTTCGTTCCAGCCGCGTCAGGAGAAATCACACTTAACTTCTAGTCTTTCAAGTATTACATTATACTATCAAAATGTTCGTGGTTTGAGAACCAAGCTGGAAGAAATTAAAACTGCTTCATTCATTGAAAATGATCATCTTATATGCCTTTCCGAAACCTGGCTTACGGAAAGCATCCTGAGTTCGGAAATCTTTCCGTGCTATAATGTCTACCGTAATGATCGTAATAGAATTGCTTCTGGTAAAGTCGACGGTGGTGGTGTCCTTGTAGCCGTATTAAGCTCTCTTCGAAGTAAGCTCTGCTCTGGTTTTTCTCCTTCTCCTCTTATTGAATTTGTTGCTGTCTGTGTCTCCTTCTCTGACAAATCCTGTTTATTTCTCGCTTCATTGTATATTCCGTGTAACTGCCTTTTCCCCACGATTGAAAACTTTTTCTGTGAACTGTCTTCTTATCTTAATGTAACCTACCCTTCCACTCCAATTGTCATTTGTGGTGATTTTAACTTACCTTCTGTTCAGTGGAACCTCTCTTCTCATTGTGTGGAATCTTGTAACAACATATCTATTTCCTTGTCATCTTTTCTTTCGTCGTGTTCTCTCAATCAATTTAATATTTTCCCCAATAGCAATGGTAGAATTCTTGATCTTATCCTTTCCAACCTTGATCCATTTTCTTTCACTCTCTCTTCTGCCTCTTATCATTATGTGAAATCTGATAGCCATCATCCTCCACTTTAAGCTAATATACGCCTCCAGAGCTGTATTCTAAGCAAGCGGTGCAGGGTGAGTCGTTATAATTTCCATAAAACTAATTATGAGAGACTTAGTGCTGAAATTAATTCTATAAATTGGTTATGTTTTTTTCGTGAACTTGATCCTGACCGCGCCGCTCTCTGCTTCTACCACAAGCTTCATCAACTTATATTAGCTAACACCCCTATATGTCTGACTAATAAGCCTCATGATGCTCCTTGGCTTACCGGTAATGTCTTGCGTGCTTTGGATTCTAAAAACGCTGCTCGCCTGAAGTATTTGCAGTCGGGGTCTTGAAGGGACTATGCCGTTTATTCTAGTTTACGATCTGCTGCTAAAAAAGAAACTAAAACTGCAATGCGCAACTACTTTTCTGATATTGAATCGTCACTTAGATCAGATGGTCCTAAGAGATTTTGGTCATATGTGCGTAGTTTAAAATCTTCTTCCTCTATACCTGATTCTGTTTCTTTTAATAATTCTAGTGCTTCTACTCCGCAGGGAATATGTAATCTATTTGCAGACTTTTTTTCCTCTGTATACTCTAATTTTTCTTCTCATATCTACAGCATTCCTACTTTTCACTTTCCCACTTGCCTATCTGTGCTGGAGACCAATCCTCTTGAAGTCCAATCTATTATATCTACGTTTGACTCCAGCTCTTCTCTTGGCCCTGATGGAATTCCCAACTTTTTCGTTAAAAAACTTGCTTCTTCTCTTTGTGTTCCCTTGTCCATCATTTTTAACATTAGTCTTGTTAATGGTATTTTCCCAGCTTCTTGGAAAGTCTCAAACATTTTTTCTATCCACAAGTCTGGTGATCTAAACCTGTGAACCAACTATCGCCCGATCTCTATCATTCCTTGTTTTTCTAAAATCTGTGAGCGTCTAGTTTTTAATCGCGTCTATGATTCTCTTCGTCTCGTTTTTCCTGCTCAACAGCATGGTTTCGTGAAAGGCCGAAGTACTACCACTAACCTTGTAGAGTTTTCTCATTTTGTTGCTTCTGCTTTAGATAATCACCAACAAGTAGATGTCATATACACTGACTTCTCTAAGGCCTTTGATTCAGTCAATCATGAGCTCCTTTTTCTTAAATTAGAGCATTATGGTATATCGGAGCCCCTTCTCTCGTGGATCTCTTCATTTGTATTTGATCGTATTTGTTATGTCTCTCTTCGTGGCTCCTCGTCCTCTCCTTTTTTTCCTACCTCCGGTGTACCTCAGGGATCTATTCTTGGGCCTTTGCTGTTTAATATCTTCGTCAACGATCTTCCTAATGTATTTGAATCTCCTTGTCTAATGTACGCCGATGATTTGAAAGTTTTTCGAGTTATCAATACTCCTTCCGATCAACTTGCTCTTCAAACCGATTTGAACCGTCTTGTCTCCTGGTGTGACTGTAATTACTTGTCCTTGAATATCGCCAAATGTTACTCAATGTCTTTTTCATTGAAGCCTTGTGCATTTGTGTTCAATTACTCTATTTGTGACATCACCCTTTTAGTTGTGGATCATTTTACTTATCTCGGTGTTACCTTCGATCGGAAGCTAAAGTTCGACATTCATATTCGAACCATTACTCGTAAGGCGTCCCGGATTGCTGGTTTTGTTATACGCGTTTGCCACAATTCCTTTAACATTTCCACATGTGTGCGTCTTTTTCTTTCCCTTGTTCGTTCTATCCTTGAGTATTGTTCTGTAGTGTGGGATCCTCGTTTCTGTTATTTGTCTGAGGCGGTTGAATCTGTCCAGCGAAGGTTTACTCGCTGCCTTATTTTCAAGTACAACCTACCTTATTGTCCGTACAGTGAACGTTTGCCAATCCTCAATATTCCTCGACTCGACCAGCGCAGAGTTTACCTCGATGAATGTTTTCTTTTTAAAGTTTATTGCGGCCATTTATCTTCATCTTTGACGTGTTTCTTTACGTTGCGCCATCATGACAGACCTATCAGGGCAACCTCACTTTTCAATGTACCTTTTGCACGTACTGACGTTTTTTTCCATTCACCTATTTTGCGCTTACTGAGGACGCATAATAATCTCCAGCTTGGTTTTCTCCCTCAGTCTCTTGGAATTTTTAAAAGTTTAGTTCGTAGTGCACTTTTTCCGCCCACTTAATCATTTTATTTATACATCCTTAATCCTTTTTTTACTCTTACTGTATTCAAATTTTGTACTTCTATTATTATTCTGTATTTTTGTATTTTGCTGTTTTATTATTATATCCATGGTCCTTTTATTAACTATTTTTACTTTACTGTATTCTAATTTTTGTACTTCTATACTTATTAAGTTTTTTATTTTTAATTTTTAATGTTTTATTATATTTTATTCTTTATATTTTTTCTATTCATTTTGTAACTAGGCATCTTGCCTGTTAAATGAATTTTCTTTCAATAAATAAATACTAAATACTAAATACTAAACATATATCTCTCGAGGATTATCGGACGAGGATAATTCTTCATAACGAATATCGAGCTCTTTTACAACCTCTTTGCTTACTGTGAGGCAATAGAGGTCGAGAATCTCACTCTTAACTCTAGGAGTTACAAGCTTCTTGTCTTCATGCAATTTCGTGCGGTTATCGCAGCGCACGATCTCCTAAAGGGCCCCTCCTTCCACTGTCTTTCTGATAAGCTTTACTAGCGTACCAGTTCAATCCGGGGAAACACTTTGCCAGATGGTCTTCTGCCAAAGTTTTTCCCCGGATAAAACTGGTACGCTAGTAAAGCGTATCAGAAAGACAGCAGAAGGAGGGGTCCTTTTAGAGGGACCTCCGCGATAGTCTTTCCCGGAGCCGGTTTTACAATGACAGCGTCAATTTATTTCCCTCGTTGTCTTTATCTGCTATTTTTCTTCTTTTTTTCCTTCACCACTTTTAACTTATCGGCTTGTGGTATTCACTCTTTCTGAGCATTCCTTGGCCCAGTGGGTGTCACTGGTATTTTGCGACGCTTCCTTTTATTCTTTTTGTGGGTCACCGCCGCCCACGTCATGAGGTTGGGAACTGGCACCTCCTTCCTCGCCCGGACTTCTTGAATATCTTCAGGGCTAGATTCGGCCCCGTGCTTGTTCTGCTGTGGCCGATCTACTCCCGAGACCCCGCGATAGTCTTCCCCGGAGCCGGTTTTACAATAACAGCGTCAATTTATTTTCCTCGTTGTCTTTATCTGCTATTTTTCTTCTTTTTTTCCTTCACCACTACTAACTTATCGGCTTGTGGTATTCACTCTTTCTGAGCATTCCTTGGCCCAGTGGGTGTCACTGGTATTTTGCGACGCTTCCTTCTATTCTTTTTGTGGGTCACCGCCGCCCACGTCCTGAGGTTGGGAACTAGCACCTCCTTCCTCGCCCGGACTTCTTGAATAACTTCAGGGCTAGATTCAGCCACGCTGTGTTTGCTGTGGTAGCGCAAAACAGATGAAAATAAAGTTAGAAAATAACGAATATACACTATCATAATCGATAGAAAATAGAAAAAGAACTAACAGAAAATTACATCTTTTAACTTTCTGCACATTATGAGAGCTTTTTCTAATTTCCTAACTGCCAAAACATTCAACATAACCTTGAAGAAACCAAAGCCACCTCACAGCAAAAAAGACAACTTCTCATGATCTTTTCTTTTTTCTATCTGCACATTCTATAGTTCGGCATGTGAACTACCAATGAGGAATAGAATTTCTGTACTAGTGAATTCACTGGTAAAGAAGTGTTGTTGTTTCCAATGCGTAAACTCTGCTCTCTGCTGGATAGATGAGCAGAAACACACGCCTATTAATTGTATTGAAAGTCAATTAATTGTTGTCTTGTCTTACGCGTATGTACATTTGAGTAGTTGACCCATTACACCCCTTCCAGTTCAAGGAGTTGAGCATTTATATTTAAATGCGAGATTAATTTGTTGGTTTTGTATTCTTGATAGGCTCTTAGCAAATATTTGATTACATTATATTGTCTTAAAAAAATTCGAATAACATATTTTATACATTATTTACGAATTTGTTTTTTTTTTTTTTATAATTTAAGCCTATTGTTGTGTATCCATTTATTTTTATTTTCTATTTCGATTAATATGTTTACATCTTTCGTGTCTATAACTTGATATGGACCTTTATACGGTTTATCATGCTTTCTTCTATTTACTGTTTTTACAAAACTAAATCACCTAGTTTTATGTTAGGAAGGTTCGAGTAATTCTGTTTGTTATTACGTGCTGTTTAAGCTATTGCGATTAATTGTTTGGCTTTTGCTAGAGACATTCTTAATCTCAGCTTTAACTCATCCTTGTAATTATCCAAACTGCATATTTTTTCTGAATCTTTTAAGATATCAATTGGTATATTTGAGAGCTTGCCAAAAACTAGTTCGTAAAGTGTGTAATTTGTATCAATGTGTGGGGTTGTATTATAGGAAAAAGTGTAGAAACGTAGCCATTCGTCCCAAATATCATATTTAAGTATTCGTTTAACACACGATGATTTCTTCTACTACGCCTAATGTTTCATGATGGTATGGTGTCGAAAATATTTGTTTGATATTGAGGAGATTGCATATTTCTTTCATCAAATTATTTGTGATTTCAGTGCCTAAATTTGTATTTAATACTTTAAAATGTTCGTATAAAAGATGAAATTTATTTACAAATGCTTTTGCCACTGTTGAAGCATCCTTACTTCCTATGGGTATAGCAGTTATGTACTTTTTCAACTCACACTGTATAGTGAGGATGTATTGGTAGTCATTAGAAATTCTCTGTGGTCCAACAATGTCTGCGCTTACAATCTAATAATGACTTTATTCAGTATTACGAAATTTTGTGTTTACACCAATATAATGTCTAGAAATTGGACAGCATGTCCTTACATCTATGTTACTATATCTATAAGGAATCCTAAGTATTCTAAAATGGAATGTCTAGTGCATGTTTTTGAAATTAAGGAAAAAAGCTAACAAAACCTTGTGGGTAGTTTTTTTTCAGGCTTAATGCCGGCCAGCATGTGGAGGAGTCGAGTTGAAAAATAAAAAGGTTTGCTAAGGATTATTTTAAGGCATTTGTTTTGAACTATTTGTAAGAAATCGAAAGGTATCAATCGAAAGTTTCGAATTTCGGCAAATGAAGGGGTAATTGGCTCTAATACTTTTGTTTACTTTGGCCACTACTGCATCGGTGTGCTCTTCGAAGTTTAGTTTTGCATCCAGGTGAACGCCCAGGTATTTAACCACATGCGTCCAAGACACATTCGCTCCTAAAATGTTCATATGGGGATTGGGATGATGTTTTGATGCTCGTTTTTACTGAAGAATATGGCCTGTGTTTTGGCCGGATTTATCAAAATTTTCCAATTATTGCAGTATTCCCTGATAAGAGCAAACTGCTGCTGGAGTATGTTGACAATTTCATCAGGGTTGCTTGCTGATAAATGGCCGAGTCGTCCGCATACATAGTGATTTCACAATTAGAACAGCGTTGTATATCAGCAGTGTATATATTAAAAAGTGTCGGGCTTAGTACTGACCCCTGGGGGACGCCTGCAGGCACGCTATATTTGTTGGTCGTAGCACGAGTTTTTACAACGAAAGTTCTAGATTCGAGGAAGGAACCAACTATTTTAGTGACGTAAACAGGAAAGGAGTATTTCATAAGTTTGAATAGAAGCCCTTGGTGCCATACTGAATCGAAGGCCTTTTGAATGTCTAATAGAACTAAGCCAGTTGAGTACTTAGACAAAAATCCCCTACGGATATGATTCACTACTCTAAAAAGCTGGTGATTAGTAGAGAAGCCAGGCCGGAAGCCGAATTGCCAGTCAGGCAATACCTTGTGTGCGTTTACTGTTTTTAATAGCCTCGTAAGAATTATTTTTTCGAATAGTTTGCTTAGGGACGACAGCAAGCTAATAGGGCGATAGTTTTGAGAATGATTGGGACTCTTGTCTGGTTTCAAATAGGAATTACAATTGCGTTTTCCAATTGTCTGGAAAATAGCCTAATTTCAAGCAAGAGTTGAAGATGAAACATAGTGCTATGATTGCGCAGTTAGGGAGGTTTTTGAAAAATATGTTGGGCATTTTATCTTCACCGGGTGATGAATTAGGCTTTAAAGACTTGAGTTGCTTCTTTATTTCGGCGGGAGTGCAAAAATCACAAGGTTTAAAGTCAAAGGAGGACTCGGGTAAACTACTGACAGTGTTTTGGACAATGGTCTCGGTTTCGGAGTCGCCTAAGTTCTGAGTGATGAAGTGCGCTTTGTGAAAACTTTTGGCCAGGATATCAGCCTTTTTGCTTTCCGCGAATGCCAACAAACCCACCACATCGTAGAGAGGAGGAATAAGACGAGATTTGTACTTGAGGGCTGTACGCAGCTTCCATAGCTTCTTAGATCCTTTCTCTTGTGAGACAAGGATGCTGTTCTAGCGTTCGTTTTTCAGGTTTTTCAACGGTATGCGTATCAGCAAATTTAGTTCACTTACATGGCTTTTAGTATTCGGGTCACGGGTACGTTGCCATTGACGACGTATCGTGTTTCGATGGGTAATGAGCGCCTTTATTTGGGGCGTAGTAACCGAACATAGGGGCTGGGGCGTGCATTGTGGTGTACATGCGTCTCGGGCTTGTTGAATTTTTGTGAGAAAGTCAGCGATTAGCAAATCTATTTTATCTATAGAGGTGATTTGAGAGAGATCCAAGCTTGAAAGATTTATAGCTTCTTGGAGCCTACGATGAAAATATCTCCAGGATGTTTTGGAGTAGAGGAAAAAGGCGTTAGGCTTTAGTGTTACGCTGGAGTTTATGGTAAACTGAACAGGCAAATGGTTAGACGACAGATCATTCACGACTGAAAGCTGCGAGATAGAAATGTGACCATTGCTAAGTACAAGATCAATTGTAGATGGGTTACCTCTAGGAGGATAACATGTGGGAGCATCGGGGTAATGAATAACTAAGCCTCTTTGTGTGCAGAGATCGTTCAATTTCCGCCCCACTTTGT